>CM024619.1:41751043-42326043 GCA_014182575.1 Eucalyptus decipiens
TCTAACACGTGTCATGTGTTAGTCCGTATGATCACTATTACTCCCATTATTAGTTAGTTGAGATGGGACTAGTGTTAGGTTCTTTTTGGATGACTGTTTTGGAACTATCCACTGTCTTCATCTTTGGAGTACTCTTCTTTGATTGCACCCTTGATTCTTGAGTTGGCACACCTTGAAAGATAAGTACCTCCAAAATTATCGCAAATTACAAGAACATAACTATATTGTCAACCAAATGAATTGAAGTACAACAAATTAAATGCATGAGGCCTACAAATCTTACATTCAAAATAGTAACTACAATACGTTCATCTGTGTAAATCTTATAATCATATTGTCTTAATCTTTTTCCAAGAGCCCTTCTTATTCGCTATGTTGCATCATTTTCAGCAGCAACAAATAGGGGAGCAACCTGTGCAACTTGTGTAGTTGCTAATCTTCTCACTTGAGAAATATATAATAAATTTAAATTCTAGCTTATAAAAGACAAACACAGCGATGTACAATTTACAGGATATTTTTCTTCTCATTTGCTCAACAGTGGACTCAATTATTGTTGTTGCTGTCCTGCATGTTCCAGTCCCTGTCCCTGCACTTAGGCCTACAACATGGCCTTTTTTTAGCCCTTTGGTAGGCCTTACAACAATGCACTGTATCATGATTATGACCAACTAAAATAAATAATTAAATATATACTCATTTTTATAGTGGAAACAAATGGAGATAACTTCTCAAATTAATTACAAGTACATGATAGAGGAAAATGACAAAAGAAACTAATACACATGGTTAACCATCAAACTCTATTGAATATGAGCTAGAAAGTTATTGAGGCAAAGAGGATACTTACCTTACAGCAGAGCTTTCTATCTACCCTTCAATAGGCATTATAACAGGGCCTTTTGTTCTCTCTTCAGTAAGCCTAACAAGAAGCTCTTCAATAGATCTTGTTCCTAATACTAAATTAGTCATTATATCTTGTGTGTTGATGTTGCTTTTTCAGCTCACAACATTTCTTATTATAACATTCCTTATGACAATAGGAGCATTTCATCTTTACCTCAATCCTACTCATCATTTGACCTAATGCCTCTTTTTGCTGCATTCTTTGTCTCCATTTTAACTTTCCTATTTGCTTCTTTAGTGGTAAAGGTAGAGAGTATTCATGATTTGTTGGCTCTCAAAATTTGCTATTTTTTATAGGCTGCATCATGAATTGGTATAAACCAAGGTATAAGCATTTTTTGTACCAATTATTTAGGTAATAATCTGGGTTTTTTTGCTTCATCTGAATAGTACAAATGGCATGAGCATAGGGAATTCCATTTAATTGCTAAACTCCGCATGAACACTTTCTTCTATCTAGGTTGACAATATACTTATCATGTTTTTGAATGATCTCATATACATTATTTCCATTCCAAACTGGATGACAGAACTTACTAGTAGCAACATTTGCATCCAATATTTTCTTAATCTTAGAGCCATAGTCTCTAGTCCACTTTATAGCATCATCTCTTTACTTATACAATCTAGTCATGACCATAACTTGAGTATCATCAAGCATGCTGATAATTAGTTTGCACATGGCCTATAAAATTTTTCCATTGAAAACTTTATTGAGGTTATTGTCAATGATATCGCATTTGAACTCTTCGTTGAAGAAAGCCCGACATCAGTGCTTAGCTACAACAATCCTTGTTTTGGCTAATCTAAAATCAGTCGTGTTGGTTTTCTTCGCTATTTGCCAGAACTACTTATATAACATATCTTTTTTGAAGTTTTTTGACATTGCATATATATACCCCGCGCACATTCTATGCTCAGCATGTGGCATCAACTCAGCCAATGCAGAAATAAGTCTCTACAAAAATTCAAATCAATAAATACAAGTGAGAAAAAATATGCAAGTAATTAATATTAAAAGAAAATTAATTGACAATAGCATTACCATATGTTGGTCGCTCATGAATATCTATCCTCCCCCCATCGGTTATCTCAAGGTCAGTCATTAAATTTTTGAGGAACTAAGACCAATTATCCTTATTTACTATCTTCACCATTGTCCAAGTTATCAGAAACATTTGATTGTTGGTATCTCTCTTCACAGTAATAACAACTCCCCGTTGCATAAACTTTTTAGAAAACATCCATCCAATCCTATAATTCTTCTAAAATCAGCCAAAAAGCCCAATTTGCATGCATCAGAACAGACATAAAATCTATCAAATCTAGACCCAAGATTAGGGAGTGGCTTCTCCACAATATCTACATATATCATACTATATGAGTTTTAAAGCATGCATTCGCTAGCATAATCCAATACTTGCGCATATTCTTCCTTATACCGACCCATTAATATTTTCATCACCATCGGCTTAGCTCTCTTATATTGATTCTTTGACACATTAACCCCTAATTGCTCCTTCACTAACAGCTAAAACGGAGGACCCTTGATCTCAAGCATTGTTTCGATAGTATTGAAAAAATGTTTCGATAACCATACAATTGTTACCCTTTTATTGTTAAATATAATTAAACAAATATGCTCCTCCTGAAATGACCTAATCTGAAATGACCCCTTCCTATTTAGCGCGCTTCCATGAAAAATTGGGTTGTGAACACTTAGCTTTCATAAATTTCTTTGTCCTTCTAATGAATTCAACGCTCCTCTGTTCAGCAATGGAGTTCTTGACGACAGCTTCATTTAATTGTTTGGTATCGCCAAATCTCATGCCCACAGATAAAACAAGTTTATCAACAGTCGAATTATATAGCAAAGGTACTTAATTTTTCTTCAACGAGTAGGTTCTTCATCATCATTGTCAAGCTCATTTCTACAACCAGCAATTTCATCACCGCATCTTTCTTCATCTTTACTTTTATTACATTCAGTTGGAGCTCCATCTTTATTACTAGCTTGGGCCTCTTCCATGAAGCTACAAAAAAATTTCTGAGAAACTCCTTTTGCTTTTGTCTTGACTGTGTGAGTTCATCATCATTTTCGTCACTTGAGAAACTTACTGAAGCCAAATATTCATCTTTCGATTCACTGAATAGAGCAACTTTTCATTCTAATCTAATGAAATCTTCATCACCCACATCTTCACCCGAGATTTTAAGATATCTCCCTGTTTGTTCATCTCTATCAATATGACTTCTCTCCTTCTCATTTTGCCATTCATCTAACCTAAACTCATCCCCAACTTGATCACTCACTTAAGTAGGATCCCTCACTTCTCCTCTTTTAATGGTGGTCTGCTCATCCCCATCATCATCCTCATCCTCACCATCATCATCATCACTATAATACTCAACATATACCTTAATTTTGTCACCATGAAGATAATGATAAATGATATCCTTAATGCCATTATCATTATTAAAAAACCTCAAGCGATCCTTCAATTCCTTTCCAATAACACAATAATGTACTTTTTGCACTTTGCATCGTAAAAGATACACCAAATCCCTCACAAAATCAATATATAATGTCTTCCAAACATCGACATAGATAGTACCTTCATTTCCACCAGTATATTCACAATCCTCGATGCCAATAACAAACTCTTCACCATAGCAAACAATGACACATACTTGATTCTCGTCCATGTTGATGTTATACCCAAGAAAGAAAAAAAGTCATTAGTTTTTGGGACCACATGATAAAATCAGCAACTTCACATACATGTCCTTATCGTTTTGTCGAAAGAAATAAAGGCAACCAATTTATTCAATTCAGTCATTTTATAGAAACAAATGAAACTGAATTGAATAAATAAAGTGAGATCCCCACCATCCATTTTTCAATTCAGTCACATTCGATCCCCCATAGAAGCAGTCCAACTAATTAAACAAAGTAAGGTCCCATCACTGTTTCCCTCCGAGTCATGCCCCCATTTTCCCCTTCACGCCCTATTTTCGGTTCCCACAAAAGTGAAATCCCCACCACTTTCCCTCTAAGCCAAGCCTTCAATTTGCCCACCGTGCCCTAACTTACCCGTCGGAACCCTAAATTTTTCACTCAATTGACCCATGTAGAGAACATGACAAACCCGAGTGAGTGAGAGTTGGGGACACGGTCAGCAAACGATAGTGAACGATGGCGCAACTACGGCAGTGGCTGAGCGACAATGGGTGAGCAACGGCAGGCAAGCAAACGACGGTGGGTGAGCAAGCTACAACTAGCGTCAAGCAAGAATCGTAGTCCATATACCACCTGTACAAACCCTATTTTACTCCCTTTTAGCAACGCCATTTTGGCCATAGAGCAATGCGACATCATTTTTGTAAGTAAGTCCACATGGAATGGCATAAAACGACATTGTTTCTTATGGACAAAGGAAAACGGCATCATTTTATGCCATTCCACGTGGACAGTCTTATTCAATTTTTGCCACATCGATTTTTTTTTTAAACATAAAAACCATGTAATTATTTTGGCTAAAATATATTGCCAATGGTACCAAAGTGATCGTTTTTCCTCTAATTTGGCGCTTAAGTGATCTGATGGAAACTTTTGACACTAAAGTGAGCGTTGTACATAACTTTTAGCACTTCTAGTATACTTACCCCCAGATAAGATGAGCAATACTTTATAGAAGAACACCTCATCTTTTCCATTGACCAAAATGTTCGGCCGGCGGAGTAGGTTGTGTAATTCATTATGACCCCCGAACATTGACCAGACCTTCAAGAACTAGATAAATACGGGGAAGTCATGTTTTTGTTTTTATGATCCGACTTTTGATTTCATATGGTAGAACATTAGTCGAAATATTGTTTAGGAGCAAGTTATTTTATGCAATATTAGCTTCGCTTTCATGAAATGGTCTATATAATGTGTGTTTGCATCCCCAATTCCTATGACTAAGTCAATAGCGTCCCCTTGTATATCAAAGGATAATTCAAACTCTCGCTTTTATGAAATGGTCTATATAATGTGCGTGTTTGCATCCCCAACTCCAATGATTAAGTCAATAGCCTCCCCTTATATATCAAAGGATAATTCGAACTCTCACTTTCATGAAATGGTCTATATAATGTGCGTGTTTGCATCCCCAATGTTGGAATATAACATGTGGAAACAACAAGATTTTGCAATTTACGTAAATGCGAAATCACTAGAGAAATAAACGAGAAATAATAATGACATCAGAAATTTACGTGGTTCGATTTGAGTATTGGTACTTATGTTCACGGAGAGAATCAGCAACAAATAATCCATTATAATCGGAGAATTAGAGTTTACAATCACTCACACGCTTGAGTATTTCTCATACCTAGATTTAACCACAAACCCAAAGTGTTTATAAATAAACAACTTACTTGAACATAAACTCACGGCATAAAATTATCGCTCGTTTAAGTTTGAAACAAAAACGCGTGTAGCTCTCTTCAACTTGACGTGTGCGGCTTGTGGCTTCTTTTTCTTTTTCTCTCGTAGGGTTTCAGCCGCTACCACTTGGAGACGTGCGTGTTCTGCTTTATATATGTGCCCAAATCAAAAGTTTGACCTAGGCCCACCAGCTTTTCTCTCTACGTACAAGAGGGCTTCTCACCTCTTTTTTTTTTTCTCTCTCTTTTTAGCTAAAAAGAAACCTAGGCGTGCAATTTTGTGTGCCCGAAGTCAAATATTTGACTTTAGGCCCCACCATGTATAACTTGTAGAGAGATTTGACTCCTCCAAAGCAAAAAGGAAACTTTTGCTTCTTTTACTTTATTTTATTTCCTCTTTTGTAAATCTTCAAGAATTCAACAAAGCTTTTCTATTGATTGAAAACATCCAAACGAATGGCGTTTTGCAAACGCTCAAACTTGAGACATAATTTAACACCCAACTCCAATGATTAAGTCAATAGCCTCCCCTCGTATATCAAAGGATAATTTGAACTCTCACATGGGTAAGGTTAGATTGGATCCTTACGTGTGCCTTCTACTTTAAAATCCTGGTTTTTAGTAAATTCTATAGTGAACACATTTTGAAAGCATTTAATCCGTTGTTGTAGGGTATTCTTACAAGAGGAAACTATTGAGGTTGTTCCATATTGATTATGAAAAGAGCCGGTGATCAATATATAAGTGTAAGTAAAAGCCCCACCCTTTGAGTCAGATCGAAAACATAATAACCTGTAACTTTCCCGTGCAAGTGAAGTTTTCCTTCACACTCATAAACCTACCACCAGCCGCTTCCACAATCAATGTGAGACAACCTTACTACCAATGACCACAAAACATATTTTGTCACCATGGACTACCTATGGCGATGACCTTGCCCTTGCTAGAAGCTAGGGTGACAAAATGTCGAATTTGGTTAGTGTTGGCCTAGTGAGAAGGGGGTTTTGCGATGGAGGCTCGGTGACGAAAATTTCAGATGTCATACCTTTGAGAAAATTACTAAAAAAGTCATAAATATATTACAATTGTGACAATTTAATTCTAAACTTATTTTTTTGCTAATTGTTCCCTAAATTTTTTGCAATTTTGTCAATTCAGTCATTTTGACCAAAGTTGGCTGGCCGACACTGACATGGCTACCGGCTAGCACCGGTAACAATTTTTTTGATAAATTTTTGTTTTTCAAATTATTATATTAATTTTTTTCCGAATGAGAGGACAAAAGGAGATTGGTAGTAAAAATAGAGGACGGCCGATCCCGTCATCCCGTGCTTCGATTTTCTTGGTGTGTAAGCTTCGACAAATCGGGTAGGCCGCCTCTTGCGAAACGTTCCAGAAGGACGAAAATCATTTAAAAAGGAAAGAGAACTCCAAGGCTTCTCAGTAGGATCCATTTGATATTTGGGTATATGAGGAATTAACGCAAGGGAAACCGCTGGTGTTTCTATACTTATTATACAAACAGTCGAAAACAAAATGACCCCCCAGATGTAGCGTCGAGCTCCATTAAACAAAGAGCTCGATGCCGTTGCGAGCACAACCTAGATCCAACGTCAAGCTCTGCAAAGATCGCGGCGGAGAAGGTTGGGCGTGGGATGGGGAAGACAGCGTGGCGGTCGTGCGCGACGCAGGCGGAGAGGGGGCTGAGGGGTGAGTTGTGGGTTGGGTGAGGGACTCGGGTTGGATTGTTGTCTAGTTTTTTAAATTTGGAATGTCAAAAGGGGTAAAGTTGGAAGGAAAATGATAGGCCTGTAATTAAGATTAAAATCGTTAGATGGATCTTGAAGTGGAATCTCCAAAGTGGTGTGTAGGTAGGAAAAAATAGGACTGAGCATTTTCAAGGTAGGTTCAAATACACCTAGAACCTACTCATTGGAACGCTACATATTTTGAAACCTGGAAGCAACATTGTCACAAATTTCAGGATCTACACAAATTCTACCTATATTCTTAATCGAACAATTCTAATAACCGTCATTTACTATTACAATCCACTTATCACAATTCATATTTAAACATACGAAGAATATGAAATATTAACAAAGTAACAATCTCAATTATATACTTTTATGAATGGAAGTTCAAATTAGTGGTTCCAAATTAAGCTCTTATTATCGTACGCTAGGAAATAGAATTAGAACAAGAAAATATACAAAAACTTATTTTAAGTTTCATGTGTCAAGTTTTAGATGAAACTTCCACTTGAAGTTTCATTTGAAACCTTAAATTTACCCATCAAAATCAATTACCTTCAATATTCTAAAACTCAGAACCGGAGCGGTTCCCCGATCTGATTTTATCATAGAACCATGCTTGCCCCTAAAGAAGATGGTGTATGATACGTTTGAACTGATTGTATCTAGTTTTCAAAGCATAGGGGATGGCAAAGTCAAATACTACCCTCGAAATATGAGCCTCTCTTTCTCTCACAACGCCAACGCCGCACCTCTGTCGCCACTCAATGCTCGTCACCGTCGCCTCCCCAACGCCGGTCATGTCTCTTGCCTTGTCGTTCCACGCCCCCCTCTCTCTCTATATATACACACACATACCTTCCGTCCACCATCGCCGGTTATTGCGATTCATGCTTAGTGATGCGGTTAACTTTATCCACCGGGACATCTATTAACTGCCTCAACTGCCATGCAAATTGCAAGGTACCCATAATAAATGCACACGAATCGAACTCACAGAAGCCATTGCTTGCTGATCACATCCCCATTGAGGAAACCTCTTCCGAGATTCCTTAGTCACATGCATGCACAGAACATAAGATTCTGCGTAGGCTTTGCGGAAACATCCCTGGTTGCGCAACGGTCTATTTTGTCAAAGTCAATAGAACGATTCGTTTTCTCAACTCACAAGGTCAGGAAGAAGTTTCCAAATGAAAAGGATTTTGTTTGGAAAAGGAAATGGAGTTGGGTCCCTGGTCACTTTCACGACATAAAAGTCGAGAAGTACTCTTGCCTTTTGGATTAAAGCCCAGAAATGTTGCATCCATTTCCAGAGAAGTGTTATTAAAATGAGCGAGCGAATTCCAAGTGAACTCTGATATAATAAACGTAGAGAATGCTAACTCGTACGCTTTCATATGACATCATGGGCACCTTGATCTTTTAACGAAAATGGTGGAAACACTTGGCCTCCGAAGGTGTGAACATGACATTATATGATGAAGAAAAACATAGGTACGTCTTAATATCAAATCATAATCATTAAAACCTGCTTATAAATACCCCACCCACTCATTTCGACCTCTACAAGCACATGAAATCCTAAAAGCCCTACGAAAGATCTCAAATCTCAAAGCCCAACCACCACGCCTCACCATGATTTCCTCCTCCTTTCTCTCGGCCTTGTCGTGCTTTGATCTCTTTCCATCGCTTTCTCACTCCATCGTCTTCCCATCGCTGTTCATTGTCCTCAGCGTCTTCTTCTTCTTCTTCAGATCGTCGCCGCGGCCGCCCTCAAAGAACCTCCCGAGAGTCTACCCTATCTTCGGCTCCTACCTCTCATTCTTCGCCAACATCAAACGGCGGATCGACTGGACCGCCGACCTGGTCCGGAACTCCCCCTCGGCGACCTATGTCTTCCACCGCCCCCTCGGCAACCGCCATGTCTTCACAGGCAATCCCGCCAACGTCCAGCACATCCTCAAGACCCACTTCAGCAAGTACGAGAAGGGCGGGGTCTTCAAGACTACCCTCCGCGACGTCCTCGGCGATGGAATCTTCAATATAGACGGCAAGTCCTGGAAGTTCCAGAGGCAGGTCGCCAGCCACGAGTTCAATACCCGATCGCTGCGGAAGTTCATCGAGACCGTCGTCGACACCGAGCTAAACGAGCGGCTCATGCCTCTCCTGGCTTCCGCAGCCAAGAGCGGGTCAGTGATAGACATGCAGGACATCCTCCAGAGGTTCGCCTTCGACAACATATGCAAGATCGCGTTCGGGTACGATGCCGAAAATCTGTCGCCATCGCTTCCTCAGCCGAAAGTAAGTATTGTCCGGACTCATTTTGCTAAATTACAGATATAAAAGATGTGCAGTTTAGGGTGAGCCTTGCCAAACAAACACAAATTTCTGTCAATCACATCACTCATCGAACGATTTGGTATTCGACAGGCGAAGTTCGCAGAAGCGTTTGAAGACGCAGTGAGAATAAGCAGCGAGAGGTTTCAAGAGTTCTTCTCCGTGATTTGGAGGATCAAGCGTTTCTTCAACGTAGGATCCGAGAAGCGTCTCCGGGTCGCGGTCTCCGAAGTCCGTGAGTTTGCGAAGAAAATCGTGAGGGAAAAGAAGAGAGAGCTGAGCGAGAAGTCGCTGCCGGAGTCGGCCGCCGACGACCTTCTGTCGCGGTTCTTGAGCTCAGGCCACTCCGATGAGAACTTCGTCATCGACATCGTCGTCAGCTTCATACTCGCCGGCCGGGACACCACGTCGGCCGCGCTGACGTGGTACTTCTGGCTGCTCCACAAGAACCCGGAGGTGGAGGCCAAAGTCCGAGGTGAGATCATGGAGAAGTCCGACGCACATGTTGCGAGGTACAATGATGTGAAGGAGATGGTGTACACGCACGCGTCGCTGTGTGAGAGCATGCGGTTTTATCCGCCGGTGCCGGTTGACACGAAGGAGGCTATTAGCGACGACGTCTTGGAGGACGGCACGGTGGTGAAGAAGGGGATGAGGGTGGCGTACCATCCGTACGCGATGGGGAGGCTGGAACAGCTATGGGGAAAGGACTGGCCGGAGTTCAGGCCGGAGAGGTGGCTGAGGGCGGCGGAGGATGGCAGCGAGAAGTGGGCGTTCGTCAATAGGGACGCGTTCGAGTACCCAGTATTCCAGGCGGGGCCGAGGGTTTGTTTGGGGAAGGAAATGGCGTTCTTGCAAATGAAGAGAGTGGTGGCCGGGGTGCTGCGGCAGTTCAGGGTGGTGCCCGCGGCGGAGGAAGGGGAGGAGCCGGTGTTCATTGCGTACCTGAGCTCGAAGATGAAGGGTGGGTTCCCGGTGAGGATTGAGGCAAGAAAGTAAAAGGGAAAGTCAAACTTTAGAATCATCCGCAGGTATCCTCGGACTAATATGTTGCTCTCGCAATGTGGCATCGTCGTGGTAAATGGTAATCAATCTTGTTTTACATGATGAATCCGTAATGATTTGACCCGTTCTATGTTGATCAGACGTCAAAGGGAATAGTCAAAATAACCATGCGAGATTGTGATCGTTTGAATACGAGCTTATAGTTACGAATCACTCGGTGGACACAATGAAACCGCATATCCATCCCACTTAGAAAAATTCTAAAAAAAGAGAGCATAAAACTCATAAAGAGAGCTAAGAATATAGTACTGTGAGTAAGAAAATTATCTACATAGTTATAGTTATAAACAGACTGTACTTTTACCAACTCAATCATAAGCTATTTAATTATACCAATTGAGTACTGAATATTTCATATTTTGTGACTTCTGAACAATTTTAACTGAAAATCGCTAACGTACATGACAGTAGTGCCATAGAAAATGACCGGTGCTTTTTTATTGTTTATTTCCTTTTTTTTATTGTTTTCCTTCTTCCTTTTTTCCTATCAAGTCTGACGAGAGCCGCTAGCCAACCCTCGCCAACAACAAGCGAGGGCTATTAATCCTTGTTGGGTACTAGGTAAGGGCCGTGACCCTCCCCTGCAACTGACGAGAGTTTGCCGGCATTAGAGATGTGCAAAGGAATCAGGAATTGCATGGCCTTTTGAAACCGGATTGGTTCGAAACTGGTGGTTCCTAAGGGAAGCAGTGGGTACTAGTTCGACTCCTAATTCCATGGGGGGAATCACCTGCCCTTCCACGTGGAGCGGACTAATATTATAATAATATATTAATTTTTAATATAAAAAATGAAAATTCTAAATCGCCATGATTGAGATTATTTTAATGATATGATTTCATATAATCGCTAACTATGATGATTTGAAAAGAATCTATGCTTTAATTCTACATATAAATACCTTGGTTCAAATGCACTTTGACATATTCAATAAAATGATTGAATGACAACGCAGTGCCCATTCATAGAAGAAAACAAATTCAATATTTACTTTGTTTAATGCTTAACTTCACATGATATGATGTTTGCACTTTTAGGCATTCGTATTTCTTTTTCCCTAATCAAACAAAATCAAGTAATCAAGTTGTTGTGTATTGGACCTTTTTCTCACTACTTTATTTCCCTTTCCATCTTTGTATTTTGTATACTCGATGCTTTGGTTATATATGTGTGGCTGATGAGTGGTGGCGGTGATCCTAAGGTGGGCAATATTAATCATAAAAAATGATACTGGTTAGACCAGTTCCATGATCCATATGAGAATCGGACTGGATCGGCGGTTTGGTTCCTGAGTGGATCCATAGGACCAAAGGGCGGTTCTTGGTTCTAAGTTGGAACCAATCCTTAGGAACTGTCCACTCAAATCATGTTCACTCCTAGTCGACATCCTTCGCTAAGCTTAGAAAAAAAAAAAGCAAAACAATAAGGAAAAAAAAAAAGCAAAAAAAAAAAATCATAAAATTATTTTTAAAAAAATTATCAACATTGGCGTTGGTTAGATAGCATCTATGTCAGTGATTTCTAATTAAAATTAGTTGAATTAACTTAACTGTCAAAATATGAAAATGCTTAGAATTTAGTTGGCAAAATTAAAATGTTTAGAACTGAATTGATGAAAATGCAATAGGTTTAATACTTTTTGGAGAGATGAGATAAGGTAGTACATAGCAAGGTCAAATGAAATGATATAAAGTTTGGTCTCTTTTAAGTCAAAATCACTTCGTTTCAAATTCGAATAAATTATTGTGTTTGTTGGTAAATTTGAGTGCCAAATCAAACTAAACTGCACCGTGAAATCTATCCTCATTTGCTTGCTTGATTTGAGATCAAGGTTTCGTCTTATGCAAACATGAATGGGGGGTGCCTCTTCGTGGCTATACAAATTAGAGCAATGTTAAAACATATCAAGCTTTTACTAAAAACTATTTATAAAAATGAGGAGGTGCCATTTACTTATAATCGTTTATTTGGTTACTAAAAAATTAGGCCCCAATGAATTTGTTCCGTTTATTAGCAATCGCAAGCCTTTTCATACTATAAACAAAATCTAGTATGCTTTGTTTTTTTTTTCTTTTAAAGTATGATAGCATTTTTTTACCAATCAATTCAACACAAACTTGTATACTTTTCTTCGATATCAATTTGGACTTTCAATTTTTTATATGAACCAATTTGGTCCAATTGGCATCTGAAGTAACAATCCAACTCGCATCGGACAAGTGTTTACTAATGCGAAAGTACACATCAACCTACATTGCAAAAATTGAAAAAAAAAAAACCGAAAGTCAAGAAAAATTAAAAAGGAAGAGCTCGGACAATTTCTCTTTTTAAAAAAAGTTGCACAGTTGCACAAAGATCAGAGAGATATGGCGGGGACAGAACCTTATATGTTTGAGAAAATACTGGGTGGTCCGAGAGTGCCATATCAGCGTGGTCCCCGACCACTCACGTGGCGCCACGTGTAAGTGTGGGCCCCTTGCTGTCTCCTTTTGCATCCCCCTCTCTCCTCTGTCTAGCCTTCTTCCTATCCTCTCCTAGCCTGCGCACGTCCACTCTCTCATCTGCAAACCCTCTCCTTTCTTCACGCCTCTCTTCTCTTTTTCTTCCATAAATTCAAAATTTCAGGTTCCCTCGTCGTCTTCGCTCTCTCTGGCGCTCACTCACTCTCTCCGGCGCTCGTGCTCGTGCTCGTGCTACATTTGAGCCAACGTCGTTGGCCAGGCTCCTGCTCCCGTCGACGTCCGCCGCAAGCTCGCTCGACCTCTCCCTCCTTCGATCTTCCCCCGCGCAACGCTGCCCCTCCGTGGATCATGCTCACAGTTGTGCCGTTCAAGAACTTGAACCCCCCGAAGTTGGTGTTCCGGAGGACGGCCTCCCCAACCGGCGACACGGTCGAGGGAGCTGAGAAGGAGGCCACAGTGGAGTAGTCGAGGGACTTGACATCGATGCGCGAAGCTTGAGCTCGGGGCTCTTGACGCAGACGGTGAGGGCGAACGCAAGGAAGGCGACGCGGAGGATGACGATCAGGGTGAGGGCGTAGACAAAGCACTTGCTGTTGCTACGCCTTTGGTTGCGGCGAGGCAGCGGCTTGGCGAAGTGGGCGAGCTCCCCATCGTCGCTCTGGAGGCGGGGTCCGGAGGACACGATTGGGCTGGTCGAATCTTCTTTAAGCATCACGAAAGTCGGAGTTCAAGTGAATGCGAGAGAGCACGGGTCACTCACTGAGGGGTTGATGTGTTCCTGTGTCATCGTCCGAGGTTTTTGCCGGTCGAACGTGCGGGACCGTGTGAAAGCTGGGTCTGAGTGGGTCTGTGCTGTGCTGCTCTATCGCTGTCGCTCTTTGAAACTCCGCCGGTGATGACCCACGCAGGGCATTCAAGGCGGCGTAGGAAGGTGCTAAAGCCCGAGGCAAGATCGATGGCAGCGGAGGGTGGAGGAAGAAGAGCAGATGGGTAGTTATGGTGGACAACTGCACCGGCCAAGAGCATGTTTTCAGGATCATCTCACCACAGAGGAAACATATTGAAGATTGAGGACGAGATTCATTTGGATTTGGGAAACAGAGAGGACTAAGACTTTCCGTTGGATCTGGATCTGGTCATCCACACTAACTCCTAAAATCTTGCAAATGTAAATAGCGATTGATTGTATTATGTAATCTCCCTCTCTCTCTGAGCTCATAATCTCTTGCGCGTGTGTGAATATGTTGGGGTGTGCAATGAGGAAAGATTAGCTGGCTTGTTTTGGGTTTCATGCGTAACTTTAGTAGGAAATAGCAGTGTTGTACAAAAATCCTAGTTTTGCGAACTAGAATGATAGTTTGCTAGGTTATGCTTTGCCCAAGTTGATTCACTGTACTCGGTGAAAGCTAATTTTCATCGTCTGAAGAAATCTCGAGGCTTTATCCGATGATTTCTTGGCATATTTTGTCTCTCTTATGTCTTCTTTCGCGTGTCCCAGTTAGATATTTGGGGTGATGACGAACCGAATTCTGACTAACAAGTGGATAATTTACAAAACCGCCATTCCCTGTCACTCCATCAAGGTGTTTTTGCAAGAGAGGGAAAGAAACTGTTAAAAGTGACAAGTGAATATCTGTTCTTCTGGGGTGTTGTGAATATCGTTAGGATTGAGAACCGCACCAAAAGCAATTTCCCTTCTTTGTCATGATTTTCCGAATTCCATTCTGGCTTTGTTTTGTTTTAGAAAAGCGAAAGATCAAAGATTCTCAGATCATTGCCCTGTGGTTAGCGAAAACTCCAATCAATCTCCTCTTTCGCATTATGCTGCATCGAGCCTGGGTTATCTTCAATCAAATTCAAATTGGGGCCACTGATCTATCACGCTGAGCACAAAGCAATGCCCGGTTTTTATTATATGCTTTGCCTGTGTATACAACTCTTCTTCTACCTAAAATGATTCGAGCTTTGCCAGGCATTGCAGTTTACCACACTCTCGATAGCCTGCATAAATTTTCCGAATCCCCACCTTGAGTTCAAGTACTGCTACAAAAAATTCGATTTGACTCCACCCATTTCACATTCAGGAAACCAGTAACAGTGGCAGAGCCATGGCATTCAATTAAAATTTGCAGAAACTTCTTGCTCTGAGCTAAACAACAATAGGGAAAAGAACAAGATAAATCCTCTGCCTCGCTAGCAAAAGAAAAGAAAGACAAAAAGAATTTGCTCGATCAAGCAAGATTCCAGATCACTCCACTTCTCATCCGATTAGCACTGATTTCGAATCCATCTCTAACACATCCAGAACCCCCATAAAAGAACAAAAGAACTACATCAAGATCAAGATCATATCATAAGAACAGAGAAAAAACGAAAGAGCAGAATCGGCCGGCTGCAAGTGCTTTAAGGCGCGTTTGGTAACGATTCTTCGAGGCTGATTCGACCAAAATGATTATTTTTTATTCTGTTTCGGGAACGATTACGAGTAAAAAAACGCGTTTGGTAACAAATAAAATTTCTGATTCTAGAATAGAAAAAGAACAGAAACGCGTTTGTAACTATATAAAATTTATATTCCAATTCTTTTTTAATTACCCTTTTAGATTAATATAAATTTGATATTGAATTTTCATAAACCATTCACTAATTAATTATATTTTTATACTAAGTAATAAAAATATTAACTAATCAATTTTTATTATATAGTAAATAATAAACCATAGTATAAACTATACTAATATCCCTAAAATATGTATTCTATATACAACAAATATATATTTCATAATAGGAAGAAATAAAAATAAAATATAGAAATAAAAAATAGATAAAATAAAAACAAAAATTGTTGTTATTTACCACCCGTGGTGGTGGCGTAGGTGGTTGAGCAAGGGAACTTTTCACGATAGGTCCCAAGTTCGATCCACGGCGTCATCTTTGCTTCAGCGCTAGCCGCGCGTTGCCCGGGGTGCGTGGGTGGTGGTTTCCTGCGTGCCTCCCCAGGGTTTACTCCCCGGTTGCCGACCGTGCGGCGGGTTCCCTGGGTCACCAAAAAAAAAAAAATTCTTGTTATTTTAAATTTGGTTTTCTTATTAGAATTTCAATATTATTTATATTTAAATAAGAGTTTTTTTTTTATCATGGTGATTTCTCATTTTCAATTAATATTTACTTTTATATGATTAAATATTTTATCCATTTTGAATTTAATATGAATGAATGCAATTTTAATTTAGCCAAGATACTTCTCTCTATATTCCCTTCCTCAAAACTGAACATCCAACGTTTAAGAAGATGTCTTCAAACCAACATGACTCTTTAAAACAAAGAAAAGGCTTTAATTTGAAACTCATCACTACAACTTATCCATAAATGAATAATGAAGTAACATAGTCCATTGTTCAACTTTGAATATCGGCTTTGATAAGTCAATAATTAAAAACAATATTACAAAAGTCGTAAACATAAAGTTATTGAATCTCTGGCATATTGTAATCCCTTGCCATTTGATTTGCAATACTTCAATGAATATGCTGTTTGCCTTCGGATGGGTGCTCGAAACCGTCAACTCTGGCTTCAAAAGTAAGTCTTTGAAACTGGAGTTGGGATTCATCCCAACGTAACCCCTGCACGACATCGAAACAAGAATAAGCTCTCCACGCAAAGAATCGGCAATAGTGGTATGCAGGAACTCAAGATCAAAATGAATCCACGTGAAACAAGGAAACCATTCTATTTCACTCCAACTTCCATGCGTAAAAGACCATCAACCATTTTCGCGTTCATTAACTTCTGTTTCATCATACTGCCTCACCTCTACAAAGCTAGAGCCCAAATTTGACTCTCCAACAAACACATAACCTCTATAAAACCAAATCTACTCTCGTCCTAATCAAATTGGGATATGATCACCAAGAGCAGCCCTTTGTGAACCCGAGTCGCAATGCAATGCCCAGTTTTTGTCCGAATCGAGGAGATAAACTTAGTCTAGGTCGCGAAAAATAATCAAGATAATAGACACGGCTCCTACGCAACCTTAACAGACAAGGACTGCCTGACCTCCACTTCGCTTACATGATACATCCATACACCTAAATGTTAGCATCATTCCGGATCTAAGATTCGCACTATAAGTCAAAGATCGCAATTTCCATATTCGAATTCGACCAAGCACAGCACACAAAATTACAGATCCAGCACAATACAGAAAAGGCAAGCGACCCCTTGGCCAGCTCGCCGTCGCTCGCCCTCGGCCAGCTCGGCAAGGGCGCCCACCGAGTCGGCCCTAGGGGTCGGACGGCGAGCAACCCCTCGGCCAGCTCGCCGTTGCTCGCCCTCGGCCAGCTCGGCGAGGGCGAGCGAAGCCGAATCGGCCCCAGGGGTCGAACGGTGAGCGACCCCTCGGCCAGCTCGCCGTCGCTCACCCTCGGCCAGCTCGGCGGGGGCGAGCGAAGCTGAATCCGCCCCAGGGGTCGGACGGCAAGCGACCCCTCGGCCAGCTCGGCGAGGGCGAGCGACGCCGAGTCGGCCTCAGGGGTCGCTCGCAAGCGACCCCTCGGCCAGATCGGCGAGGGCGCCCGCCGATCGGCCCAAGGGTCGCTCGGCGAGCGACCCCTCGGCCAGATTGGCGAGGGCGCCCACCGATTCGGGCCCAAGGGTCGCTCTGCGAGCAACCCCTCGGCCAGATCGGCGCGGGCGCCCGCCGATTCGGGCCCAGGGGTCGCTCGCCGAGCGAGCGCCACCCGTCGCAGACGCCGAACCAACCATAGAAGGGAACTCACCTTGAACGACGCCCTTCAATGATGAAGAAGCAACAGTCGCCGTTGCCCTTCTTGCGGAGAGAGGAGCAGCCGTCGCCGTCGCCGTCCTTGAGGAGGGAGGAGCAACAGTCGCCGTTCTTGAGGAGGGAGAGAATGAGACTGATGAGCAGAGTTGAGATGGGAGGACGAGAGAGAGTAGAGAGGAGATAAGGCTTCGACACTTTTGATTCTCCTTTTTGATTCTCGGATGGAGAATCATATTTTTTTTTTTTATTCTGAATTCTTGTCCAAAACTAATTCGAGAGTAAATTTGTTCCCGAAATCGCTTTGGACAAAAATTTACCAAACGCGATTATGTTCCCAAACCGATTCAGGAACAAAAAATCGAGAATCGAGCCTTTGTTTGGATGGTTGCCAAACAGGGCCTTAGACCATCAAAGATTCAAACCCAGAACACGGATGTGAAGAAATCATCTTCTTCGAGAGGGACACGCTCCATCAAAGAGAAAGAGCAAGAACGAAATCAAACTCCAGTTGAAACGGAATCACCATGGGGAATTCGGTATGTACCATATCAACCAGACCAGAATCAGTAGCATCAACACGAACCCAATCAACAGCTTCTCCAACGACCCACAATAGCGGGCGGCACAAGAGAACCGGACCTCATACTTCTTGCTCAAATTCGCATACAAGATCCCCCAGTTCCTCGCGCGAGCTTGGCTGCTCGTCGTCTCCTTTGCTTCCTCATCGACCAGCTCGTAAACGTAAGCCTCCGCAACGCCTTCCTTCCTCAATGGCGTCCCTTGCCCCGACCTCAAGTGCCCCAACAGGCCCTTCACGTACATTTCGGAGTAGAGCTCGTTGGCGTCGATCTCTGCTGCATCGGGGCTCGAGTTTGGCCACCCTGTCTCGGCCACAATCACCGGGATGTTCTCATGCCCCGTAACCGCCATGGCCGTGATCACCGCGTCGACCATCATGTCGAAGAGATTTTGGTACCGTGCTCTCTCGCATTCACTTGAACTCTGACTTTCATGATGCCTAAAGAGGATCCGACCAGCCCAATTGTGTCCTCCGGACCCTGCCTCCGGAGCGACGACGTGGAGCTCGCCCACTTCGCCAAGCCGCTGCCTCACCGCAACCAAAGGCGCAGCAGCGGCAAGTGCTTCGTCTATGCCCTCGCCCCGATCGTCATCCTCCGTGCCGCCTTCCTCGAGTTCGCCCTCACCGTCCGTGTCAAGAGCCCCGAGCTCAGGCTTCGCCACATCGACGTCAAGTCCCTCGACTACTCCACCACGGCCTCCTTCTCAGCTCACTCGACCACGTCGCCGGTTGGGGAGGCCGTCCTCCAGAACACCAACTTCGGGGGGTTCGAGTTCTTGAACGGCATGGCTGTGAGCGTGATTCACGGAGGGCAAGCGCTGGGCGGGGGAAGATCGAAGGAGGGAGAGGTCGAGCAAGCTTGCGGCGGACGTCGACGGGAGCAAGAGCCTGGCCAACGACGTCGGCTCAAATGTAGCATGAGCACGAGCACGAGCGCCGGAGAGAGCGAAGACGAGGGAACCTGAAATTTTGAATTTACGGAAGAAAGGGAGAGGAAAGACGTGAAGAAAGGAGAGAGTCTACAAATGAGAGAGAATGTGCGGGGTAGGAGGAGAGTGGACGTGCGCAGGCTAGGAAAGGGTAAGAAGAAGGCTAGGGAGAGGAGAGAGGGGGAATGCAGAAGATAGCAAGAGGCCCACACTTCCATGTGACGCTGCGTGAGTGGTCGGAGACCACGTTAACATGGCGCTCCCGGACCATCCAATATATTCTTTGCAGAAGATAGCAAGAGGCCCACACTTCCACGTGGCGCCACGTGAGTGGTCGGGACTACACTACTCACGTGGCGCTCCCGGACCACCCAATATTTTCTCAGGTGGTCCGGGAGTACCATATCAGCGTGGTCCCCGACCACTCACGTGGCGCCACGTGGAAGTGTGGGCCTCTTGCTATCTTTTGCAGAGAAAATATTGGATGGTCCAGGAGCGCCATGTGAGTGGTCGGGACTACACTGACATGGCGCTCCCGGAACACCCAATATTTTCTCATTATGTTCGGCTATCGGAAGGGCCCTCTCTCTCTCTCTCTCACTTTTGGTGTTCTTTTACGATTCTTGGATAATCTTTTGTCTTAATCTTTTTTCTCAGGTTTATCTTTTTTGTTATTTTGGCTAAATGTGGCCATGATGTGTACAACCATGTTGAGAAGCCGTAGGTTCCATAGCTAATTCGATTGTCACATCATATGTCGATTATATCACCTAACTTAAATGATAAAGAGAAATAATCATAAATGGTTTATGGATTTTGATCCAATTTCAAACGTTATTCCTATATTTTTAATTTGTACAATGTTGCTCTTATATTTTTTAATTTATTCAATATAATTAATAAATTATTGATAAATATCAAATCTAATATTTATATAATATAAAAATGTTCAATATTGTATTTTTGTAATTACAAGTTAACGTAATTTGTTGATGTGACTTCAAATCCGTTAAGTTTAAATGGCAGACAATAATGAAAAGTTATGTGTGGATAATAAAAACAAAATATCCATACCGAATCATGATATATAATCAACGTCATCAAGCAACAACGGACATGTAAACATCATAATTTCCCTTTTTCATTTTTAAAGTAGATAAATAAATAAATACATATTGTCTCTTCACTTTATTATTCCAACTCAACATATAATAATCCACGTTACTAATAACGTTCAATTTGTCATTTAAGCAAACAAAATGACTATATTGAACATTTATTAATAATTCAGAAATCACATTAAACAAATAAAAAATATTAAAATGACATTTTATATAGGGTCAAATCTTTTGGATCATTTATATCATTTTCCCAAATATTATTGGTCCCATTGAAAGAGCACAATGATCATATTGACCCAAATCAAAATTCAATGATCAAATTAAACATTATTTTTTAGACTTAAACATTATTTTAGATTAAAAAAGGCACCATATGTTATAATAAAGGATCAAATCGAATATTAAAGAATGATGTGTCTTACAACATCTAGCATGATTTTGATTCCCTATACAAAAAATTATAATCAATCTCGTATTGGATAATTCATTTGGATATTAGCATGTATTCTATTTGATTTGCGAAGTTTGGTGTCGAATTTCACAAGTTGAGATATGTGTTTTCTAATCCTTAAAATAATAGAATACAATACAATAATAATAAGTACTCTTTTAAGTGGTACAATTACTTACACGTTTAAGTATGTGCCAGTCTTATATTACATTCTAGCTTATAGTAGCCTCACGTAATTGTTCTATAAAATATATCATGAAGAAATATCTTGGAGGTTGAAACACTCGGGAAGACAACACCCGGATGATTTCTCGTTAGCTTCATCGGATGATAGAGCTTCTCGAATGTGGCGCGACTTCTATCTTCTTTCGTTGGCCGTGCATATGCATATTTACGTGTCTGCGTGAGTTGGGGAAGCAAAGCAACTGTTTGGGATAAGGAGGCAGACATATTCAAATGACAAGTCCAGGACTTCACATGTTGCAAAGCACTAGAAGACCGAGAAATTTTCTTCAACAGTGAAAACCATTCAAAGGATTTGGCATGGACCCCAGTGTGGCCTTTAAAGAGGAAATTTTCTTCTTCTTCTTCTTCTTCTTTTTTCTCTTCTTTTCTATCAATGTAAACACATACATCACCAAGTATTTACGATTCAGATTATCGACGTAATCCAAATCCACAAAATTTATGTTCTCATTATTATTGTCATTTCTTCGATATTTTATACTATCAATTTTTCCTTCAAAATATAACAATATATTTATTAATTATGTATATTACTTAATCACTTCATATAACGGCTAACAATACTCTTAGAACTTGAAATCGGAGCAATTGCCATCCGTACAATTTCACTTTGAAACATGCTCACCCTAAGGAGTTCTTGGTTCGCGTTCGCAGACAAGCAACAATCACTTCAAGATCGAAACTGCGAAACCTTTCGATGCACCACTCCTTTTTTTAAATCCCCCCGATTTCCCAATTCTGGACCAGCCTGCCCCCGTCCTCTGTGGTCAGCAGTTAGCACGGAAAGACTGTTTCCTCTGTAGCATGTTTGCAATTTTGTTCTTCTCTCTCGGTCGGTATACCGCACGCGATAGCGAGTCCCGCGACATTTCTATGAATGAATGCACACAAATCACGTACCTCATTGAATGGCGGACACCATTCTGGGAATTATCTCGAGCTCTAAGTGCCTCGAGTTAATTTTGTAATTAATTTGTTCGACGCAAGGTTTGGTGTCTGGTAAAATTATTCTAAAGTTTTTTGAGACAAATTTCGTTTTTAAGAAATTAAAATGCTCAAAGTGGCTGTCAATCCATGTACTTTTCATCTATGACTCGTATAGTTGCTTTGTGAAAGATTTCTCAAAATCATTGTTAGCATTATTGATTTTACCTCAAAATAGACATGTTCGTATTGTGTTTCATTATCTGCTACAAGATAGACCAACAGACAGTCGAAGACTCAAGAAAGTGTAAGAGATTATGAAAACAATAAGTGTTCTCTTCAATTGATATAATGTCGTGTATTTGATTGGTATGACGTCGTGTATTCGAGGGGCCCAATCCCCTATTAAAGTCCAAGGTTTCGGCCTTTTCTATGATGGATTTGTTCTTCTTTTTAAGTAGAATAAAATATCCGAGCTCCATTTGGATTTTTTTTGTGCTAATGAAATATCAGTAGAGCACCACGTTTTGATTTCTACTAGTAATAGGCACGTGGAGAGTAGTATTACATAAAATTATTTCAATCACGTTTTTTTCTTTTTTCTTTTTTTAAGATTGAAAGACATATCATGAACTACATTTTAATAAAAATTTAGAAAGGCGAAAATGATAAATATCATGAACACCCTTTTAATCTCGAACTGTGGTTGGCATTGTCTGAAAGGTGGGTGATTCGGTCTTTTCGCTCATAGGGTTTTTGTTTGGGGACGGGCAATGGTGTCACGGGAAATAGGAGGAAAATGGTATTGAATTGGAAAATGGGGATGATACATGGTACATCATCGTTTATTTTTGTCTTCCATTTGTAATTATAAGAAGGAAACTTCTCTTATTTTTCGCTTGCGATAAGTAGCTTTGAATACGGGAGCAAAAACACGTTTCCATCAATTCGTTTTGAACGGGTAGGCACGTAATTGAAGGCTGCGCTTTGGACTTGCCTAACGATAACATGCGGTGCTCTTTGCAGTTACGTGGTAAGCCAAGCATCTTGGGCTGTCACATTAAAGTTAGAGATGGCAATTGAAAGCGACGGAAGCTAGACAAGTTCGTACGCCCAATCCCCACTCTCCGTGGGGCATTTGGGGTTCCGCTGCCCGACTTTATGTCATGCCATACTTATGTTAAAATTAAATTTTAATTTTCTAAAGAAAAAACTTATTCAAATTCAGTGCATTGTGCTTTTTAAACACTAGAAAAAGCAAGAATATGATTGTCAATCAGTCGTCTAATGAAGGAAAGATGATGACGACTAGTTTGATTAAAACATACAAAGGAAAAACGAAAGTTTGGTATTTAAAATAATTGAGGTGTGAAAATGACTAAATCCATTCTCGCCTCACCCCATGAGCGGGGCAATTATTTTTTTAACCTATCCAAGTTTCAAAATACGTGTGCTGTGGGGTTTATAAGCATTGGGGCTTTGGGCATTGGAAATAATTATTATGATAGGTTGAGTTACCGTCCCCATTGAAATTGGAAAACGTTGGATACTAAAGAATGAAGAGATGAGAGTGAAACTTTGTCTATTCCATGGCAATACTAGTTATCTCCTCGATTATTTGAGGACATTAAATTTGTTGACATAACTATCTCATAAATCCCGAAAAAGGAAAAACAAATAACAGGAATAATGAGACATTTTCCCTCTAATTGAACTATTTTGTGCGACATTGTCCCTTCACATTTACATAATGTACTCAACGATTGAACTTGTTCATTAATAAAGCAACATGACAATCATGCATTGGTGATCGAAAAATGACATCAATGTTTCAAAATCATTGTCCATGTACTTTCATTTTAATTCAAGAGTACTTTTGTAGATTTGAAAAGGGTTTACCATTAGTCTTTGAGCCGTTTCTCGTGACATTTTTTGAGTATGTAATTATTCCATGTCTTTTTAAATATAGGTCCTCATACTTATTTCATTTAATACGAAAGAAGTCCATGAATACTTGCAAAATTGATAGAATAGAAAATTTAACATGTGGACGGTCAAAGTAGCCCGTGATATTTTATAGATGTAAGGATATATATGGAACTATTTTCTTGATGAGTAAAGTTGACAAAAAGAGATGAAGAGGTCAAGTATCTAACTACAACCAGACCGCACGCTCGAAGCGTGACGTCGGGGTGGTGGGTCCTCCCGCGTCACCCCGGGTTTGCCCCGCCGGGCCGCCGGCTGTACGGGGTTCCTGTCACCAAAAAAAAAAAAAAAAAAAAAAAAAAGAGATGAAGAGGTCAAGTATCTAACTACAACCAGACCGAAAGCTCGAGCAGCAACCGGGTTCAACTAGAGCGAAAGACAATTTCGCCAATATGTAGAACTTAAGTGACCTTCCCATTCCTATCGACCCAAACCCTATCGCGCCTGAAGTCCCTCGTCGCTGGCGTCCCCGCTGGCAATACCCTGGGTCTTATGTTGCGGTTCTCTCTCTTGATGATCTCCGCCGCGACCTTCCTGCTTTGCCCCGACGAGCTCTGGCCATGCACTTTTGCCTACAGAAATTACTTTGGGAGGGAACTGGTGTTGGAATATAATTTAGAGAAAACAAACTGTTTGTTGTAATCATAACATAAAATTCGAAGCGAGGTACGGATATTCGAATCTCCTTAAGGCGATTAGTTCATGTTAATGGTGCCCTACAAATTTACGAATTATGCCTTCCAAGATACAACACCTCAAACCTATTTGGATTAGCATTATGCAAATAGGACTTAGTCGAATCGTTCAATTAAACTGTCACACCCAGAAAAATCATAAGAGTAGAAAAGTATATCAAGATTTTTTTGGAATTGAGTTGAAAAAACAAAAAAACTCTTTCATGAAGCTTTATACTCCTATCTATTTATAGAGCTTTTTAGTTCATGTATAGATACATGAATTAAATAGATGCATGTATCTACGAAATTCATTAATCAAGAGATATGTGAATCCAAGAGATTCATAAATCCAAAGACACATGAATTCAAGAGATTCGTTAACTCAATAAATACATAAGCTAAAAGATACATGAATCTAGGAAATTCATGAATTCAATAGATATATGAACAAAAAGTTTAGAAAATTCATAAATTCAATAGATACATGAACAGAAAAGACGTATCTTAATTTATTGGCTTTTATCGATCTATTAACCATAATTATAACAACTAGAATGAAGATACCATAAACTAAGAGCAAACCAATTGATGGAAAAACCCAAGAATTAATAGTGTGAATTAGATAAGAGGCATGAATTTTGCACTATGAACGATTTAGTGAGTCATACCGAGGCGTCTTTAAAATCTTTTTTTTTTTTTTTGGTAATCTCGAGAATGATAATCTAGGATTCTGGTTATTGATATTAAGGATGTTACGTGGACAATGAGATGTGAATTACTCCATTCCCAATATGTGCTTTAGAAAGTTAATTAGAGAGAGAGAGAGGTGGCATCGCTAGGTGATTCCTTGGGAATGCTCGCAGGATGATTTGTCAATTTGCTAGTCAACCACCTGGACCGGAGGTACCAAAAGGCATAATGGGCCGAGGTGGTGGCCTAGATGATCAAACAAGCCTTCATATGAGTTCCAAGAGTATTTTAAACTGTTGTTGATATTGGTATTAGTAACATACAACTTGTGTTTTGGAGAGTTCTTATAATGAATGGGGTAGATGGTAGATGAAAAGCTTGGATCTCCACTGTTAAATCAAAGGGAACTCAACATTTATAATTGAAGGGGCTTAGATATATGGGGGCCTCTCTCTTTCGTTTGTATTGTCACATCAGCATTCTCTACTTAAACACTTCTCTCTCTTCAATTTTCTTTACAATTCGCGGTGGGCTAAGTGAGCGGCAATATATAAAGAGGAAGGCTGAGATATCTCAAAGCCTAAAGGGTGAGCTTGCGGTTTTGAACTCACAAAATCCTTCGAGGGAAAGTTTTGGCGTTCGTAAAGTAATTCTAAAAATGTCCGAGCCACGTCCTGCCTTTTTATAATATAAACTCAAAACCAAAAGCAACTATTTTATGTTTGAGGCGTACGGACTTTTAGCTGGGAAAGAAAGGGGTATTTTCCCTTGAGCTGGGGGAACTAAACCCTCTAAGGACTTGGCCATTTGATGAACATATATTGTAGTAAATATGATCCAATATATGAGCAATCTAAGATCTTTTTAGATAAGTTCCCTTCCTTTTTTCTCTCAACTTGTGTGAGTGTTTTCTCTATCCCCTCTGGTGATAGTCTCTTCCTATGAATCCGAAAAGTTAGTTTTTCTAGCTCAAGATCTTCTAGTTTTGATCATCCATGGAACCCCCGTCCATCTGCTTGAACCCATATTAAATCTTGAGTTGTATCTCCCCTGTGCTTGAACCCAGATCTCGAATATAGAATTGGAAAACCTCCCTTAGCGGCAAACTCCGTAAGTGTAGTTCCTATCTGCTTCAAATTCCCTCTTCATTACTAGTGCTTGTTCTCATCAAGATTCGGGCAACCCAAGAACTACAAGATTTTGAGTGCTTGGTTCTATATGCAATTGGCTTGAGAAAGTTCAAAGGGCTTCTAGGGCTCCCTTCATTCCAAAAAAATCAACAAGTTATTAGCCTATTTCAATACTCCTCGAACCAACAGAAGTGCAGGAAATCACAACAAACATGGAGGGTACCTTCAATAATAACCTCATAATGATGGCGCTGTGTAAAAGGATGGGTGATCTATGGGCAGAAGAAGACGTCATTAAGTTGCTCGATGAAATACCGGACAAAGAAAAATAGGAAAGTGAACTCACCCTTTATGGGAAACTTCTCTCTAAGCCACATGTTAATTTCCAAGCATTCTTAAGCACAATGAAGAAAGCATGGAAAGACGAATCGATGAAATGTGAGATAATTGAACCTGGATATTTCATCTTTGTATTTGTCTCGGTGGAGGAGAAAAATAGAGTGTTGAATTCAGGCCCTTGGTCTTTTGCTAGTAATCTCCTCGTCTTGAAACAAGGAGACCCAAATGTTCCTAAACATTGTTACAAGTTTAAACACTACCCTTTATGCGTGCATATTCTGGGTTTCCCTCAGGCTCGGATCATGGAAACTATTGTGCGCAATATAGCCTCGATACTGGGCAAAGTAGAGGAAGTTAGAATTGACGGGAAGAATAATGGGCTATGCAAAATTGGTAAAGTTAAAGTAACTTTGAACCTGGAAAATCCTTTAAAGACCGGTTCAATAGTTGAGGTGGGGGGGAGAAAGAGGTGGATTGACTTTAGGGATGTAAGGCTGCCTCATTTTTGTTATTCTTGTTGATGTATGGGCCACTATGCAAATTTTTGCTTGAAATTCCCTTATGAAGAGATAGGCTTAGCTTAAGACAAACCTGGTAGATACAGGTCATGGCTAAAGGCTGAAGTGAGAGATCATAGCCCTTGTTGGAAGACCTTTTATGGTGAAATAGACACTAATATCAAGGAGGAAGACAGTGTATCGAAAACGCCATTTTATGCTGAAGAGCTGAACCTGCAGAAAGATCAAACAGGGCTGAATAAGGCATTAGTTATCTACAGTTCAGTAGCAAGGGAGCCAATACAAGATGAATTAATGGTGGAACAAATAGCTAGCAACAAAGGGAACAGAACACAACACATTTAGGTATTATCTCTACCCTCTACAGATTGCTATAAAAGGGAAGAGTCGTTGAAGAAAGGCAAGATGGGACAAAAACCTCCAGCTTCCAAAAAAACATAAACGCTTTTCTCCATATGAGAAGAGAGGGAAAATAGGGAATGTGCTAGATGAGGAGAATCTAATGGATACCCTTGTTCAATGTTCTGGAAGGGGTCAATGAAAGGGCTGTGGTAGCTAGCCTGAATAAGCCACCAGGATACATATGAAGATACTGAGTTGGAACTGTCAAGGGTTAGGCACACCCTTGACAGTCCAGCACCTTCGAGCCCTTGTGGCCTGAGAGAGGCCCAATTCAGTATTCCTTATGAAAACCAAGAACAAAGAAACAGTTGTAGAAAGAGTTCAAAATAGGCTACAGCTCAAAAATGTAGTGTTAAAGGGAGTTCAATTGAATCCATATTGTCCCACACTTTCACATCTTTTATTTGCAGATGACGCACTGTTTTTCCTATATGGGACTATCACTAAAGCTCAGAATTTAGCAAATATCCTACATTAGTATTGTTTTGCATCAAGTCAGGCGATTAACCTCAACAAGTGGGGAATTTTCTTTGAGAAAAACTATCCCCAAGGCTTAAAACAAAATCTAGCAGTGGAATTAGTGATTGAAAAAATGGGGAAATATCTAGGTGTTCCATCAGACTGGGGACAAACAAAGAAGCAAATGTTCTTCTGGGTTCTTACAAAAGTTGATAGCAAGCTAGATGGATGGAAAGAAAAGCTAATGTTGAAGGCCGAGAAAGAGATCTTGATCAAAATGGTTGTCCAAGCCTTACCTCAATTTGTCATGTTTATATTTAAAGTCCCTATATTGATATGTAGAGCTATTGAGAACAAAGTTTCTTTGTTCTGGTGGAAACAAAATGCTAACAGGAAGGGCTTACATTGGAAGAAATGTGAGATCCTGAAGAATAGAAAAGATTTTGTTTGGGGGGGGGGGGGTTGGATTCCAAGACTTAGTTGACTTTAATAAGGCAATATTGGGGAAACAAGCTTGGAGATTAATTCAAGACCAAAATGCAATATGGATTAAGCTATTAAAATGACATTTTCATATAGGAAATTTCTGGACAGCAAATAGAGGTCCCCGACCCTCTTGGGGATGGCAAAGCTTACTAGTAGGGAGAAACACAATTGAGCCAAAGCTTAAATGGGAGGTGGGAGATGGGAGAAAGATCAGGATCATAGAAGATAAATGGCTACTATCAGACAAGATTGGAGGTCCTGCAAACAAAAATGACACTCAGTTGGTAGCGAAACTAATGAACCATAATGAGGGAGGATGGAATTTCCCTTTACTACACGAGGTTTTTGAGGAAAGAGTTGTACAAGAAATTTTAGCAACGCCTTTAAGCCTTACTCCTAGACTAGACAAATTTATATGGACAGCAAACAACTCAGGCTCTTATACGGTCAAAAGCGGATACAACAAGCTTCGTAACTCAAGCAAACAACAACAGGAAAATCAACTATCCACCTCATACCAGCCACCAAAAAAACTATGGACAAAATCTGGAAGCTTCAAACCTATTCCAAAGTCAGGTTCCTATTATGGAGTATGTGTAACAACGCTTTGCCCACAAAGGAGAGCTTACATAAAAGGGAAATGTTACCTAATCCGGTATGTCCCTTATGCAACCAAGCACCCAAAACAACAAAACACATCTTTATCAAATGTCCCTGGACAGAGTGAGTATGGTCAGATCAGAGAGTACAAGCAAACATATTCCCTGAGATACGCAATAGAATGGATAGATGGGTTTGGAAAAACCTTACTATGAGAGCTACCAAAAAATCCAAAGCCCTCTTAGCTGAAATGGTTTGGCGGATCTAGAAAGAGCAGAACAAATTCATTTTTCGAGCACTAAAACCAAACCCGAGTCTAATTATCGATAAAGCCATCAACACGATTAACATGATCTAGAAGTATGGAAATAAAAACCTTACCTATGATGAAGAGCAAAGAATTGCAGTAGTGGGTGACCCACCCTCGAGTCGGATTGACTGCAGGTTGCACACCGACTGCGCCTGGAATAGCTCAATGATGGAGGGGTTTGCTGCGGTGATCTGTAGAAGCACCAAGGGTGTGCTGCTAGACGGGTTTGTGAAAAAGCTGCTCGCTTCATCAGCAGCTATCGCCGAAGCCCTAGTTGTTCGGGAGGGTTTGCGATGGTTTCTACAGAAGCTAAATGAAGGAGATCCATGAACTGGTTTGGTACTTTCTGATGGTTAATCAGTACTTTTAACTACAAATAGTTTATCTACGGTTGACTTTATTATGGGCCGGTCTGCAGTACCTTGGACTTCCAAGTCCATCATCTATGACTGCATAAACCTGTTGGGCCAGCTTCATGGTGTTAGGATCCACTATAAACTGAGGGATTATAACAAGGTGGCTGATTGAGTTGCTAAGGCCCACCGTGCTGATACTCTCTCGATAGATTGGATTAAAAATCCCCTTCATTCCCTTTGGTTAATCTTATGTTCGGACCTTGAATCCTTTTGTAATTTGTCTACTTCAATTTGAGTAATGAACATTCCTTTTCCGACCAAAAAAAAAAAAAGATGATCTTTTTAGGCAAATTAGAATTAGAGCCCCCTAAAACTTCGAGAAAATTTTCCATAAAGTCCTAAATTTATTACAATTTTGTCAATTCAATTATAAATTTTTTAATTTTACTAATTAAGTCTTAAACATTTTTATGTTCTATGAATTGAATCAATTTGGCCAATTCTGACGGGAAATTGCTAATATGAACACTAGTCATCCTACGTAACATAACTAATGCTAATGTTGATATTTTTAATAATATTTTAAATTTTTCCTTTTTTTTTCCTTTTCTTTATCTCTTCTTTTTGCCAATAGCCAAGTCACTCATCATTAACCACTGGGGGTTCGCCCCAGTGGTTACCCTTCCAACTTGGAAAGGGGAGGTTGAGGGTTCAAATCCCCACATTCTCAAGAGGATTGGGATGGGGACGATTTCATTTCAAGAGTGGGTTTCGACTCCCACGTCCTGCAAGGAGGCAAGGGCAAAAGTCTGAGAGAGTGAGTGTTAGAGTAGGATTAGAGTAGGACCGACAAAAAAAAAAAAAAAAAAAGTCACTCATCATTGGCCACAAGCTAGGAGGACTAGTTTGATTTGCCACAGGCCAAGGTCAATCTTGCTGGGCCTCACCTACGCAAGGATTGCCAAGCAAGTGCAAATGTTGGCATTGAAAATCCTAGATCTCATGAGGCCAACCCTTGAATAGATTGAGGCGACCTTGACGGGCATCGCTTTGGTGAGGCCTGACGAGGATCAACCTTGCCTTAGGCCAAGGTTCACCTAGTCCAAATCTAGTAAGCCTAACCTATGACCTCCATTGCTACGACTTGAAACCTTCATGCATAGTGAGAGAGAGAGAGAGAGAGAGAGATGGAAGGACACAATAATGACTCAAGTGGGTGAGGGGCTACTATTGATGACGAATGGAAGCGCAATGGCAAGGCCTCATGGCAACCTCAACTTCATCCTCACCCTCAGCCAAGTGACACCTAGCAAGGTCACTTGGCCTTGCCAAATCTAGGAACCCTTGCCTAGGTGAGGCCAACCCTCCCGGCCATGGCCTACAACCAGTGGCCGTGGCAAATAGAAGAGGGAAAGAAAAAGAAAGGATAAAAATTTCAAAATATTATTCAAATATTATTCAAAAATGCCTATGTCAACACTAATCATACCACGTAAAACGTTCAATGTCCATGTTAGTAATTTCCAATCAAAATTGGTTATATGGACTTAATTGGCAAATTATTAAAGATTTAGAACTCAATTAGCAAAATTGAAATGTTTAGGAATAAATTGCAATAGGTTTAAGATTTTTGAGACAAATTTTCCCTAAAACTTTAGATATGAGAATCAAGTAATAATAAATTGGTTTTTGATAGTTGTCGAGCGAAGTTCAAATAATTTTCGAGCGATTCAATCAAGCTACTAGAACTTTAGATCTCACATTCTATGAGATCCGCTCATCACATATGATATATAATTTGAGGATTCATGTGTATTAAGCTCACAGATAGATCTAAAGACCCAGGGCATAACATCTCCACTCAATGTTCATTTTACTTGTCTAACAAAAAGAATTGTTACTTCTCCTTAGTGACAAGAGTGGATAAGCGTGTAATAAATTTATGATTCCATAGAACTGTAGATCTCACATTATATGAGACCCACTCATCACATATGATGCATAATTCGAGGATTCATGTGTATTAAGCTACAAACAAACCTAAAGGCTCAAGGCATGACATCTCCACTTGATGTTAATTTACTTGTCTGAAAAAAAGAATTGTTACTTCTCCTTAGTGACGGGAGTGGATAAGTGCGTCATACTACCATCACCCAAGTCCAAAGCCCTTCCCTACCGCCATCACGAGCTAGCGGGCCGTAACATTGGACCTTGAATCCAAGGTTCGGGCCACCATTTGGTGCTGCATTGGAGACCCCGGGGGCCACGGTGAAGAGCGGTAGAGGGCACTAACATGATGGCAGCCAACGGGTGAGAGAGGACAAGAGATGAAGTGGACAAACATGAGCGGAGGAGAGAGAGGAGGGTCAGCGTCAGCGAGAGAGTCCTTATTGCATGAAACCGATTGACGTGAGCCCGTCGCCACCCGTGCGATGTCGAATTATGCGGATTCACGCGACGCTCACTTCATTATGTGCGAGCGGGGTTCACATCATCGGGATCATTCCATCATTTTTCAAAGCAGAAAACCGCCCGGAGGGGGGTGGGTTGGGAGAGAAGGGAACACCGGCCAAAGGGAGAGTAAGAAAAATAGGGTGACGGCTTGGAGATATGTCAGACATCCGAATGGAGATATTTATTTCATGCATGTCGTCGTGACATGTGGTGCTGACATATGTAGTACTATTCAAACTTCGTATGGTTTTGCCCCATCACATACAACATTGAATTTCTTTTCTTTTCTTTTCTTTTTCATAGGATGGAAGGAATGAATAATACCGCGTGGGGGTGGGGGGGGGGGAGAGAAGGGAACACCGGCGAAGGGAGAGGAAGGAAAATAGGGTGACGGCTTGGAGATATGTCAGACATCCAAATGGAGATATTTATTTCATGCATGTCGTCGTGACATGTGGTGCTGACATGTGTAGTACTATTCAAACTTCGTATGGTTTTGCTCCATCACACACAACATTGAATTTCTTTTCCATAGGATGCAGGGAATGGATAATTCTGCCTGGGGGGGAGGGAGAGAGAAGGGAACGTTGGCCGAAGGGAGAGGAAGGAAACTAGGGTGATGAGATATGTCAGACATCCGAATGGAGATATTTATTTCATGCATGTCGTCGTGACATGTGGTGCTGACATGTGTAGTATTATTCAAACTCCGTATGGTTTTGCTCCATCACACACAACATTGAATTTCTTTTCCTTTCTTTTCCATAGGATGCAAGAAATGAATAATACAAGATGGCCCCAGCCAGCTGATTACCCGAATCAAAACCTTTATTTTTCTTTATTTTTTTATATGTTATGATTAGGGGGAAGGATCATTCAAACGTAACCTTTATCAATTATAAGATGCTACCCGACGCACTTGGGCACTTCCATCTGCCAATCAAGACTAGTGAAGGAGCCAAAAAAATATGAGCGCCCAATCGCGAGCCTCACTGAAAGGGCCCTTAACTATAGATAAGGTGTTAGTAGTGCCTTACTAATAACATAGAAAGGGTATTAAGGACCATCAAACAATCAATTGCTAGAGTCACATTTTTTTCCAAGGCAACTGAAAAACTGTATTAATTGATTTTAATTTTCTTGACCTCCTATATTTCCTTTCGCCCAAGCCTGGGCGAGGGTTGTTGGTGGTTGGCTAACCATTCCCCCACCATCGCCAAGCAGTAAGCCCTCCACCTGCTTTTTCCTTTTTTTTTTTTTTTTTTTTTTTTTGGTACTTCTCTAAAGTTTTGCTAATTTTTTAATATATCTCAAATAAAATTGGTATTAAAAATCAAATTTTGACCAAAACGATATTTTTTTTTAATCACATTAACTCTATGTATGATAGAGAAAATAATAAAACATCAAGTTAGTATTTTTCATTAATCAAATTAAATAGAATTAACGAAAAGACATGATTGCATCAATTTGATAAAGTTTATGACTTAATTGCAATTTTAAAAGTTTGAGAACTTAATCATACTTTTGTAACAAGTTTTATGACTTACCTGCTAAGTGAGTTTCCCATATTCCAACTTCAAAATTTGCGACTGAGGTCGCCATGTCCACTTTGTAAACTAACAGCAAGGTTATGCACTCATTTTCCGTGCAGGCAAGTATTATTTGGGCAAGTTTTTTTTTTTTTTTTGGTTGCGCTAAAACTGCATCTTAAATTGCCTCTTTAGGAAAAAAAAAATTGGGCAAGGCAGAAAGGAAATAAAAGGATAAAACAACAACCCCCTGGTTTTGTTTTTGAATAAGGGCACGATTCATCGATGATCAACTGAAGTATGTCGTGTTTTGCTAGGGGTTTACTATGCTTTACTTATATATCTTTACACTTGAAGCAATCTGACAGGAATCCCACGATAAATTTTTCCAAAATATATCGAAATTCAGTGGCTGATCGAGAAATTACGGGAGGAGGATATATGTGGGAACATATTACTACATCACTTTCTCCATTGACACTCAAGAAAATCTGAGGAAGATTTTCATATTTAAGCATATTGCTATCTAAACACTTGATTTCATTTATTTCATGAAAAATAAATATATAATTTAAAAAAATCAATTGTATCGATTGAAATAATTAGCTAATGAATATAATTTTTATTACTATAACAATTTATTTCTAAACAATTTCATGGACGATAAAAATATTTTTTCATCCATTCATTTTTACAAGTGATTTGAGCAATCATTTTTTGAAAAATATTTTTTAAATTGATTATTACTTTTATAAAATAAATGCATCCCGATTCCTAATTTTGGTGCGGAAAATTAAAGCTTGGGGTCTAGACACGTAATGGCCTTGTAAGGCTCGTAGCTTTACCCAATCCTCTAAAGGCCTTATTAATCTCTACCCGATCCTCTTGGGCCTTATTAATCTCTCTCTTTCTAACTGTCAGTAAGCTTAGGGTTGGCACAAATCTAGGTTGAACTGTTTCCTTTTCATTTCTCCTTTCAATAGGTTTTCTGTCAATATGGGGGACATTAACTTTCTTCATTCTTTTTTTCCTTTTTTGGAGTTTGATTATCTTTACCTTCTATTCACAAATAGAATTCAGAATGTATACACCTGATCCGTCGTCAATCGATAAATTGATGTCAAATTTTCATTAGATGCCAATGAACGCTCGACCTAGTTGTATGAGACGGAGGTTGGGGGATCGAAACTTGAAACGAGGGAGAAAAAGGTGAGTCTGATATAAGATGATGCATGATTACTACACAACTTACTTTGGTCATTATACGTGACAAAGATCTTATTTGAGTTCTCAAACATAAAAACATCGTACACATGAATTACTTTCCGTCCTTCCTTATCTTAGGCAATTGAAATCATCTCAATTGTTGCTAAAAAATAAATAAAGATTCATCTCAATTACTATGCCTTTATCTCCATGATAAACCAAGTATAAAACTCCGGTCTAGTCATGAATCAAATAATTCACGGAACGTTTCATACTTTTAGCCTATGCGAGGGACTTGAGTCACAAAATGGTCTTTGTCGACCCAGACCCAGACCGCATTGCATCAGAAGTCCGTCGTGACCTCAGTTCCTTCCCTCCGCACGACGGCATCGACAGCCGGGTTCTTGCTCTCTATCTTCAAAGCTGCAGCGTCCCCATTCACTCCGACGAGCTCTGACGAGCTCCGACGAGCTCCGACCACGCATCTTTCCCTGCGGATTTTGGAATAAGATGGGGTCGACGATCAGCAAAACGAATGAATGAATATCAACGTGGATGGATGGCTTTGACGTCACGTATTTATTTTATTTTTTTGCATGGAAGATTATTTTTTGCGACTTTGTTTTCTTATGAGATTAGGTCTCTGGTTTATAACTCAATTGGTGAAGTTCCCACTCCAATTGAAGAAGTTTCGCGTGCTTGTAGGAATTTTTCAATTTTAGTCCTTATTATCTGTTCAGTTAGAAAACTAGTCCTCACATTATATTTAATAAAAGATATCTTTCGTCTCATCTTGATCCAAAGTCTCACGGGAATGTCAAATTCAAAACAAGTATTTATTTGGTAATTCCTACGTTTACAAATCTGCCCAATCCGATTGAAAACCTTATTAGGATAAATGACATCCCACTCAAGTCTTTTATGTCAATATGATGTGGGGTTGCTGATGGTAATATATTTTTTTATAGGTTTCTTATAAACTTTCTAAATTACTTTAGCCATAAAATGGCTAGTTAAAACCGTGATTAAATTATTTAAAACTGATCTTTTTTCTTCTCGAAGAAAATATTGCGATTTTTATCATCTTCAAATATATGACCTTCAATCATACAACCTATTAGTGGATTCCATTAAATTCATAAAATTCAAATATGCGATTTTTTTCCTAGAAGAATAAATTGCCATATCTATTCATGGGATAATTAATTATATAAGTAATCATCCATATAATGGTTACGTGTAGAAGAAATTATACAACAGTATCTTGAAATTTAATCCTTTCTTATTCTTGATGAAATGCAATCCGCTTATTTTAATGAGTTCATGTCATATTTACTCCAACTTACTTTGAACTTTGGGCCTTTTTATGTCGGTCACACCAACCCATACGATCTTGCAAATAAAATAATTATCATTACTTTTTAAATAAATCATTCGTTACCCTCAAGAAGTCGTTCGCACTTATTAAACCTTGACAGCAACTTCTTGGTACTTTTCATTATTTGTCTAATCTGTAACCCTGCGTAATTGGTTTTCTCATTTCAAGAAGTTGAACCTTACTTTCACCCATTCTAAAAGCGGGGGTCGTTATTATAACATTTGCAAATTTCGAATCTGAAAACTGAATCTAGACGTAATATCTGATAAAATTCCTAAAATTAGTATTGCATGTCTTAGACATGTATAAATTCTGTGATTGATGTTACATAATGTGAAATTTCGAGTAAGACTTATGATCAATACTAATATATTTTTATTTTCAAGTCAATGCAATGATTTTATGCATAAGAAGATGTAATTTTTTATCCTTTTTATTGCATTGTAAAGTGCGAAATTCTCTATTAATTTGTTCGCAACTTTCAAATATATTAGACATCGCTGAGTATGATGAAAGAGCATCTAAGTTAGTTGAATTGATAGATATGTATCGAATCTTAAATTTGCTAGTCGAATCAATAGATTTGTTTGCGACTTAGGCACATATTGCGAAGACTTCTAATCAAATCGAATCATGCAATCCAAATTGAGAAACGGCCGGCTTTGATGACTTCAGAGTGAAAGGTCTTGCTTTTCTCCAATTAATTGATTCACTCTCTTAGTATTAGGGATGATTATGGTCCAAATTGGGTCAATCCAACACTTAATCCAAGGATCAACCCGCATAGTGTTAATCTCCAATTTTTGGGACTGAGGATCAACTTAGTTGAGCTTGAAACCGAGGACCAGACCGATCCTATAGATTCAGTTCGGTTCCAAGATCAACCTAGGACCAACCAATATTTTTTTTGTTTCATTTTTTGTTGAAGGATTTATTAGTAATTGGGCTTAAGGCCCATCCGCCAAGTTGGGCCCAGAAAGCCCGGCCCACGGGAATAAGGCCCGGGGAAAGAAGGGGGTATAAAAGGGAAGAGAGAGAGAGAAATTCACACACGTTGAATCAGAATTACGTTTTCTCTCCCGCGTGTTTTCTCTCCCAAAAGGACAGTAGGCATACGGCTTCCAATTTCTTCCCTTCAAGGCTTCATCGGATCGATTCGACCGGATTCTCTTCCTCCATTGACGACGGTGTTTAATCTGTGGCTAACAAGATACGCTCGAATCCGTGGTGTGCTTTACGATCGGTGATGCGTTGTTTTTCCCGGGCTTCGTCTTCCGCTTTGATTTAGGGGTTCGATTCAGTGTCGAATCCGCGTTTTCAAGGATCCGTTGTCCCCAACATTGGTATCAGAGCCCGCTTTCACGTTTTCCCGATCTGTTTATCATGTTTTTGATTGATTTTTCGCAAAAAACATTCGGCCGTACGGATCGGGGCAAAAATCCTGACACCCGAGCGCTTTTCGGCCTTTTTTTCCGAGTTTGCGTAAGTCGCAATCCAATTCTAATGGCATAGGAAGAAAGGCGACGTCGAGACGAGTCCGTGGACACCTCAACCGCCGCCGAGCGACGCTGCACGCGCCCACACGCGCGGCCCGAAGCCGCTGCGCGTGGCGCGACGCGCCGGAAGCGCCGGGTCGCCCGGCGCGTGCGGCACACGCGCCGGTCGGCAAACCGGGCGCGTGCGTGCCGTCAGCGAGCGAAGCCGAACCGGCACGCGCCCGTCCCGCGGACCGACGCGTGCGACATCGGCCTAACGTCACCCAACGGTCGGAAACGGCCGGGGTGACGTCGCGATGACGCCGCATGACGCGTCGGTTGGCAGCGCCGTCACCGGCCGGTGACCCGACCGGCGACCCGACCAGCGGACGTCGGCACGCGTGCGTCACGTGCCGGCTGACGTCTGCGTGACGTCAGCCCGCGCACGCGCGTGGCACGTGCGTCGGTTCGACCGGTCCGACCGGTCCGACCGGTCCGACCGGTCCGACGACCGGCGACCGTTGACCGTTGACCGACCATTGACCGTTGACCGACGACCGTTGACCGTTGACCAAAAAAAAAAAAGGGAAAAGAATGTGTTTCTTTTTCAATTAAGTCTAAGTGGGTTATAAGTAATTCCTTATTTTTTGTTCTGCATTTGTTGCGAAACAATGCCTCCCCGAGGTTGCGCACACCTATTCGCGCGATTCTGGATGAACAAAAGGATAGGGTACGTCTAAGGCGATATTTGATGGCGAACGGCGATCATCGATGGGAGAGAGGTGACTTAATTGACCACGTCCTTGAAGTCAACGGGAAAATTCAACGAGGTCATATGGAATTGTCGTCCTATGTCACAAATCGAGAGATGGTGCGATTTTTCATAAGCACTCTTCCACCTGAATGGCAAGATGTGTTGAATTGCATATGGGATGTCAACGGAGCTGCTTCTTATAAGAAAATTGTAATAGATTTTGTAAATGAATATTACTGTATTGTTTCAAGGGAAAAGATCAAGAAATTGAACAAAAGAGGATCTTTCCCAGTTCGTGTGCTAACTTTGTGTTAGTTGTATTGGCTGATTTTTGTTAAGTGTGTTTATGGACATATTATGTAATATTAACTACCTGATTGTTGTTGATGAAGCAACCTATATTGTTTGAATTAGTTGAAAGCATTATTGTTTTATTTGATGTCAATTATCAATTGCTTTATGTTACTGCTGGTTGCTGTGGGTAATTAGCTGTGGGTAGTTATAGGAGTTTTTGTAACTTCATAGAATTGATTTTGCATATGACAATCATATTAATGATAATTTTAAGTTAGGATTTTTGGAGGATGATTGGAAACGTAGTGACATTTTGATTCTGAAGCCTTACTTGAAATTATTCATTAATATGATGGGTCTATGCAAATAGGGATGCATAAATGATAGGCATTAATAATTCGTGCATATTTTTCTAATGTGTTCGGATCAATGGCTTGACCACAAAGAGCATAGTTGCCGAGCTGAACAAAGGTGAAAAGCTCAATGGTGACAACTATGAGATATGGCACATGAAAATCCAATATGTCTTTGGAAGAGCAAGAGGCACTTGAAGCTCTTAACTCCGACCATGGTTGAACTCGAAGATGGGAATACTTGCGCAGCACAAAAGAGATAAAGAAGCTTTTGCTTTGCTTGGAAACGAAAGAACTCTCTCGCTCGCATCACGTTGCTTGAGCGGCATGGAAAATGATGTCATGCGGGAGTTTAGGCGTTTCGACAATGCCAAAGAAATGTGGGAGGCATTGGCGGCAAGATTTGGTCATACTTCGGTGACTAGGCGAGACACTCACTATCGGGTTTGATTCTTATAAGAAGCCTCATGGTCGAGACCATGAAGCAACATCTTAGAAATATGTCAAACATGATAAGCCCGAGCTGAAAAATGCTGGCCATGTCCTCACGGATGAGCAGCGGAGTGCAAGCGGTGATTCGTTCCTTGCCTCGAGTTGGGAGCATATGAAGGTACACCTGACCCATAATGAGTCTATCAAAACCTTCGAGGATGCAATGCGTCATCTTGAGCTGGAAGAGGACCGTCTCTTGGCGTCTAAGCCGGATGCTTTGAACTATATCATGCTAGTTCTAGCTCAAATGGAGCTTCGAGCTCCAAGCGCAAGCGCCCTAGCTGGTTTGATAAGGGGAAAGGCAAGGAAGAAGCTGGTCCTTCAGGGAAGAAACCCAAGTTTAACCAACATGATAGAGGAAAGCGTCCTCGCATGAAAAAGCTTGCAAGGGTGAAATGCTACAAGCTTTGTGACAAGAAGGGTCACTATGCTCGCGACTGTCATGAGCCAAAGAAAGTATGCACCCCTTGTACTTTTCAGAACTTTACTTTTGTGTCGAGTTCTGTGTTCTTAACTGAGTCTAATCCTTTGTGGACTGTGGATTCAAGAGCGACGGACCATGTAGCGAAGGATAGAGGATCCTTCGTGGAATTTCGACGTGTACCAACTGGAACTAAGTGGATCTATGTGGGAAACAACTCCAGAGCTGAAGTGAAAGGAATTGGCACCCGCCAACCGAACATGCGTGGTGGACGCACTTTGTTCCTTCATGATGTCTTTGTATGCTCCGGAGATTCGTCGGAATTTAGTGTCTCATTTTAATGTTGGTTAGACTAGGTTTTAATGTGAACTTCTGCAATAGAGGTGTGAATTTGTTTTTGAATACAAATTACTATGGTTGTGGTTATTTTCTTGATGGTTTCATTGTATTAGATATTGATTATGTTAATGCTAATGTTTGTTATTCCCTTATCACGTCTTCTAATACCTATGATAATGATGTGAGTGTGTGGCATGCTAGGCTTGGTCACATTGGCCAACAACGTATGAATAGACTAGCCAAAGAGGGCTTGTTGGGCAACATTGAAAAAGTCGATTTGCCTATATGTAAGCATTGCCTAGAAGGGAAAACAACACGGAAACCATTTGGGAAAGGGAAAGAGCTTAATTTCCTCTGCATTTAATTCATTCGATGTCGTGGTCCAATGAATGTGAGAGGAAGGCATGGGGCTGTTTATTTCATCACTTTTATAGATGATTACACTCGATTTGGATATGTCTATTTGATTTCTCACAAATCTGAAGCGATAAGTTGTTTCAAAGGTTTATGAACCTGGTAGAAAATCAATTAGACAAGAAAATAAAACCATTGAGATCCGATCGATGTCGAGAATATTTATCGATGAGTTCAGAAAATTATGTGATGAAAAAGGAATAGAAAGACAGTTGTCTATTCCATATACTCCTCAACAAAATGGTGTTGCAGAGAGAAGAAAAAGAACCCTACTAGAAATGGTTAGGTCCATGATGGCACATGCTAACTTGCCTATCACCTTTTGGAGTGATGCGTTGTTAACTGCTGCCTATATACTTAACCGAGTGCCTTCCAAATCAGTTACTTCCACTCCATATGAGTTATGGACAGGTAGAAAACCGGACTTAAGTTTTCTTAAGCCATGGGGTTGTGCTGCCTATACACATGAGTCCTCTCACAAGTTTGGGAAATTGGGTCATAGAGGAAAGAAGAGTATTTTCATAAGGTACTCAGAACACTCGAAAGGGTATGTGTTCATAGGTGAGAAGGATAGTGGGAGTATAACTGAGTTTGAATCACGAGATGTCACATTCTTAGAGGATGAATTTCCTAAGAAGGGCGAAATAGGGGAAGATTGTTCCCTATTTGAAACCTTGGATCAAGATAATGACCTTAGTGGAGTTCGTCCAAGTGGGAGTAATATGAGAAGTGATGAATTGAATTCAACTCATTCTCAATTACAATCACATGATGAGACGACATCATCGTTACCTAATCCAAGTGGGAGCATGATGGGGAATGATGTGCAAAGTGTACAATCTCCCATACGGCGAACAAGTCGCCAAAGTATTCCCCGTCGACGTTTTGACATTGAAGAGGAAACTTTCATGGTTGCTCCACAAGATGATGATGAGCCAAGAAATATTAATGAGGCTCTAAATTGCCCTAGCAAGGAAAAATGGATTAATGCAATGGAAGAGGAAATGGAGTCAATGAAATCAAACCAAGTCTGGGAACTGGTTGATCTTCCAAAAGGACGCAGCTATTGGGAACAAATGGGTTCTCAAAATAAAGCGAAAGGCTGATGGCTCGATAGAAAGGCATAAGGCTCGCCTTGTGGCGAAGGGGTATAATCAACAAGAAGGAATTGATTATGAAGTTACGTTTTCTCCTGTAGTAAGATTTACTTCGATTCGCATTATTCTGGCAATTGTGACTAGTCTGGATCTTGAGTTACATCAAATGGATGTAAAGACTGCTTTCCTCAATGGAGAATTAGAGGAAGAAATATACATGGAACAACCTGCTGGTTTCATAGTGAAAGATCAAGAAGAAAAAGTATGTCAACTTTTGAGGTTGATATATGGCCTTAAGCAGTCATCAAGACAATGGTATATACGTTTTCATAATGCCATAATGGCATATGATTTTACAATGATTGATGAGGATCATTGTGTATATATCAAAAGATCCAATGATCAATTTGTGATCATATCATTATATGTTGATGATATACTAATTGCCGGAAGCGATATGGAGTTTGTTAAGACCGTCAAGAGTTGGTTGTCTTCCAACTTTGAGATGAAGGATATGGGTGAGGCTGCATACATACTTGGAGTTAAGATTTCAAGAGATCGTTGTCTCTTTCGCAAGAAACCTATATAAATAAGGTTCTTGAACGATTTCGTATGCAAGATTGTAAACCCATAGACACTCCTATTGCAAAGGGTGAAGGATTGAGCCATAGGCGTGTCTAGGGACTCCACAAGAGAAGGAACAAATGAAGCATGTTCCTTATGCAAGTGCTATTGGGAGCTTGATGTACGCTATGATGTGTACAAGACCCGACATATGTTTTGCGGTTGGAATGGTGAGTAGATACCAATCCAATCCGGTCCGGCACATTGGAAAGCCGTCAAGAGAATACGAGGTATCGAAGGGGACTGATTTCAAGTTGAATTACCAAGGAAAGGATCTGCGACTTGAAGGCTATTCGAGATCTTGATTGGGGAGGAGATTTAGATGAAAGAAAATCTACCTCGGGATATGCTTTCTTGCGAGCAATGGCGCCATATCATGGAGCAAGTAAGAAGCAAACGTGTATAGCCTTATCCACGATGGAAGCTGAGTTCGTGGCATTATCGGCGGCGGTACAAGAAGGAGTTTGGCTTAAGAGGTTCTTGGATCATTTAGGTGTTATTGAGAAAGCTGCAAATCAATTATTGGTTAACTGTGATAGCCAAGCAGCTATAGCGTACACCAAAGATCCAAAATATCATGGCAAGACCAAACATATAGATACCAAGTATAACTTTGTAAAAGATATGGTTGCACGAAAGGATGTGAACTTGCGGTACATATCTACGCATAGAATGGTAGCGAGATCCTATGACAAAGCCAATACCTAGAGATGTGTTTTGTGGTCATGTAAAATCTCTAGGATTGCGTAGAGTCGATGTCTTGAATTGTAATTTCCCGAGTTGTTCACATTTATGAAATTTTGATTTTCATTGATTAATGCCTATGAATCTTTATGTGATCTTTATGCATCTTAATGCTCGGTGCATTACTTTAAGTTAAGAGGAGTATGTCGGACGGATATAAGATTAGCCCACTCACACGGTTAATCGCCTCTTGTTTCTTGTGTGATAAATAGAGATGAGACTGTATTTAAGCTTATTATCTAGGTGATAATCGAGAGCTCAAGCTTGAAATACGCATGTCGCCTTAACTAAGTGTTAAGATGATGACATAATACTTGTGATGTTCGAAAGTAAAATACCCCATATATTTTACTTTATCTGTCTAAGATGTCAGATGTGAGTTCTGATGAATTTAGTGAATGAGTAGATAGGTGAACTCAAGTTAGACATTGGGTATGTCGAACTATCATCCGTACGGTATTGAACAGTGTAGACATACGCTCCATGGGAAAGGAGTTAATACCGTAATACGTATTTCATACTACGTATGCATGAGACGACCAAGAAGAGTGGCAAAAGTTTGATCTCAACTTTTATGACGTGTGAGACTCTTGAGGAAAAGAGTTCCTCGAATTTTTAGTCCCCTCATGACTCTTACTTATTCTCAAGATTTCTATTTAGTGTTTGCTATCTTAGGATGTTGCCAATGGTCATGATTTTGATTCGATCTAATGGGACATTTCTAGAAAAGCAAGTGGTGAAATTGAGAGTTTGAAGGAAAGAGGAAGATCGATTTTGGAGAATCACATTGTGGTTTTGTATTCACTGGTCGACCAATTATGATTGTCTTTGTGATAATTGTAATTGTGAATACAATGTATATATCATGTTTAAAAGAGATCAAGAGAGATATAAATGTGATCGATCGATCTAGGGTACTGTATACTAAATCTACTCGGAGTGTGACGCCCATTACTGAGCTGCTATATATTCCTAACAGTTTTATAGCAACGATCTCTCAAAGTATCTTTGGTCGCACGGATTATTCACCATATGAATGTTGAAGAGAGGTAAAGAGAATTCTGTTCAGCCCACCATGTTAAGAGAGAGTCTATGTTGGATTATTCTCGATGGGGCCTGGGTAGGCCGTCCGCCCATGTTGGTTTTGGACCACCATGTGCGAGTGGGAGATGAAGGATTTATTAGTAATGGGCTTAAGGCCCATCCGCCAAGTTGGGCCCGAAGCCCGGCCCACGGGAATAAGGCCCGTGGAAAGAAGGGGTATAAAAGGGAAGAGAGAGAGAAATTCACACACGTTGAATCGGAATTACGTTTTCTCTCCCGCGTTTTCTCTCCCAAAAGGACAAAAGGTAGGCATACGGCTTCCAATTTCTTCCCTTCAAGGCTTCATCGGATCGATTCGATCGGATTCTCTTCCTCCATTGACGACGGTGTTTAATCTGTGGCTAACAAGGTACGCTCGAATCCGTGGTGTGCTTTACGATCGGTGATGCGTTGTTTTTCCCGGGCTTCATCTTCCGCTTTGATTTAAGGGTTCGATTCAGTGTCGAATCCGCGTTTTCGGGGATCCATTGTCCCCAACATTTGTATTCCCTGAAAAGACAAATCTATTATTCCAAATTACATATCCATCAACAGGAATGAGCCAGAAGATGAGGGTGAGCAACGAGGCGAGCGAACAGAGGCAACCCACAAGGCAAGCGGTGAATGGCGAGCATTGCTCATGAGCAAAGAGGGTTTCTAATTAGGGCTTTGTTTCCTTTTAATTTACTCGACAACAAGCGAGGCAAACGAAGAGAGGCAAGTGGTGCGAGCGTTGAGCAGCGAGCGGCAAGCGATGCTGGCGTTGAGTGGCAAACAAGGCGAGCATCGAGCTACCACTAGCAAGTGGCGCGAGCATGGAGTGACGACTGGGGCGAGCAACAAGCGATGCGAGCAAGTGGTGAGCACCGAACGAGGAGAGTGTCGCATGGCGAGCAGGGCGATGTTGCTCGCAAATGAAAAGTTGTTTATTTCCAGTAAAAATTGAATAAGATAAAGAAGAAATAAGAGGATAAAAAAGAAAGGAGAACAAGAATACTGGAGGAGGAGGATGTCGTTTGATGCCATTTGATGTCATTTAAGTTAGGATTCACTCTTTAAAATAGATATAAAAATGTTAGATATATAATATATAATATATCTGAAATATTATATATATATATATATATATATATATATATATATATAATATATATAATATTATAATATGGGTTGGACCAACACTAAATTCTTAAGACCGAGAACCAACCTACACAGTGCTAGTCCAGGGATTTCAAAACTAAGGACCGACCCAATCTCCCTAGGAAACAACCTAGGACTGTCAGACTTGGGCCGGTCTAGAGTCGGTCCAAGGTTGACCTTAGACTGACGTTCATCCCTACTTAGTATATGTAAGCAAAGATGTCATTGGATGATTTTCTTTGTAAATTAATGCTTTTGGCTATTATCATAAGCAATGATGTCATAGGATAACAGATAAGATGACCAATTCTTTATAGAAGAATACCTCATCTTTTCCATTGACCAAAATGCTCGGCCGGCGGAGTAGGTTGTGTAATTCTATATGACCCCTGGACATTGACCGAACTTACGGGGAAGTCATGTTTTTGTTCTTATGATCCGACTTTTGATTTCATATGGTTGAACATTAGTCGAAATATTGTTTAGGAGCAAGTTATTTTATGCAATACTAGCTTCGCTTTCGTGAAATGATCTATATAATGTTTGTGTTTGCGTCTCCAACTCCTATGACTAAGTCAGTAGCGTCCCCTTGTATATCAAAGGATAATTCGAACTCTCGCATGGGTAAGGTTAGATTGGATCCTTACGTGTGCCTAACCTTACCCACGCCTTCTACTTTAAAATCCTGATTTTTAGTAAATTCTATAGTGAACACATTTTCAAAAGCATTTTTAATCCATTGTTGTAGGGTATTCTTACAATGAGGAAACTATTGAGGTTGTTCCATATTGATTATGAAAAGAGCTTGTGATCAATATATACGTGTAAGGGAAAGTCTCACCCTTTGAATCGGGTCAAAAACACAATAATCTGTAACTTTCCCGTGCAAGTGAAGTTTTCCTTCACACTTATAAACCTACCACCAACCGCTTCCACAATCGATATGAGACAACCTTACTACCAATGGCAACAAAACATATTTTGTCGCCATGGACTACCTATGGCGACAACCTTGCCCTTGCTAGAAGCTAGGGCAACAAAATATCAAATTTGCGTGGTGTTGGCCTAGTGAGAAGGAGGTTTTCCGATGAAGGCTTGGCGACAAAAATTTCCATCGTCATACCTTTGAGAAAATTACTAAAAATGTCCTAAATCTATTGCAATTGTACCAATTCAGTCCTAAACTTATTTTTTAGCTGATTGAACCTTAAACCTTTTGTAATTATGTTAGTTCAGTCCTTCTCGCCAAAGTTGGCAAGCCAGTACTGACATGGCTACCGGCCGGCATCAGAAACAATTTTTTTGATAAATTTTTGTTTTTTCAAATTATTATATTATATTATTTCCGAAATGAGAGAGCAAAATGAGATACAAAATGAGATTGGTAGGGAAAATAGAGGACGGCCAATCCCGTCATCCCGTGCGTCGATTTTCTTGGTGTGGAAGCTTCGACAAATCGTGTAGGCCGCCTCTTACGAAACGTTACGGAAGGACGAAAATCATTTAAAAGGAAAGAGAACTCCAAGGCTACTCAGTGGGATCCATTTAATATTTGGGCATATGAGGAATTTACGCAAGGGAAACCGCCGATGTTTCTATACTTATTATACAAACAGGAGTAAAACAGAATGACCCCCCATATGTAGTGTCGAGCTCCATTAAACAAAGAGCTCGATGCCGTGGCGAGCACAACCTAGATCCAACGTCAAGCTCTGCAAAGATCGCGGCGGAGAACGTTGGATGAGGGAAGGGGAAGACAGCGTGGCAGTCGTGCGCGACGCAGGCGGAGAAGGGGCTGAGGTGTGAGTTGTGGGTTGGGTGAGGGACTCGGGTTGGAGTGTTGTCTAGTTTTTTTAATTTGGAATGTCAAAAGGGTTAAAGTTGGAAAGAAAATGATAGGCCTGTAATTAAGATTAGAATCGTTAGATGGATCTTAAAGTGGAATCTCTAAAGTAATGTAGGTAGGAAAAATAGGAGTGAGCGTTTTCGGGATAGGTCATTTACACCTAGAACTTACTTTTAGAACGCTACATACTTTGAAATTTGGAAGCAACATTGTCACAAATTTCAGGGTTTACTCAAGTTCCACTTATATTCTTAATTGAATAATTCTAATAACCGCTATTTACTATTATAATCCACTTACCACAACTTATATTTAAACATATGAAAAATATGAAACATTAACAAAATAACAATTTTATATTTATTAGAATGAAAGTTCAAATTATTGATTCCAGATTAAGTGCTTATCATCATATGCTAGGAAATAGGAATAGAAATAGAACAAGAAAATATATAAAAACTTATTTTAAGTTTCATGTGCAAGTTTCAAGTGAAACTTTCACTTGAAGTTTCTCTTGTGAACCTTATACCCATCAAAACCAATTACCTTCAATATTCTAAAACTTGGAATTGGAGCAGCTCCCTTCGATCTAATTTTATCATGAAACCATGCTCACTCCCAAAGAAGATGATGTATGATACATGTGAATTGATTGTATCTAGTTTTCAAAACATAGGGGATAGCAAAGTTAAATACTACCCTCGAAATATGAGCATCTCTTTCTCTCTACCCATAACATCACAACACCAATGCCGCACCTCTGTCGCCACTCATCACCATCGCCTCCCCAACACCGCTCATGTTTCTTGCCTTGTCATTCCTCATCCCCCTCTCTCTATATGTATATGCACATATATATGCACATATATACTGTTAAATTAATGTCTCGAGTTTGAATTCAGATAACAATTAAATTAATATTTCGAATTTGAATTCAGATAACGATTTGTTCAATCGAATTTTGTTACGGAAGATTTTCCAAGCGGATTACAAATCGGATGAAGAAATCTTTCTTCTTATTGGACTTTCTTTCGAACGTGCAAAATAAGCAACGAAACATAGAGGATATGTTTTGTCACTAGAAGACAAAAAAAAGTTGACACTATATATTTTATTATCTACTTATCTTTAAGGGAGATAAAAGAAAAATGAAAAAAAAATGAAGGTTTTCTACCCTTTACCTGTGGCGTCCAATTCCCATTGAAAAAGGATTCAGACCATGGGGCCCAAAGTCAAAGTTGTTGACTCTGGGCACACGTATAAAATAGAATGCGTCTTTTTTTTTTCTTTCTGAGGAAGCCGCTGAAGCCCTACGAAAGAAAGAAAGGAGCTGCACATCCACGCCGCTTGAGAGAGGAGCTGCAAGTTTTTGAAGCCTCGCGAAGCCTTGAAAAGAAACGTGAAGACGTATGTACGCAAACCAAAGACAAACGTTGAAGTTCTTGATTTTGACGTACATAGAACATTTATTTTTGAGTTTGAAAACATGGTAATTTTGTGTAGCAAATTTATGTCCAAATGAATTGTTTATTTATAAACACTTTGAGTTTCAGGTTAAATCTATGTGTGGAAAACACTCGAGCGTGTGAGCGATTGTATACTTTGATTCTCCGATTATAGTGAATTATTTACTGCTGGCTCTCCCAGTAGATGTAGGTACCAATACTCGGACCGAACCACGTAAATTTTTAGTGTCCTTATTATTTCTCGTTTATCTCTCTAGAGTTTGCTCGTTGACATAAATTACAAAATCCTATTGTTTCCGCGTATTATATTCCAACAATTGATATAAGAGTTTGGGATCGGATTTCTTGATTGTGATTTGGATTTTTTGCTTGTTTGATTATTATCTGGAAATTCTGTTATTGCAATTATGTTTGAGAGGAAATTTAAAATTGGGAAGTTTAACGGGAGGAACAACTTTGGATTATGAAACATCAAGATGGGGGCATATGTCCCGCGTTCCTTATTCTAGTACTGTGGGTAATATTATGTATGCTACTAGGCCTGATATTTCACAAGTTATGAGCATGGTTAGTCGCTATATGAAGCGTCGTAAAGCTGATTAGGAAGCTGTGAAGTGAATCCTCAGATATTCGAAGAAGACAACAAATGTGGATATAGTGTATCGAAGGAACAACAATGGTAGTGAGACCACTAGTTTTGTGGATTCAGATTACGTCGGTGACTTGGATGATTGCAAATCTTTAGCAGGGTACATGTTTACGCTAGCGGATGGTGCAGTTAGTTGAAAAGCGTCCTTACAAGATCACATTGTCTTGTCTTCGATTGAGGTAAAGCACATGACACTAACTTTTGGAGCAAAGAATGTGATATGGTTTATAAGTTTGCTTTTAGACTTTGGGTTAGAACAAAAAAAGTGTGGATATACACTGTGATAACCAAGGTACGATATATTTGACATATAATCCAGTTTATCACGATTGAACAAAGCATATCAATATCAAGTATCACTTCATCCGAGATATCTTAGCTAAGAATAATGTTATTATAAAAAAAATTGCTACGGCAGATAACCCGGCAGACATAATAACTAAATCTATTCCTTTGATAAAACTTAAGTTCTACTTGAGTTCTATTGGCGTCTGTGGAGAATAAACGCCCGTCAGGACGTTAAGAGAGTAGCATGAATGCAAAGCATTATAATTTGGCTTCAAACATCGAGACAAGGTGGAAACATAACTTCCAGCCACCATCGCTGGTTATTGCGATTCATGCTCAGTGATGCAGTTAACTTTATCCACCGGGACATCTATTAATTGCCTCAACTGCCATGCAAATTGCAAGGTACCCATAATAAATGCACACGAATCGAACTCACAGAAGCCATTGCTTGTTGATCACGTCCCCGTAGAGGAAACCTCTTCCGAGATTCCTTAGTCCTATGCATGCACAAAACATAGGACTTTGCGTAGGCTTTGCGGAAACATCCCTGGTTGTGAAGCTGTCTATTTTGTCAAAGTCAAAAGAAAGATTCGTTTTCTCAACTCACGAGGTTAGGAAGATGTTTCCAAAAGAAAATGATTCTGTTTGGAAAAAGGAGTTGGGTTCGGAGCCGAAATGCATGCACAGAACATAGGACTCTGCGTAGGCTTTGCGGAAACATCCCTGGTTGCGAAACTGTCTATTTTATCAAAATAAAAAAAATTAAAAAAATTAAAAAAAGATTCGTTTTCTCAACTCACAAGGTCAGGAAGAAGTTTCCAAATGAAACTGATTTTGTTTGGAAAAAAGCAATGGAGTTGGGTTCGGAGCCGAAATGCATGCATAGAACATAGGACTCTGCATAGGCTTTGTGGAAACATCCCTGGTTGTGAAACTGTCTATATTGTCAAAATCAAAAGAAATATTCGTTTTCTCAACTCACAAGGTCAGGAAGAAGTTTCCAAATGAAAAGGATTTTATTTGGAAAAAGAAATAGAGTTGGTTCGGAGCCAAAATGCACATATACATCCCTGGTCACTTTCACGACATAAAACTCGAGAAGTACTCTAGCCTTTTGGATTAAAGCCCAGAAATAGTACATCCATTTTCAGAGAAGTGTCATTAAAATGAGCGAGCGAATTTCAATTTGAACTCTGATATAATAAACGTAGAGAATGCTGATTCGTACGTTTTCATATGACATCATGGGAACCTCGAGCTTTTAACGAAAATGGTGGAAACATTTGGCCTCCGAAGGAGTGAACATGACATTATATAATGAAGAAAAACATGGGTACGTCTTAATATCAAATCATAATCATTAAAATATGCTTATAAATATCCCACCCACTCATTTCGACCTCTGCAAGAACATGAAATCCTGAAAGCCCTACGAAAGATCTCAAATCTCAAAGCCCAACCACTACGCCCCACCATGATTTCCTCCTTTCTGTCGGCCTTGTCGCGCTTTGATCTCTTTCCATCGCTTTATTACTCCATCGTCTTCCCATCGAAGCCTCGAAGGTGTGAACATGACATTATGCAATGAAGAAAAACATGGGTACGTCTTAATATAAAATCATAATCATTAAAATCTGCTTATATATTCCCCACCCACTCATTTCGACCTCTGCAAGCACATGAAATCCTAAAATCCCTACGAAAGATCTCAAATCTCAAAGCCCAACGACCACGCCTCACCATGATTTCCTCCTCCTTTCTCTCGGCCTTGTCGCGCTTTGATCTCTTTCCATCGCTTTCTCACTCCATCGTCTTCACATCGCTGTTCATCGTCCTCAGCGTCGTCTTCTTCTTCTTCTTCAGATCGTCGCCGCTGCCGCCCTCAAAGAACCTCCCGAGAGTCTACCCTATCTTCGGCTCCTACTTCTCATTCTTCGCCAACATCAAACGGCGGATCGACTGGACCGCCGACCTGGTCCGAACTCCCCCTCGGCGACCTATGTCTTCCACCGCCCCCTCGGCAACCGCCATGTCTTCACAGGCAATCCCGCCAACGTCCAGCACATCCTCAAGACCCACTTCAGCAAGTACGAGAAGGGCGGGGTCTTCAAGATTACCCTCCGCGACGTCCTCGGCGATGGAATCTTCAATATAGACGGCGAGTCCTGGAAGTTCCAGAGGCAGGTCGCCAGCCACGAGTTCAATACCCGATCGCTGCGGAAGTTCATCGAGACCGTCGTCGACACCGAGCTAAACGAGCGGCTCATGCCTCTCCTGGCTTCCGCAGCCAAGAGCGGGTCAGTGATAGACATGCAGGACATCCTCCAGAGGTTCGCCTTCGACAACATATGCAAGATCGCGTTCGGGTACGATGCCGAAAATCTGTCGCCATCGCTTCCTCAGCCGAAAGTAAGTATTGTCCGGACTCATTTTGCTAAATTACAGATATAAAAGATGTGCAGTTTAGGTGAGCCTTGCCAAACAAACACAAATTTCTGTCAATCACATCACTCATCGAACGATTTGGTATTCGACAGGCGAGGTTCGCAGAAGCGTTTGAAGACGCAGTGAGAATAAGCAGCGAGAGGTTTCAAGAGTTCTTCTCCGTGATTTGGAAGATCAAGCGTTTCTTCAACGTAGGATCCGAGAAGCGTCTCCGGGTCGCGGTCTCCGAAGTCCGTGAGTTTGCGAAGAAAATCGTGAGGGAAAAGAAGAGAGAGCTGAGCGAGAAGTCGCTGCCGGAGTCGGCCGCCGACGACCTTCTGTCGCGGTTCTTGAGCTCAGGCCACTCCGATGAGAACTTTGTCATCGACATCGTCATCAGCTTCATACTCGCCGGCCGGGACACCACGTCGGCCGCGCTGACGTGGTACTTCTGGCTGCTCCACAAGAACCCGGAGGTGGAGGCCAAAGTCCGAGGTGAGATCATGGAGAAGTCCGACGCACATGTTGCGAGGTACAATGATGTGAAGGAGATGGTGTACACGCACGCGTCGCTGTGTGAGAGCATGCGGTTTTATCCGCCGGTGCCGGTTGACACGAAGGAGGCTATTAGCGACGACGTCTTGGAGGACGGCACGGTGGTGAAGAAGGGGATGAGGGTGGCGTACCATCCGTACGCGATGGGGAGGCTGGAACAGCTATGGGGAAAGGACTGGCCGGAGTTCAGGCCGGAGAGGTGGCTGAGGGCGGCGGAGGATGGCAGCGAGAAGTGGGCGTTCGTCAATAGGGACGCGTTCGAGTACCCAGTATTCCAGGCGGGGCCGAGGGTTTGTTTGGGGAAGGAAATGGCGTTCTTGCAAATGAAGAGAGTGGTGGCCGGGGTGCTGCGGCAGTTCAGGGTGGTGCCCGCGGCGGAGGAAGGGGAGGAGCCGGTGTTCATTGCGTACCTGAGCTCGAAGATGAAGGGTGGGTTCCCGGTGAGGATTGAGGCGAGAAAGTAAAAGGGAAGTCAAGCTTTAGAATCATCCGCAGGTATCCTCGGACTAATATGTTGCTCTCGCAATGTGGCATCGTCGTGGTAATTAATCTTGTTTTACATGATGAATCCGTAATGATTTGACCCGTTCTACGTTGGTCAGACATCCAAGGGAATAGTCAAAGTAACCATGCGAGATTGTTATCGTTTGAATACGAGCTTATAGTTACGAATCACTCGGGGACACAAAGAAACCGCATATCCATCCCACTTAGAAAAATTTTTAAAAAAGAGAGAGCATAAAACACGTAAAGAGACAGCTAAGAATATAGTATTGTGAGTAAGAAAATTATATAAAAAGTTATAAACATATATGACAGTAGTGTCAGTAGTGTCACTAGATAATGGCCGGTGCTTTTTTATTATTTTAATCAAAAATTGCCAACATATATAACAGTGGTGTCACAAGATAATGGCCGGTGCTTTTTTATTATTTTAATTTTTGCCAACATATATAACTTTTAATGGCTTTTTTTATTATTTTTTTTTCCTTTTCTTTATTGTTTTCATTTGTCTTTTTTCCATATCAAGTCTAACTAGGGTCGTTAGCCAACCCTAGCCAACCACAAGCGAGGGCTATTAATCCTCGTTGGCCACTAGGCAAGGGCCATGACCCTCCCTTGCAACTGACGAGAGTTGGCCAACATTAGGAGTGTGCAAAGGAATTGGGAATTGCCTGTCCCACTTGAAACCGGACCAACTCGAAACCGGTGGTTTTTAAGAGAAGCCGTGGGTACCAATCTAGCTCCCAATTCCATGGTTCACCTACTCTTCCACGTGGATTGGACTACTATTGTAATAATATATATTAATTTTTAATATAAAAAAATGAAAAATTCTAAATCGCCATGATTGAGATTATTTTAATGATATGATTTCATATAATTGCTAACTATGATGATTTGAAAAGAATTGACGCTTTAATTCTGCGTATAGATACCTCGGTTGAAATGCACTTGACCTTTCAATAAAATGATTGAATGACAGCGCAATATGCCCATTCATAGAAGAAAACCAATTCAATATTTACTTTGTTTATTGCTTAACTTCACATGATATGATCTTTGCACTTTTAGGCATTCGTATTTCTTTTTCCCTACTCAAACAAAATCAAGTAATCAAGTCGGTGTTTGTGTATTGGGCCTTTTTTCTCACTACCTTATTTCCCTTTCCATCTTTGTATTTTGTATACTCAATGCTCTAGTTGTATATGTGTGTGGCTGATGAGTGGTGGCAGTGATCCTAAGGAAGGCAATATTAATCATAAAAAATGATCCCGGTTAGATCGGTTCCATGGATCTACCTAGAAATCGGACCGGATTGGCGGTTCAGTTCTCGAGTGGATCCAAAGGACCAAAGGGCAGTTCTCGATTCTAAATCGGAACCAGTCCTTAGGAACCGTCCACTCAAACCATACTCACTCTTAGCCGACATCCCTCGTTAAGCTAAGGAAAAAAAAAAAGGAAAACAATAAGAAAAAAAAGTAAAAAAAAAAATCATAAAATTATAAAAAATTATCAACGTTAGCGTTGGTTAGACAGTATCATGTCAGTGATTTCTAACTAAAATTGGCCGAATTAACTTAACTGGTAAAATGTGAAAATGCTTAGAACTTAGTTGGCAAAATTAAAAGGCTTATGATTGAATTGATGAAAATACAATAGGTTTAATACTTTTTGGGCAATATTTTCTATTATGGGTAGAGATGAGATAAGGTGGTACGGAGTGAGGTCAAAGGAAATGATATACAGTTTGGTCCCTTTTGAGTTGAAATCACTTTGTTTCAACTTCGAACTTCAATTATTGTGTTTGTTGGTAAATTTGAGTGCCAAATCAAATTAAACTGCACTGTGAAATCCATCCTCATTTGCTTGCTTGATTTGAGATCGAGGTTTCCTCTTATGCAAACATGAACGGGGTGCCTCTTCGTGACTATACAAATTAGAGCAATGTTAAAACATATCAAGCTTTTACTAAAAACTATTTATAAAAATGAAGTGGCACCATTTACTTATAATCGCTTAATTAGTTACTAAAAAATTAGGCCCCAATGAATTTGTTCTGTTGATTAGCAATCGCAAGCCTTTTCGTGTTAGAAACAAAATCTAGCGTGCTTCGCTTTTTTTTTTTTTTTTTTTTTTTTTTTTTTTTTTTAAGTATGATAGCATTTTTTTTACCAGTCAATTCAACACAAACTTGTATACTTTTCTATTTGGTCCGATTGGCATCCGAAGTAACAATCCAACTTGCATCGGACAAGTGTTTACTAATACGAAAGTACACATCAACCTACATCAGCAAAAATTGAAAAAAAAAAAAAGTGAAACGAAATGAAAGTCAGGAAAAATTAAAAAAGAAGAGCTCGGACAATTTCTCTTTTTAAAAAAAGCTGAAAAGTTGCGCGGAGGTCAGAGAGAGATAAGGACGGCGACTAACCCTTGTATGTTCGGCTATCCGAGGGGCCCCTCTCTCTCACTTTCGGTATTCTTTTAAGATTCTTGTATAATCTTTTGTTTTTAATCCTTTTTCTCACGTTCAACTTTTTTGTTATTTTGGCTACATGTTAATAACGTGGCCATGATGTGTACAACCATGTTGAGAAGCCGTAGGTTCCAAAGCTAAGTCGATTGTCACATCATATGTCGATTATATTACCTGACTTCAACTATAAAAAGAAATAGTCATAAATGGTTCATAAATATTGATTCAATTTGAAATGTTATTCTTATATTTTTAATTTGTGCAATGTTGCTCTTATATTTTTTAATTAATTCAATATGATTAATAAATTATTGTCAAATCTAATACTTAGACTATATGAAAATATTCAATGTTGTATTTTCGTAATTACAAGCTAAAATTATTTGTTAATGTAACTTCCAATCCATTAAGTTTAAATGACAGGCAATAATGAAAAGTTACATGTGGATAATAAAAACAAAATATTCATACCAAATCATGATATATAACCAACGTCATCAAACAATGACGGACATGTAGACATCCTAATTTGCCTTTTTCAATTTAAAAGTAGATAGATAAAATATATATAGACATATTTTCTCTTCATTTTATTATTCTAGCTCAACATATAATAACCCACGTTATCAATAACGTCCAATTTGTCATATTAGCAAACGAAATGACTATATTGAACATTTACCGATAATTCAGAAATTATATTAAACAAATAAAATTTTGGAATGACATTATATATTAGGTCAAATCTTTTGGATCATTTATATAATTTTCCCAAAGATTATTGGTCCCATTGAAAGAGCACAATGATCATATTGACCCAAATTAAAATTCAAGGATCAAACTAGACATTATTTTATATTTAAAAAGGCACTATATGTTAAGTCTTTCATATCAAATATTAAAGAATGATATGTCTTACAACATTTAACATGATTTTGATTGCCTATACAAAAAATTATAATCAATCTCGTATTGGATTAATCCATTTGGATATTAGCATGTATTCTATTTGATTTATGAAGTTTAGTGTAGAATTTCACAAGTTGAGATATGTGTTGTCTAATCCTTAAAATAATAGAATAGAATAAATAATAATAAGTACTCTTTCAAGTGGTATAATTACTTACACATTTAAGTAGGGAAAAGCGTTAAAAAAGTTATAAACATTTTTTTGTGCTAATTTAGTTCTAAACATTTTTACTTTGTGCTAATTCAGTCATTTTTGGTCAAATTTTGTTGATTGGGTGCCGGTCGGTGACATGACATGATCGGCGCTAATGTGTACAACTTTTAATAATATTTTAATTTTTTTGAATTTTTTTCTTTTTTCTTTTTTTTTTCTTTCTCCTCCTCCTTCCTCCAGCTAGTTTCTGGACCTTGACAACGGCTGGGGAGGCTCAAAGCCTCGCCAGTGGCCACGAGGGGGGCCTTGTTCGAGGCAGTAAAGCTTGCCCTTGCTGAATTTGGCGAGAGTTAACCTCGCCCAGCCTTTAGCAAGGCCTTGGCCACGAGGGCAACCTCGTCTTTGGGCTGGCAAGCCCTTGGCCGCAGGGCGGCCTCGAGCCGGGCTGGCGAGGCTCGCCCTCACTGCCTTGCGTGAGACTGCCCTTGCGGGCACTGGTGAGGGCTTGAACTTCGCCGGCCGTCACCTCTAGCTAGTCGTCAAGGCCAGCAACCGGCTAAAAGAAAGAAGGAGAAGAAGAAGGAAAAAAGAAAAAGAAAATAAAAAATTCAAAAATTCAAAAATATTATAAAAAATTGTCAACATTAGCACTGATCGTGCCACATCAACCAACCGACACCCAGTCAACAAAATTTGACTAAAATTAGTCAGAAATGACTAAATTGGCAAACCACCGGCGGTGGTGGCGTAGGTGGTTGAGCAAGGGACCTCCCACGAAAGGGCCCGAGTTCGATCACGGCAAAATCGAGTTTTAAGTGCAAGCCGCTAAAATGCCTCCCCCGGGGTTTTACCTGCGGCCCTGGCCCGCGAGCGTGCGGGGTTCCCTGGGTCACACAAAAAAAAAAAAAAAAAAAAAAATGACTAAATTGGCAACAAATGAATATATTTAAAACTAAATTGACACAAAAAAAGATTTATGATTAAATTGATATAAATACAAAATGTTTAGAACTTTTTAAATATTTTTACCCGTTTAAGTATGTCCTAACCTTATATTACATTCTAGCCTATAGTAGCCTCGCGTAATTGTTCAATAAAAATATATCATGGAGAAATATCTTGGAGCTTGAAACACTCGAGAAGAAAACACCCGGATGATTTGTCGTTAGCTTCATCGGACGACAAAGCTTCTCGAAGGTGGCGCGACTTATATCTCCTTTCGTTGGCCGTGCATGCATATGTACGTGTCTCCGTGTGAGTTGGGGAAGCAAAGCAACTGTTTTGGGATAAGGAGGCAGACATATTCAAATGACACGTCTAGGACTTCACATGTTGGAAAGCACTAGAAGACGGAAAATATCCCTTCAACAGTGGAAAACCATTCAAAGGATTTGGCATGGATCAACAGTGTGGCCTTTAAAGAGGGAATATGATTTTTCTTTTTCTTTTTTTTTTTTTAACAATGTAAACATATAATACACCAAGTATTTACGGTCATCTAGGTCATTGACATGATCCGAATTTCTCATTGCTATTGTCATCCCTCCGATATTTTATACCATCTATTTTCCATTCAAATATATGAATATATATTTCTTAATTTTTTAATGGGTCTTACCTAATCACTTCATATAACGGCTAACAATACTCCCAGAACTTGGAATCGTTGCGATTTCCACCGGTACAATTCTACTTTGAAACATGCTCACCTCCAAGGAGTTCTTGGTTCGTGTTCCCGGGCAAGCAACAATCAGCTCAAGATCGAAACTGGGAAACCTTCGAAGTCCCGACCCCTTTTTTAAATCCCCCGACTTTCCCAATTCTCGACCAGCTCGCCCCTGTCCTTTGTGGTCAGCAGTTAGCACGGAATGACTGTTTCCTCTGTAGCATGGTTGCAATTTTGTTCTTTTCTCTCGGTCCGTATATACCGCACGCGATAGCAAGTCTCGCAACATTTCTATGAATTAATGCACACAAATCACGTGCCTCATCGAAAGGCAGACACCATTCTGGGAATTATCTCGAGCTCTAAGTGCCTTGAGTTAATTTTGTAATTAAATTGTTGGACAAAGTTTTGGTGTTTGGTAAAATTATTCCAAAGTTTTTTGAGACAAATTTCGTTTTTCAGAAATGCTCAAAGCGGCTGTCAATCCATGTACTTTTTATCGATAACTCATATAGTTGCTTTGCGAAAGATTTCTCAAAATCATCATTAGCGTTGTTGATTTTACCTCAAAATAGACATGTTCGTATTGTATTTCATTATCTGGTGCAAGATAAACTACTAGATAGTCGACGACACAAGAAGGTGTAAGAGATTATGGAAACAATACGTATTAGCTTCAATTGATATAACGTCATGTATTCGAGGGGCCCAACCCCCTATTAAAGTCCGAGGTTTGGGCCTTTTATATGATGGATTTGTTCTTCTTTTTAAGTAGAATAAAATACCTGGGCTCCATTTGGATTTTTTTTTGTGCTAATGAAATATTAGTAGAGGGCCGCGTTTTGATTTCTACTAGTAATAGGCACGTGGAGAGTAATATTACATAAAATTATTTCAATCACGTTTTTCTTTAAGATTGAAAGGCATACCATGAACTACCTTTTAATAAAAATTTAGAAAGGCGAGAATGATAAATATCATGAACACCCTTTTAATCTCGAATTGTGGTTGGCATTGTCTGAAAGGAGGGTGATTCAGTCTTTCTCATAGGGTTTTTGTTTGGGGACGGGCAATGGTGTCACAGGAAATAGGAGGAAAATGGTATTGAATTGGAAAGTGGGGATGATACATGGTACATCATCGTTTATTTTTGTCTTCCATTTGTAATTATAAGAAGGAAACTTCTCTTATTTTTCGCTTGCGATAAGTAACTTTGAATACGGGAGCAAAAACACGTTTCCATCAATTCGTTTTGAACGGGTAGGCACGTAATTGAAGGCTGCGCTTTGGACTTGCCTAACGATAACATGCGATGCTCTTTGCAATTACGCGGTAAGCCAAACATCTTGGGCTGTCACATTAAAGTTAGAGATGGCAATTGAAAGGGACAGAAGCTAGACAAGTTTGTACGCCCAATCCCCACTCTCCGTGGGGCATTTGGGGTTCCGCTGCCCCACTTTATGCCGCGCCATACTTATGTTGAAATTAAGTTTTGATTTAGAAAAGAAAAAACTTATTCAAATTCAGTGCATTGTGCTTTTTAAACACTAGAAAAAGCAAGAATATGATTGTCAATCAGTTGTCTAATGAAGGAAAGATGATGACGACTTGTTTGATTAAAACATACAACAGAAAAACGTAAGTTTGGTATTTAAAATGATTGAGGTGTGAAAATGACTAAATCCATTCTCGCCTCACCCCATGAGCGGGGCAATTATTATTTTTACCTATCCAAGTTTCAAAATACGTGTGCTGTGGGGTTTATGAGCATTGAGGCTTTGGGCATTTGAAATATTTGTTGTGATAGGTCGAGTTGCCATCCCCATTGAAATTGGAAAACGTTGGATACTAAAGAATGAAGAGATGAGAGTGAAACTTTATCTATTCCATGGCAATACTAGTTATCTCCTTGATTATTTGAGGACATTAAATTTGTTGACATAACTATCTCATAAATATCGAAAAAGGAAAAACAAATAACAGGAATAATGAGACATTTTCCCTCTAATTGAACTATTATGTGCAACATTGTCCCTTCACATTTACATAAGGTACTCAGCGATTGAACTTGTTCATTAATAAAGCAACATGAAAATTATACATAGGTGATCGAAAAATGGCACCAATGTTTCAAAATCATCGTCCATGTACTTTCATTTTAATTCAAGAGTACTTTTGTAGGTTTGAAAAGGGTTTACCATTAGTCTTTGAGCCGTTTGTCGTGACATTTTTGGAGTATGTAATTATTCCATGTACTTTTTAATTATAGGTCCTCATACTTATTTCATTTAACACGAAAGAAGTCCATGAATACTTGTGAAATTGATAGAATAGAAAATTTTATATGTGGACAGTCAAAGTAATCCGTGATTTTTTATTGATGTAAGGATATATCGAACTATTTTCTTGGTGAGTAAAGTTGACAAAAAGAGAGGGAGACGTCAAGTATCCAACGACAACCCCACCGAAAACTCGAGCAACAACCGGGGTTTCAACTAGGGCAAAAGACAATTTAGCCAATATGTGGAACTTGAGTGACCTTCCTATTCCTATCGACCCAAACCCAAACCGTATCGCGCCTGAAGTCCCCCGTCACCAGCGTGCCTTCCGGCAACACCCTGGCTCTGACGTCGTGGTTCTCTCTCTTGATGATCTCTTTCACGACCTTCCCACTTCACCCCGACGAGCTCCGGCCACGTGCTTTTGCCTATAGAAATTGTTTTGGGAGCGAACTGGAATGAAGATACCAGAAACTCAAAGCAAACCAATTGATGGGAAAACCCAAGAATCGATGGTGTGAATTACATAAGAGGCGTGAATTTTGCACTATGAACGATTTAGTGAGCCATACGAAGGCGTCCTTACAATCAATCCTTTTTGGGTAATCTCGAGAATGATAATCAAGGATTGTGGTTATTGATATTAAGGATGTTACCTGGACAATGAGATGTGAATTACTCCATTCCCGATGTGTGCTTTAGAAGTGGAAATGACGGGTGCATTATATGGATGCAAGCACCTTCTTCATTTTCTTGTTGGAAATCGCCTGGAGAGGGATATTGCGGGAGGGATTGATTACAACTAAAGGAGGGCACCCTTTTTATAGTTGAGGGCCTCGAGATTGATTTAGAGATCGAGAGAAAGAGCTAAATGGCAGCTTCGCCGCCCTAGGCTTGGTGGGAATCCGAGAGAGGTGGCATTACTAGGTGACTCCATCTTTCGGCCCGTGCGAATTTTCTTGCATGATGATCTGGTGACAATTTGCTGAGATCAGTCACCACGTGGACCGGAGGTATCCAAGGCAATAGGCATAATGGGCCGAGGAGGTGGCCAAGATGATCGAACAAGCCTTCGTGTTTGTAGGAATCTGGAGTTCTGAGAGTATTTTAAATTGTTGTTGACGTTGATATATGTAACATACAACTTGTATTTTGGAGAATTCTTCTAATGAATGGATAAATGGTAGATGAAAAGATTGGATCTCCATTGTTAGATCAAAGGGAACTTGACATTTATAATTGGAGGGGCTTAGATATTAAGGGCTCCTTCTCTTTCGTTTATATCATCACACTACGAAAAGTAACATCATTTTTCACTTAAACACTTCTGATGGGCTAAGCGGGCAGGCAATATATAAAGAGGAAGGTTAAGACACCTCAAAGCCTAAAAGGTGAGCTTGTGGTTTTGAGCTCACAAAATCCTTCTTGGGAAAGTTTTGGTATTGGTAAAGTAATTCTGAAAATGTCCGATCCATGTCCTGCCTTTTTAAAGCTATAAGCTCAAAATCAAAAGCAACTATTTCGTGTTTGTGGCGTACGGACTCTCTGGGAAAAAAAAAAAGGGCTATTTTCCCTTGAGCTAGGGGAATTGAACCCTCTAAGGATTTGGCCATTTACTGAACAGATCTTGGAGTAAATGAGATCCAATATATGAGCGATCTAAGATCTTTTTAGGCAAATTAGGATCAGAGCTCCCTTAAAACATCGAGAAAACTATCCAAAAAATCCTAAATTTATTACACATTTGCCAATTCAATTATAAATATTTCAATTTTGCTAATTGAGTCTTAAATATTTTTATGTTCTATCAAGTAAGTCAATTCGACTAATTTTGACTAGAAATTACTAACGGGACATTGGCAATCCTATGTAGCACAACCGATGCTAATAGTTTTAATATTATTTTTAATTTTCTTTTCCTTTTATTTATTTATTTCTTTTTTTTTGCCAATAGCTAGGTTGTCGGTCACTAGCTGCAAGCCAAAAGGGCTAGCCTCGTTTGCCACAAGCAAGGGTCAATCTCGCTGGGCCTTGCCTAGGCAAGGGCAAGTGCTGGCATTGGTAATCCTCGCCAAATCTTGCAAGGTCAACCCTTGACTAGATTGAGGGCCTTGCCAAGCATCACTTTGGTAAGGCCTGATGAGGATCGGCCTTGCCCATGGCCAAGGGGACCTCGCCTCGACCAAATTTGGCAAGGCTAACCTATGACCTCCATTGTTGTGGCTCACGACCTTCGTACATGGTGAGAGAAAGAGAGACGGAGGGACACAGCAATGACTCAAGTGGATGAGGGGCTGGTATTGACGGCGAATGGAGGCACAATGGCAAGGCCTTGTGGTGGCCTCGACCTCATCCTCACCCTCATCCATGTGACGCTTGGCAAGGTTGCTTGGCCTTGCCAAATTTGGGAGCCCTCGCCTAGGTGAGGCCAACCCTCCTGCCATGGCCTACAGTCGATGGCCGTGGCAAATAAAAGAGGGAAAGAAAAAGAAAAAAGAAAAAATTTATAAAAAATTTATTAAAAAATTAATAATATCATTAAAATGTCCACATCAACACCAATTGTATCATGTAAAACGTTTGATGTCTATTTCAATAATTTCCTATCAAAATTGACCAGATTGACTCAATTAATTAATTATCAAAAGATTTAAAACTCAATTAGTAAAATTGAAATGTTTAGAACTGAATTGGTAAAAGTATAATAGGTTTAGGCTTTTTTAGACAATTTTTCCTTAAAACTTCATATATGAGAATTAAGCAATAATAAGTTGGTTTTTGATCGTTGTCGAGCAGAGTTCAAATAATTTTCGAGCAGTATGATCGAGCTACTAAAACTTTAGACCTCACATAATATGATATCCTCTCATCACATATAATATATAATTCTAAAATTCATGTGTATTAAGCTCACAGACAGGCCTAAAGTCCTGTGGCATAACATCTCCACTCTATATTCTTTTACTTGTCTGACAAAAAAAAATTGTTACTTCTCCTTACTGACGAGAGTGGAAAAGTGCGTAATAAGCTTATGATCCCATAGCACTGCCATCGCCCAAGTCCAAAGCCCATTCTTGCCGCCATCACGAGCTAAGCAGACCACAACGTTGGACCTTGAATCCAAGGTTCAGGCCCCCATTTGGTGCGGCGGTTGAGGGCACTAACATGATGGCAGCCGGCGGGGGAGCGAGGACGAGAGATGAAGTGGGCAAACATGAGCGGAGGAGAGAAAGGAGTGTCAGCGAGAGAGTCATTATTGCATGAACCCGATTGACGTGAGCCCACCGCCGCGCATGCGACTTCATATTATGCGGATTCACGCGGCGCTCTCATCGTCGGGATCATTCCATAATTTTTCTAAGCAGAAAGGAGAGGGGAACGCCGGCCGAAGGAAAGAAAGGAAAATAGGGTGACAGCTTGGAGATATGTTAACCATCCGAATGGAGATATTTGCTTCATGCATGTCGTCGTGACATGTGGTGCTGACATGTGAAGTATGGGGTTTCTCTGTTTGAACTCTGCATTATTTTGTTCCATAATACACACCACTGAAACGTTGACTTTCTTTTATTTTTCTTTTTTTTCCATAGGGGTGCAGGGAATGAATAATACAAGATGGCCCGGCTAGTCAACTACCCGCATCAAAACTTTTTTTCTTTAATTATTATGATTAGGGGCAAGGATTGCTTATAAATGTAACCTTTATCAACTATAAGATGTCATCGGACGCATTTGGGTATTTTCATATGTCTAGTGTAGCGAAGGGAGTCAAAAAAACATGAGCATTAGCGACTCACTAATAATATATAAAGGCTCTAACTATAGATAGGGCATTAACGACTCACTAATAGTATATAAAGGGTATTAAGGACCGTCAAACGATTGATTGCCAGAGTCACTTATTATTTTTTTTAAGGCAACTGAAAAATTGTATGAATTGATTTTAATTTTTTTGACTTCCCATATTTCCTTTCGCCAAGTCTGGTCGAGGGTTGTTGCTGGTTGGCTGACCATTACCCTACCATCAAGCAGCAAGACCTCCACCTGCTTTTTCCTTCTTCTTTTTTATTCTTTTTTGTACTTTTAAAAGGTTTTACCTTTATTTTAATATAACTTAAAAAATTGGTATTAAAAATCAAATTTTGACCAAAATGATATCGTTTTAACCACATCAACTTTGTGTATGATAGAGAAAATAAAATAAAAAATCAAATTAATATATATATATATATATTTTTTTTGGTAAAGGTAAGAATATATTGATAAGCTTTGGACAAATGTACACAAACGGCACCAAAACTTACACTCTCAATGCGAACAAAAGAGTGGAAGGGAGCCGCGCAAAAGCCTCAAGAGGCAAGGACAGAAAGAGCGCAAACAACAGACACAACACAACCACCAGATTCAGCCACCAGACCTCCATGGACGCCTGGGAATCCGAGAACCAGAACATCCGCACTAGAGACGACCGAGCAAGATCAAAAGATAAAAACCCAAAGGGTTATGTGAAGATAATAGGGTCGAGATTCCAACCCCTCTGAAGACGCCGGTTCCTTGGATTGTCAGGGACATCCTTGTAGGTAATTGCTTTATCTTTAACCATCTTTATCAAATGGTTCTTCAAAGCGGGAATATCAAGAGATTCCCCTCGGAAAATCATAGCATTTCTCTTCTTCCAAATTAGATAGCAAAGAGCTCCAAAGGAATAGCGGGAAAGACTATGAAAGAAGTCCTTACCATCAAGGAATTTCATAGCCCAAGCAAAGTTTTCCGCCCAAGTGTCGTTCCTCCACGGCAAATTGCACCTAGTTGCCCAAAAGTAGATAATGGTATTTGAAATATTGCAATCAAAGTACAAATGGTTGGTCGAGTCCGCCGAGTATTACAAAAGTGCAAGTCGAGTAATCAATCCTTCCATATGAGAGGAGAAGTGACTGCGTTGGCAAGCGGTTTTTAGTAATAAGCCACAAAAGGAATTGAAACCGAGGGGCTACATCCTTATCCCACACAAAAGAAGTCCAAGGTGCTTTGGCTTTAGAAGCCCTGATGACGTTCCAAGCAGAAGCTACGGAGAAGGCCCCCGAAGAATCTTGACGCCACACAAAACGATCGCTATCAACCAAAAGAGGAGGAAGCGAAAAACCACAATTCTCTAACCGGAATTTATAGGGTCTACCAGCATAAGAATATAAAGAAGCCACAGTCGCCTTTGCAGGAACGTCGGGGTCCAACAAAAAAGATTGAGGAACTTGTAGATGAAGAGGGCCACAAGCCAACCAGCTATTGAACCACAATGAAGTAGACCGACCATCACCGACCTCCCAATCGAAGGATTGTCTACAACAGCCCCGAAGATGAAGGATCTTCTTCCAACCTGTGCACAAACCGAAGGCCGAGGGGCAACCCAGAAGTTATGTTTCTTTAAAAAGTTGGAGTGTATCCAACGGCACCACAGAGATTCCTTATCCGTAAAGAGGATCCAAATAAATCAGCATGAGGCTTTGTTACAGTCCTTGATAGACCGAATACCCAAGCCCCCTTCCTCCTTAGGCAAACAAACATCTGCCCATGAGACTTTTGCACCTCCCTTATCCAAGGAGGTGCCTTTCCAAAGAAATCTACGAAGAATGCTTTCAATCCCCAAGATAATCGAAGAGGGCAAAGTGAAGACACTAGCCCAAAAAGTCTGAATAGCGTGAAGCACTGACCTTATGAGCTGAAGTCTCCCAGCAAAAGAGAGGAACCTGTGGGACCAGGAGCAGGCTCGCGCGGTAATGCGGTCAATTAACTGAGTACAATCAGCCTTAGTCAACCTCTTTGAGATGATCGACACTCCAAGATATCGAATCGGAAGTTGACCTTCCTGAAAGCCGAATGCTAGGAGGATTCTGTTGCACAAAGCAGGATCACCTCCCGAAAGAAAGATGTCGCTTTTATTTTTGTTGGGGAGAAGATCACTCCATGAAGAGAAAATGTCGAGGCTTCTTTTAAGGATCACAGCCGATTTCCAATCTACTTGGCAAAAAAGGAACACATCGTCTGCAAAAAAATAGATGAGTGAGCTTGGGAGACTTACATCTCCAATAACATTTGAACTCTTTAGCCGAAGACCTTTGGTTCAAAATTCCCGAGAAGATTTCCATGATCAATGTAAATAGATAAGGTGACATTGGGTCGCCCTGCCTAAGGCCTCTGCCTCCTGGGAAGAAGCCATGAAGCTCCCCATTAATAGAGATAGAGAATCTGGGTGTGCGTACACAAGCCATAATTCGGCGAATAATCCACAGAGGAAACCGGAAGGCGAAGGGTAAGCTCTAGGAAATCCCAATCCACGTGTCATAGGCCTTGCGAAAATCCACTTTGACGCACATCTTGGGAGGTATGGGTCTAAGTGGAAGCACGCAAACAGCTCTTGAGCCAATAAGAAATTATCCCTTATTCTTCTACCCTTCACAAACGCATTCTAGGACGGACTAACAATATCCTGAAGTACAAAGCAATTCTATTGGCCAAGATCTTGGTGATAAGTTTATAGATAGTGTTGCAGCAAGCAATCGGTCTGAAGTCGTTTACTTCACAAGCATTCGGCACCTTGGGAATTAAAGTTAGGATAGTCGCATTAACTTCTTTAAGAAGACAACCTACTGAGAAGAAATCTTTCACAGCCTCTGTAACTAAAGAGCCCACGATACCCTTGTTACTTTTAAAGAATTATGATGTAAAACCATCTGGACCGGGGGCTTTTCCCTTCTCAAGTGAGAACAAGGTCTTCTTAACTTCCAAATCAGAGACGGGTGAAGCTAGGGAACATACCTGGCTATCGGATAACGGCTTTCGAATGAGAGAAGTAAGCTCTTGAAGATCAGGCTTAGCTAAGCCAACTCGAGGAGCAAGTAGATCCGAAAAGAAAGATAGAAAAACTTGGGGCACCAAATCAAGATCCGAGATCACCGTACCTGCAGTGTCTTTGACAGAGAGGATACGGTTATTGAGATGTCTAGCTTTAACACAGTTGTGGAAGAATCTCGTGTTGCGATCTCCTTCCTTCAGCCATCTAATCCTTGATTTTTGCTTATAGAACGATTCCTCTTGACCACGAAGGTCTATAAAAGCACGGCGCTGCCCTCTTTCAAGTTCAGCTAGTGGAATATTTTCAGGATCCAACTGAAGGAGATGCTGAGTAGAACGCAAGGCTTCCCTCGCTTCAAGAGCTCTTAGAGAAATAGCCGAGAAAGCCTCTAGATTAAGATCCTTGAGGCGAGATTTCAACAATTTCAGCTTCGAGACTAATTTAAACATGGGAACTCCCCAAACTTGACTATCCCACACCTGCAAAACCGTAGAATGGAAGTCCGGGTGATCAACCCAGAAATCAAAGTACTTAAACGGCTTCCTCCTTGGACGCGGACCCACAACCCTGACAACCATAGGAGTATGGTCAGAAATTCCAGGATTGAGAAAATACGCCTCCGAGTATGAAAAGTCCATTCTCCATTTAGAGTTGACAAGAACTCTGTCAATTTTCCGCATCTTCCTATTCGCACCCGCCAAAGTCGACCAGGTAAACCGAAGGCCAGAGTACCTAAGATCCTCAAGTTCCGTTTGGTCCAGACAAAGCTTGAATTCATCAAAACAGGGGATCCAAGCATTAGAGCTACCAACGCGATCAGAAGGGTCCTTGATTGCATTGAAATCTCCCGCTACTATCCAGGCATAGTCTTGAAAAAGTTCGTCACAATGGATAAGATCAGACCAAAGAGGCCTCCGCCGCACAAAGGAATGCTCTCCATAAATAGCAAAAACACAACAAGTAAAATTAGAAGATAACCCCTTCACACACCCATGGATGGCTTGGTCATTTGAAGAGATCAACTCAAAACTGACGGTAGTTGGATCCTATCCAATCCAGACTCTACCGCGAGGAGCAAAATCATAGTTCACAATCCAATTCCAGCCTCTCAAAATATTGGAAGAAATGGAACCAAACAAAGGCTCTAGAACTTTAGTTTCAAAAAGCCCCATAAGGCATAGCTTCTTTGCAACAGCAAACTTTCTAATCTCCGCCCTTCTGACAGGGTTCATAATACCTCTAACATTCCAAAAGCCAAAAAACATAGAAGCAAAAGGAGAGAATTATTTCCGCTTGGCGTTCCTACGCCTACGTCTAGTTGGTTTCGAGTCCTCCGCAGGCGAAGGTCCCGGCGGGTCAGGCAGCAAAAGGAGAAGCTGATCTTGGCTCGAACCAACCCCAGTAGGTTCCGAAGGACCACTCAAAGGAGAGGGTCTAGGCATGTGGCCACCGTCTTCATTAGATGAATTGCTGGTATCATCTTCCTGGTCTCCAGACGGCATTACGAAATCCGGTGCCAAGTCAGAAGCCTGAGTGATTTTTCCAAGTGGTTTAGCAGGGACTTTAGGAGGCTTTTGGCCAGGCACAGCTTCCTTCAGGTTGCGATACTGCCCCTCCTCCGAGTATGGTATCAGCGAAGCATTCAGATTCTACGGCTTCTGCTCATTCTCTTTGTCTTCGACTTGATTCCCATGCTGAGCAAGGTCACTTTGGTGCAATGGAAGAGGTTCCTCCAGATCCACAACCAGCTGAACGAGAGGAAAGGAACCACCAGAGGAGCTCCTGTTCTGTCCTGCATCAATTGGAGATTCCGGAAGAGGGACCAAAGGCATACCCGAAGACATTCCCCTTTGATCCTCAAACGCCACCGAAGGTGGTCTGGTTTGCTGGGAGATGCTCCCACTTGCGGCCTTGCTGAGAGGTTCAGACTCCTCTGAAGGACGACCAACATCAGCGCGTTCTATTCCAGGTCTACCAGGCCTAATAGCCATTGCACAATTGTGGCCAAAAATGCCACATCTAGCACAGGCAGTGGGTCACCACTCAAACTCCACTCCTATTTCACACTTCGTACCATTATGGGTTATCTCAATCATTTTACAATCAGGTTGATCAGCAGTAATTTCGATGCAGACCCTAGCAAAGGTAAGGCTGTTCACCTGTTCTGTTCTCTTATCCACATAAAGGGGTTTGCCAAGCGCACTTGCAACCCTCCCGATGAAGTGGGCGGACCAGCACGAAAAGGGAATATTCGATAGTCTAACCCAAATAGGAACCGTACGGTGGGTCTCCCTTCTCAGCTCAAGACCAGGGGACCATTGCTGCAGGACAAGTGGTATTCTAGCAACCGTCATCCGACCACTTTCAAGCACACTTCGACGGAATTCCCTATCAGGAATGCGAAACATAAAAAGACCTTTGCCATTTGACATGACTTCAACGAGGTTCGGCCCCCACGCTTTCTTCATAGCCTCCTCAACTACCTTAAAAGGCATTCGGCGACCAATGAAGTAGCCCATTAAACATTCAAACATCTTGGGATCTGCAGCTTCCAGATCTTGATCAGTGATCTCAATCACAGGTCTATTGTTAACCATATTCGGTGGGGGTATACACCAGATCGTAGCCCTTGGCCACGGTTCTTGCCACCGCAACCCACGATTTCCCTGATGGATTCTTAGAGGTGTCCCTGCCCTGAGGCTTAGCTGAGCGGGACCTTCCTCGCTGGACAAGTCGCGCCCCACCATTTGCGCGAGGAGCTCGTGCTTCGTTCGGACCAGACATGGTGTCCGAACTCGAATTTCCTCCCATAACAGTCAAAAACGAAGGTTCCTTAGTCAGAATGGGAGGCCCACCATGGGAACTTGTCACTTTCTCCTCATTTCGAGCCCTCATCGACTCCGATTCCATCTCAACTAACGAATCACAGTAGCAAGCAGGCGGGCGGAACCCTAGCCATAGATAGCCATGCGAAACGAGGAGAGGAGACATACCAGGAGATGATGCCGGGGGGTTGAAAGAGAGGCAAGAGGCGCCCCTTTCCCCCAAAAAATTGGCCCAAACGAACGGGCAACACGCCTGGAATCAGCAGCTCGGATTGCAGAAGAAACAGTATCCAGTCGCCCAAGAAGGGAGAAGCGTGAATAGTAACCCGAGAAACCAAAGCTCACGTCATAGGAAAGTTCCTTTTTGGCTAAGCAATCAAATTAATATTTTCTATTAGCTAAGTTAATGAAACTTGTTCACACCCGATTTTTGTCAACATTTTAAACATCATTTTTGGAAAAACATTAAAAAAACCAAAAAGATAAAAAAAAAATGAATAAATGAAAACATAAAAAAAATTGAAAAGAAAACAAGAAAAGAAAAACAATGTAAAGAAAACAAGAAAACAAGAAAAAAAAAAGAGAAAACAAAAAACTAAATAAAAAAGGGGACCATTTTCGACATAAAACTAAATAAAAAAGGGGACCATTTTCGACATATGGGGGCTCTCTTTAAAAAAAAATAAAAAATAAAAAAAATAAATCGACAACGGCTCTCTCCCGGGGCTCTCTCGGATTCTCTTTCTCACGGGCTCTCTCTCTCGGAAAAAAAAAAGGAGGGAAAAACGGCTTCTCTCTCGGTAATCGCCGGAGGGAGCTTCCATGGCAAATCTCGAAATGCTAGCCTCGTTGGCCGTTCACCGGAGGGGGCTTCTGCCTCTGTTTCCAGCGGTTTTTCCATCAAGCTCGTTGGATTGGACTCTCTAGATCGGAGGATCTCTCTCTCAATCGCTGACTCTTGCTCAATCAGTTCTTGAGCATGAAGCAGCTACCGGCGAAGACATCGGTGGTTACAGCGATTATGACAAGGGATTCGATCGGCTAGGGTTTTTCCTCCATTGGCGAGGGATCGAAGATCGAAGGCCGACGGTCGGGGATTCGCTGGGGTTTTCTCTCTTGGACTCCCTCTCTCTCTCTGATTCTCTCTCTAGTTTGCTCGATCACGGCGACATCGGCGAAGACGGTGGCGGCAATAGCAACGACGAAGATGGCAATGGACGCTCTCTCTACAACGGTTCATCCACTCCGAGATCCGATCATCTCCAAAACCCTATCTCAGCTCGATTCCACTGTCGATTCAACCTCTTCCATTCATCATCAACCACCCGAGCTTTTGTCGAAAACTAGGGTTTTCTCTCGTTAGCGGGTATCAGAGATCGAAGGCCGGATCGGCGACAGGCGGCGGCGGTGACGGCGACGACACTTAACCGAGTTTCTTCTAGATCGAGCTCACCAGATCGGTGAGTTCTCTTTCTCTCTTGATCTGATTAAGTTTTTAGGATCTAGTTCTCTCTCCTATCCTCTCTCTCGACCTCACGCATTTTCTCTTGGCTTTGTCTTGCGTGCTGGATTTAACTTGTTGGAATGGCCGGTGGAGGAACTTGGTCTTCTGGTGTAGAGGATCGCCAGACTCGAATCTCTCTGGATCAAGCTCACCAGATTGGTGAGTTCTCTCTCTCTCTCTCTCGATCCGTTGCTTGCTCTTTCTCTATTTTCCTCTATCAATTGTATACTTGAAACTATGCTGCAATATGTCAATGTTGCTGAAATATTGATTGCTAGAACGACATGTTCAGCTTACTATTTTTTTGTGTGAGTTTCTCTGTATGGATTTTGGTTAAGATGTTTGATCCTAACACTCAGACCTAAAATTAGCTTGCTTTGTTCCTCTTTTCGGGTCTATCATATACATACTATTAATGTGAACTGAGAATATTTCCATGTGATTGAGTTTCTACTGATATGCTGGAGCTGGTCCTTTCTGTGCATACTTGCTATTCATATGTCATGGTATGTGGAATTGTTCAATCGCACATTTGATGTTCGCTGTTCATGCATGCATTTGCTGTGTTAACTATGTTGAAGATGTACATAATACTAGTCCTCTAAGCTGTTGGACGTGAGAAATTCTAGTATGAATGACTTAAGTCTGATGATAGTCTTTGATGTGCATAAATATGCATGGTGAGATGGGCATGTATGGATATGGAGTGCTCATCAAATCGTCATCATTACCAGCTTTGAATATGATAAGGATGTCTGATGGTCGCTTTGTTCTCATAGGGAATGCTCATGGGGAATGCGGAAATTTCAATGTCATTTTGGTAGTGTTTTAGTTGTGTGAATATATAGTGAAATGCCTTTGGTTACAACATACAGATTTCTTCTATTTGAAGTTGATTTGATTAGGGAAATGCTGTCTTTTACTGTGGCTAGTTGCTGTTAGTTTTGAATGTGATAGTAGATGTGTCTAATTGCTTTCAATATATTCTGGAAATTCACAAAGGACATTTCAAAATTTCAAAAGTATGCATAGCACATATCCCTTGAGCTTTGTTTGATATGATAAACTTCTGTCAAAGTCACTATGTATGTCTCTAATCATATGTTGTTTTGAATAGATTGATAATCCTACTGAAGTTAATGAATTTCTGTATTTTTTCTGTGCATTGATCTAAGGATAGATGTTCTCATCACATTTGTCTCTAACATCTATATTTAGGACATATCGAAATATTATGAAATTCATGCACCATTTGAGTAGGATGAAAGTCCGAACACTTCATGACAACTAGATACATTCCATGACTTGATGAAGTTATATCTCTCTTTTCATCAAATCTTTCAAAATGACGTCTTTTGTCAATTGTCTACAAAACGGTTTTATATATCATGTGGGTTACATAGTGATTGCTTTGTATGTCTTGAATATGTGATCCTTAGTTGGTCCACTCATTAGTTTGGATTGGATAAGAATCAAGATCATATGGCCTAAATGCTTGTCATTTTATTTGCTTTGCATATGATTATTAGATGAATGATTTAGGTGCGACACATAATAATGATGGACCTTGAGATATCACCTAGAATTTGATCTAAAGACTTTGTGACTTTAGTCATTCTTTTTTAACACAAAAGATTTCTTGTTTTGTTTGGTTGTTTTGATATGTTTGCTTGTCTCTTTCCATTGTATGCATTTAGCTAGAAGTTTCCTAAGCTAGGATTAGATTAGACCCCGTAGATGGAGAGGGCGTAAAGATGGTGGAGGTCGATGTCCATTCCGACCATTTATTATGTAATATTCGTTTTTCCCGACATATGTCTCGGGTTCCATACATTGTATAAAACCCGACGAGTTGCGGGTTTCCTTTCTTTCCCAATTGTTTTCTCTTTTATATTTTTAGGATTGCACTATAGATTTACTGCTTTTCTTGATTGTTTACTCCATGTCTTGCAATTTCAATTTCATTGATTGTTTTCTTTTCATTTCTTAGGAATAGAATAAAATGAAAATAATCCACCACACATGATCACTTAGTTTATGATTAATCTTGAAAATGTAAAAAGGAAACGCATGGACATGTTAGGTAAAACACAACATAATGTTTAGATATCGAAATGGCGTTAATAGCAATATTTAGCATAATCCAAGTCCCCGAACCTAGATATCTGGTTGCGTAGGAATCGAAGGAACATTCCCGACCCTTGATTGGGTTTTCTAGCCGACCCCCGAAAAGAAGCTAGTGGCGACTCATGTCTATCTTTAGGTTGTCATAAACAACTAGATAGCATAAACAAACCCGCTGTCGCGCAGAATACGAGCTTGGGAGAGCTCGCGATCTCATGAGGGAACTCTCATGATTAAGTATCCCTAAACCCGACCTTTCCCACCTTGGACTTTTTGAGGGGGCGAGATCGGGTCGCGATAAAGCTGCACGGTTGCATGGAGGTTAGAGAAAGATGAGGGCGGCAATTGACCCTTGTGTGTTCGGCTAAAACTCAGGTGTATGCATGGAGGTTACGGAGGTTAGAGAAAGATGAGGGCGGCAATTGACCCTTGTGTGTTCGGCTAGCCTCAACTTTGTGTATGATAAAGAAAATAAAATAAAAAATCAAGTTAATATTTTCTATTAGCTAAGTTAATGAAGCTGCACGGTCGCATGGAAATTAGAGAAAGATGAGGGCGGCAATTGATCCTTGTGTGTTCGGCTAGCCTTAGCTTTGTGTATGATAGAGAAAATAAAATAAAAAAATCAAGTTAATATTTTCTATTACCTAAGTTAATGAAGCTGCACGGTTGCACGGAGGTTAGAGAAAGATGAGGGCGGCAACTGACCCTTGTGTGTTCGGCTAGCCTCAGCTTTGCGTATGATAGAGAAAATAAAACAAAAAATCAATTTAATATTTTCTATTAGCTAAGTTGATGAAGCTACAAGGTTGCACGGAGGTTAGAGAAAGATGAGGGCGGCAACTAACCGTTGTGTGTTCGGCTAGCCTCAGCTTTGTGTATGATAGAGAAAGTAAAATAAAAAAGTCAAGTTAATATTTTCTATTAGCTAAGTTAATGAAGCTGCATGGTTACACGGAGGTTAGAGAAAGATAAGGGCGGCAACTGACCCTTGTGTGTTCCTCTAGCCTTAGCTTTGTGTATGATAGAGAAAATAAAATAAAAAAATCAAGTTAATATTTTCTATTAGCTGAGTTGATGAAGCTATACGGTTGCACGGAGGTTAGAGAAAGATGAGGGCGGCAACCGACCCTTGTGTGTTCGGCTAACCTCAGCTTTGTGTATGATAGAGAAAATAAAATAAAAAAATCAAGTTAATAGTTTCTATTAGCTAAGTTGATGAAGCTGCAAGGTTGCACGGAGGTTAGAGAAAGATGAGGGTGGCAACTGACCCTTGTGTGTTTGGCTAGCCTCATTTTTGTGTATGATAAAGAAAATAAAATAAAAAAATCAAGTTAATATTTTCTATTAGCTGAGTTAATGAAGCTGCACGGTTGCACAGAGGTTAAAGAAAGATGAGGGCGACAACTGATCCTTTTGTGTTCGGCTAGCCTCAGCTTTGTATATGATAGAGAAAATAAAATAAAAAAATCCAGTTAATATTTTCTATTAGCTAAGTTGATGAAGCTGCACGGTTGCACGGAGTTTAGAGAAAGATGAGGGCGGCAACTGACCCTTGTGTGTTCGGCTAGTCTCAGCTTTGTGTATGATAGAGAAAATAAAATAAAAAAAATCAAGTTAATATTTTCTATTACCTAAGTTAATGAAGCTGCACGGTTGCACGGAGGTTAGAGAAAGATGAGGGCAGCAACTGACCCTTGTGTGTTCAGCTAGTCTTAGCTTTGTGTATGATAGAGAAAATAAAATTAAAAAATCAAGTTAATATTTTTTATTAGCTAAGTTAATGAAGCTGCACGGTTGCATGGAGGTTAGAGAAAAATGAGGGCGGCAACTGACCCTTGTGTGTTCGGTTAGCCTCAGCTTTGTGTATGATAGAAAACATAAAATAAAAAAATCAAGTTAGTATTTTCTATTACCTAAGTTAATGAAGCTGCACGGTTGCGCAGAGGTTAGAGAAAGATGAGGGCGGCAATTGACCCTTGTGTGTTCGGCTAGCCGAAGTGTTGCTCTCTGTCTCACTTTTGGTATTCTTTTAAGATTCTTGTATAATATTTTGTTTTAATCTTTTTTTCTCATGTTTAACTTTTTTGTTATTTTGGATAAATGTTAATAACGTGGCCATGATGCATACAATCATATCGAAAAGTCGTAGGTTCCATAGCTAAGTTGATCATCACATCATATGTCGATCATATCACCTGACCTAATAGATAAACAAAAATAGCCATAACTAGTTGATAAATGTTGGTCAAATATGAAACGTTATTACTATATTTTTAATTTGTGCAATGTTATTTCGATATTTTTAATTTGTTCAATGTGATTCATAAATTATTGGTAAATGTTAAATCTAATACTTAGATTATATAAAAATGTTCAATATCATCTTTCTATGATTACATGTTGACAAACATGTTCAATGTAACTTCCGATTCATTAAATTTAAATGACAAACAATAATGAAAAGTTACACATGGATAATAAAAGTAAAATATCTATACCAAATCATGATATATAATCTACGTCATCAAATAACGACATACATGAAAACGCCCTAATTTTCTTTTTTCCATTTTTAAAGTAGATAGATAAGAAGATATATATGATGTATTGACTCATCATTTTATTATTCAACTTAGCATATAATCTCATTTGAGCAAACAAAATGACTACATTGAACATTTATATTGAAAATAAAAAATTTGGGGTGACACTATACATTTGGTCAAAGTTTTTGGAATATTTATGTCATTTTGCCAAAGATCATATTGACCCAAATTAAAATTCAAGGATCAAACCAAACATCATTTATGATTCAAAAAGGCATTGTATATTATACCATAGGATTAGATCAAATATTAAAGAATGATATGTCTTACAACATATATATATATATCTCGTATTGGATAATCCATCTGGATATAGCATTTATCCTGCATAATTTATGAGGTTAAGTGCCAAATTTCACAAGTTGAGATATGTGTTGTTTAATCCTTAAAATATTATAATAGAATAAAATAATAATAAATATTTGTTCGAGTGTTATAATCACTCACACGCTTAAGTATGTCACAGTCTTATATTACATTCGAGCCTATAGTTGCATCACATGATTGTTCAATAAAATATATCATGCAGAAATATCTTGGAGCTTGAAACACTAGAGAAGAAAACACCCGGATGATTTCTCGTTAGCTTCATTGGATGATAGAGCTTCCCAAAGATGGTGCGACTTCTACCTTCTTTCGTTGGCCGTGCATTCATATATATATGTGTGTGTTTGCGTGTGACTTGGAGAAGCAAAATTAGGGATGATCGGTTCCGGTTCAGTCCGGTTCCAAGACCGGGAGAACTTATTCCCAATTTTGGGAACCATGGACCGGACCGTTTGGTCCTAAGATCGGGAATCGGACCGGACCATCGGTTCCAGTCCAGTCTAGTCCGGTCCAATAAAATTGGCACTTTCATTTTTTTACTAAAGAACGATCATTCACTAAAGAACGACTATGCTCCGGACCGATTAATCCAATTCGGTTCTGGACGATCTAATAAAACTACTCACACATGTTTTCACGTGCAAAACATTCAAACTTCACTTGCGTGAATATCAATCATAGTTTATGTGTTTCACGTTTAATTTCAAGCATAAAAGCCATGAATAATTTGAGTAAAATATGTGCTTAGCTTAGGTTTTATAGACAATCTATCTTCTATACTTTGAATGTTTAGTCGATGTTGGACTCTTTGAGGCTTGAAGTGCCTTGTCGTTTGCAAGTGAGGGGAGCAAGAGAGAGAGAGTGTGTGAGCATGAGGAACTCCTAGAGCCTTGTCCCACATCGAGTAGAAGATAAAACTAACAAATAAGTTTTCTAAGAGCTTTGGTGGTCTCTTGGCCACATAAGAGGTTGTTACCTCAATTGCAAGAAAATCGTGAGGGAAAAGAAGAGAGAGCTGAGCGAGAAGTCGCTGCCGGAGTCGGCCGCCGACGACCTTCTGTCACAGTTCTTGAGCTCAGGCTACTCCGATGAGAACTTTGTCATCGACATCGTCATCAGCTTCATACTTGCCGGCCGGGACAGCACATCAGCCGCGCTGACGTGGTACTTCTGGCTGCTCCACAAGAACCCAGAGGTGGGGGCCAAAGTCCTGGGTGAGATCACGGAGAAGTCCGATGCACACGCCGCGGGGTACGATGATGTGAAGGAGATGGTGTACACGCACGCGTCGCTGTGTGAGAGCATGCGGTTTTACCCCCCGGTGCCGCTCGACACGAAGGAGGCGATGAGCGACAACGTCTTGGATGACGGCACGGTGGTGAAGAAGGGGATGTGGGTGACATACCATACGTACGCGATGGGGAGGCTGGGGCAGCTATGGGGAAAGGATTGGCCGGAGTTCAGGCCGGAGCGGTGGCTGAGGGCAGCGGAGGATGGCAGCGAGAAGTGGGAGTTCGTTAATAGGGACGCGTCCGCGTACCCGGTGTTCCACGCGGGGCCTAGGGTTTGTCTTGGGAAGGAAATGGCATTCCTGCAAATGAAGAGAGTGGTGGCCGGGGTGCTGCGGCAGTTCAGGGTGGTGCCCGCGGCGGAGGAAGGGAGGGAGCCGGTGTTCATTTCGTACCTGAGCTCGAAGACGGAGGGCGGCTTCCCGGTGAGGATTGAGGTGAGAAAGTAAAAGGAAAAGTCAAACTTTAGAATCATCCGCAGGTATCCTCTGACTAATATGTTGCTCTCGCAATATGGCATCGTCGTGGTAATTAATCTTGTTTTACATGATGAATCCGTAATGATTTGACCCGTTCTACGTTGGTCAGACATCAAAGGGAATAGCCAAAGTAATCATGCGAGATTGTGATCGTTTGAATACGAGCTTGTAGTTACGAATCACTCGGGTGGACACAAAGAAACCGCATGTCCATCCCACTTAGAAAAATTTTAAAAAGAGAGAGCATAAAACTCGTAAAGACACAACTAAGAATATAGTATTGTGAGTAAGAAAATTATCTAAAAGGTTATAAACATACTCAACTTTTATCAATTCAGCCATAAACTATTTAATTATATTAATTAAGTCATAAATATCTTCATATTTTATGACTTCCAAACAATTTTAAATGAAAATCGCTAACGTATATGACAGTACTAGTGCCGCAGAAAATGGCCGGTGCTTTTTTATTATTTTTTCCTTTTCTTTGTTGTTTTCCTTCTTGTTTTTTCCCTATCAAGTCTAACAAGGGTCGCTAGCCGACCCTTGCCAACCACAAGCAAGGGCTATTAATCCTTGTTGGCCACTAGGCAAGGGCCATGACCCTTCCCTGCAACTAACAAGAGTTGGCCAGCATTAGGGGTGTGCAAAGGAATCGGGAATTGCCCGGCCCGCTTGAAACCGGACCAGCTCGACATTGTTGATTCCTAAGGATGCATTTGGTAACGTTTCTATTCAAAAATTATTCTAAGGAACAGAAATAAAAAAAAAAAAAAAAAAAACTTTTTCTGTTCGGGAGAATAGTTTTTGAACAAAAGAATGTGTTTAGTAAATTTGTTCTTACAATAGAAAAAAACAAAAACACGTTTGGTAAACTTGTATAATTTTTTTGTTTCTTTTCATTTTTTAATATTTTTATTTTTTTTTTTTTTTTTATTTTTTATTTTTTCTTCCTTTTGGCCAGTCGCTAGCCTTAGCCATGGCCGCGATCGGTCGACGAGGGCCAACAGCCTCGCCCAACCATGGCGAGGCTCGACAAGGGATGGGCGAGGCTCGCCGTTGGTGGCGACATCTAGGCAAGCCCTCGGGCCCTCGACGGCTGGTCACGGACCATGGCCGAGGCCAGCAACCGACCAAAGAAAAAAGAAGAAGAAAAGAAAGAGAAGAAAAAAATATGAGAGATCAAAATTGTTTCTCAAAGTGTTTCAAGAACAAAAAACAAGTTTTTATTGTTTCTTGTTTCTATTTCAAATTTTTTTCTGGGAACAAAAAAATAGATTTGGAACAAAAACTCAAACAATGCGTTTACTTGTTCTTTTTTTGTTCCCTAGAACAAAAAAATCAGAAATTGTGTTCATGACCCAAAAAAAAAAAAAAAAACACACACACACACACACAAACAAATAGGGCCTAAGAGAAGCCGTGGGTACCCGTCTAGCTCCCAGTTCCATGGGGACAATCACCCGCCCTTCCACGTGGACCGGACTAATATGATAATAGTATATTAATTTTTAATATAAAAAATGAAAATTCTAAATAGCCACGATTGAGAGTATTTTAATGATATGATTTCATATAATTGCTAACTATGATGATTTGAAAAGAATCAACGCTTTAATTCTACATATAAATACCTTGATTGAAATGCACTTGACATATTCAATGAAATGATTGAATGACAGCGCAATGCCCATTCATAGAAGAAAACCAATTCAATATTTACTTTTTTTAATGCTTAACTTCACATGATATGATCTTTTCACTTTTAGGCATTCGTATTTCTTTTTCCCTACTCAAACAAAATCAAGTAATCAAGTTGGTGTTTGTGAACTGAGCCTTTTTCTCACTACCTTATTTCCCTTTCCATCTTTGTATTTTGTATACTCAATGCTCTGGTTGTATATGTGTGTGGCTAATGAGTGGTGACGGTGATCCTAAGGTGGGCAATATTAATCATAAAAAAATGATTCTAGTTAGACCGGTTCCATGGATCCGCGTGGGAATTCGACCGGATCGGTGGTTTGGTTTCCTAGTGGATCCATAGGACCAAAGGGCGGTTCTTAGTTCTAAATCGGAACCAATCCTTAGGAATCGTCCACTCAAACCATGCCCACTCCTAGCCAACATCCCCGCTAAGCTTAGAAAAAAAAAAAAAAAAAAAAATGAAAAAAAAAATATAATAAAAAATTAAAAAAAATTCATAAAATTATAAAAAATTATCAACGTTAGCGTTGGTTAGGTAACATCAATGTTAATGATTTCTAACTAAAATTGGCTGAATTTACTTAATTGGCAAAATGTGAAGATGCTTAGAACATAGTTGGTAAAATTAAAAAGGTTTGTGACTAAATTGATAAAAATGCAATAGGTTTAATACTTTTTGAACAATATTTCCTATTATGGGTAGAAATGAGATAAAGTAGTACATAGCGATGTCAAAGGAAATGATATACAGTTTAGTCCCTTTTGAGTCAAAATCACTTCGTTTCAACTTCAAACTTCAATTATTGTGTTTGTTGGTAAATTTGAGTGCCAAATCAAACTATAATCTATCCTCATTTGCTTGCCTGATTTGAGATCGAGGTTTCGTCTTATGCAAACATGAATGGGTTGCCTCTTCGTGGCTATACAAATTAGAGCAATGTTAAAACATATCAAGCTTTTACTAAAAACTATTTATAAAAACGAGGTGGCACCATTTACTTATAATCGCTTAATTAGTTACTAAAAAATTAGGCCCCAATGAATTTGTTCCGTTTATTAGCAATTGCAAGCCTTTTCATATTAGAAATAAAATCTAGTATGCTTTGTTTTTTTTTTTTTCTAAGTATGATAGCATTTTTTACCAATCAATTCAACACAAACTTGTATACTTTTCTTTGATTATCAATTTGGACTTTCAATTTTTGATATGAACCAATTTGGTGCGATTGGCATCTGAAGTAACAATCCAACTCTCATCGGACAAGTGTTTACTAATGCGAAAGTACACATCAACCTACATTAGCAAAAATCGAAAAAAAAAATGAAAGTCAGAAATATTAAAAAAAAAGAGATCGGATAATTTCTCTTTTTAAAAAAGTTGCACAGTTCCACGGAGGTCAAGGAGAGATAAGGGTGGCGACTGACTCTTGTTTGTTCCTATCCGAAGGGCAGGGCCCCCCTCTCTCTCTTTCTCTCTCTTGCTTTTGTTCTTTTAAGATTCTTGTATAATCTTTTGTTTAAATATTTTTTCTCATGTTCAACTTTTTTGTTATTTTGGTTAAATGTTAATAACGTGGCCATGATGTGTACAGCCATGTGACTTCCAAGCCGTTAAGTTTAAATGACAGACAATAATGAAAAGTTACATGTGGAAAAGTTACATACGAAATCATGATATGTAAACATCCTCATTTCCCGTTTTCATTTTTAAAGTAGATAGAAAATAAAAAAATATATATATACATATTGTCTCTTCATTTTATTATTCCAACTCAACATATAATAATCCACATTATCAATAATGTCCAATTTGTCATTTGAGCAAATGAAATGATTATATTGAACATTTACTAATAATTCAGAAATCATATTAAACAAATAAAAATTTTGGAATGATATTATATATTGGGTTAAATCTTTTGGATCATTTATATCATTTTCCCAAAAATCATTGGTCCCATTGAAAGAGCACAATGATCATATTGACCCAAATTAAAATTCAAGGATCAAACTAAACATTATTTTAGATTTAAAAAGGCACTAAATGTTATATCAAAGGATCAGATCGAATATTAAAGAATGACATGTCTTACAACATCTAGCATTATTTTAATTGCCTAATAATCAATCTCGTGTTGGATAATCCATTTGGATATTAGCATGTACTCTATTTGATTTATGAAGTTTAGTGTCGAATTTCACAAGTTGAGATATGTGTTGTCTAATCCTTAAAATAATAGAATAGAATAGAATAATAATATGTACTCTTTTAAGTGGTATAATTACACATTTAAGTAGGAAAAAGTGTTAAAAAAGTCATAAACATTTTTTTATGTTAATTTAGTCTTAAACATTTTCACTTGGTGCCAATTTAGTCATTTTCGGCTGATTTTGGCCGGATTTTTGCTGGAGGCACCGGCGGCGGATGTGGCACAATCGGTCTTGACATGTACAACTTTTAATAATATTTTAATATTTTGAATATTTTATTTTTCTTTTCTTTTCTTTTTTCCTTCTCCTCCTTCCTCTTCCAGCTGGTCATCGGACCTCGACGACTGGCTAGAGACAACGGCTGGAAAACCTCACCGGATTTGGTGTGGCCTTGGCCGCGAGGTTGCCCTCGCGGCCACTAGTGAGGGCTCTCATCGACCGTCGCCTTTGGCCGATCTTCGAGGTCTAGCGATCGACTAGAGGAAGAAGGAAGAGTAGGAAAAAAAAAATAAAAAATTAAAATATTAAAATATTATTAAAAATTGTCCATGTTAGCGTTAATCGTGCCACATCAGCCAATCAATGCCCAGTTAACAAATTCCAACCAAAATTAATTAAAAATGACTAAATTGGCACCAAATAAAAATTTTTATGACTAAATTGGTATAAATACAAAAAGTTTATGATTTTTTTAATATTTTTCCCCGTTTAAGTATGTCCCAGCCTTATATTACATTCTAGCCTATAGTAGCCTCGCGTAATTGTTCAATAAAATATATCATGGAGAAATATCTTGGAGCTTGAAACACTCGGGAAGACAACACCCGGATGATTTCTCGTTAGCTTCATCGGACGATAGAGCTTCTCGAAGGTGGCGCGACTTCTATCTTCTTTCGTTGGCCGTGCATGCATATATGCGTGTCTGCGTGTGAGTTGGGGAAGCAAAGCAACTGTTTGCGATAAGGAGGCAGACATATTCAAATGACAAGTCCAGGACTTCACATGTTGCAAAGCACTAGAAGACGGAGAATATCCCTTCGACAGTGAAAACCATTCAAAGGATTTGGCATGGATCACAGTGTGGCCTTTAAAGAGGGAATTTGCTTTCTTTTTCTTTTATTTATTTATTTATCAATGTAAACACATACGCCACCAAATATTTACGATTATCTAGGTCATCGACATGATCCGAATCTACAAAATTTGTGTTCTCATTATTATTATCATCCCTTCGATATTTTATATTATCTATTTTCCATTCAAATATACGAAGATATATTTCTTAACTTTTCAATGGGTCTTACTTAATCACTTTATATAACGGCTAATTATGCTCCTAAAATTGGAGTCAGAGTGATTTCCACCGGTATAATTTTACTTTGAAACATGCTCACCCCAAGGAGTTCTTGGTTCGCGTTCCCGAGCAAACGACAATCAGTTCAAGATCGAAACTGGGAAACTTTTTGAAGTTCCGCCCCCTTTTTTTAATCCCCCCGACTTTCCCAATTCTCGACCAACCCGCCCGTCCTTTGTAGTCAGCAGTTAGCCCGGAAAGACTGTTTCCTCTGTAGCATGGTTGCGATTTTGTTCTTTTCTCTCGGTCGGTATTTACCGCACGCGATTAGCAAGTCCCGCGACATTTCTATGAATTAATGCACACAAATCACGTGCCTCATTGAATGGCAGACACCATTTGGGAATTATCTCGAGCTCTAAGTGCCTTGAGTTAATTTTGTAATTAAATTGTTGGACGAAAGTTTTGGTGTCTGGTAAAATTATTCCAAAGTTTTTTTAGACAAATTTTGTTTTTCAGAAATTAAAATGCTCAAAGCGGCTGTCAATCCATGTACTTTTATCTATAACTCATATGGTTGTTTTCGAAAGATTTCTCAACATCATTGTTAGCGTTGTTGATTTTACCTCAAAATAGACATGTTCGTATTGTTTTTCATTATCCAGTGCAAGATAGATTAACAGATAGTCGACGACACAAGAAGGTGTAAGAGATTATGGAAATAATACATGTTCACTTCAATTGATACAATGTCGTGTATTCGATTGGTACAATGTTGTGTATTCGAGGGCCCAACCCCCGATTAAAGTCCAAGGTTTGGGCCTTTTATATGATGGATTTGTTCTTCTTTTTAAGTAGAATAAAATATCCGGACTCCATTTGGATTTTTTGTGCTAATGAAATATTATAAGAGCGTCTCGTTTTGATTTCTACTAGTAATAGGCATGTGGAGAGTAGTATTACATAAAATTATTTCAATCACGTTTTTTTTTTAAAGATTGAAAGACATATCATGAACTACCTTTTAATAAAAATTTAGAAAGGCGAAAATGATAAATATCATAATTACCCTTTTAATAAAAATCTAGAAAGACAAAAATAATAAATATATAATGAATTTTAATTTGATATTTTTATTTTTATTTTTGAAAAAATGTTCACCACATCACAACAACAAATCTTTGAAATGTATTTCTAGTCTCTATAAGAAAGAGAGGTGAGCAATTAGCATAATATTTTTCTTTGATCACCTTAAAAAAAAAAAAAAACTTTTTCAATATATGAAACAAATTTCTGAGACGCCACTTATTTCGATAACCTATCCCCTCCATCCATCCCTCCCCTCGGCTCTACTCTTCTCGTGTCCCTCACGACGGAGCCACCTTTGAACATGATCTCCATGTCTCTCTTTGGTGGCGCCCGGAGTAGAGTTCAAATAATTCTCGAGCAGTATGATCGAGCTACTAAAACTTTAGACCTCACATAATGTGATACCCTCTCATCACATATAATATATAATTCTAAGATTCATGTGTATTAAGCTCACAGACAAGCCTAAAGGCCTGTGGCATAACATCTCCACTCGATATTCTTTTACTTGTCTGACGAAAAGAATTGTTACTTCTCCTTACTGACGAGAGTGGATAAGTGCGTAATAAGCTTATGATCCCATAGCCCTGCCATCGCCCAAGTCCAAAGCCCGTTCTTGCCGCCATCACGAGCTAGTGGACCACAACGTTGGACCTTGAATCCAAGGTTCAGGCCCCCATTTGGTGCGGCGGTTGCGACCCCAGGGCCCACGGCAACGAGCGGTAGAGGGCGCTAACATGATGGCAGCTGGCGGGGGAGAGAGGACGAGAGATGAAGTGGGCAAACATAAGCGGAGGAGAGAAAGGAGTGTCAGCGAGAGAGTCATTAATTATCGCATGAACCCGATTGACGTGAGCCCACCGCCGCGCATGCGACGTCATATTATGCAGATTCACACGGCGCTCACATCGTCGGAATCATTCCATAATTTTTCTAAGCAGAAAGGAGAGGGGAACGCCGGCCGAAGGGAAAGAAAGGAAAATAGGGTGACAGCTTGGAGATATGTAAACCATCCGAATAGATATATTTATTTCCTGCATGTTGTCATGACATGTGGTGCTGACATGTGAAGTATGGGGATTCTCTATCTCGAACTCCGCATTATTTTGTTCCATAATACACAGTTACACACCATTGAAACGTTGACTTTCTTTTATTCTTCTATTTTTCCATAGGGGTGCGGGGAATGAATAATACAAGACGGCCCGGCTAGTCAACTACCCGCATCAAAACCTCTTTTTTCAATTATTATGATTAGGGGCAAGGACTGCTTATAAATGTAATCTTTATCAACTATAAGATGTCATCCGACGCATTTGGGTATTTTCATTTGTCTAATGTAGCGAAGGGAGCCAAAAAACATGAGCAGCCCAATGCAAGCCTTATTGAAAAGGCTCCTAACTATAGATAGGGCATTAGCGACTCACTAATAATATATAAAGGGTATTTAGGACGGTCAAGCGATTGATTGCCAGAGTTACTCTTTTTTTTTTTTTTAAGGCAACTGAAAAATTGTATGAATTGATTTTAATTTTTTTGACTTCCCATATTTCCTTTCGCCAAGTCTGTTCGAGGGTTGCTGGAGGTTGGCCGACCATTCCCCTACCATCAAGCAGCAAGACCTCCACCTGCTTTTCCTTCTTCTTCGTTTATTCTTTTTTGTACTTTTTTTAAAGTTTTGCTTATTTTTTAATATAACTTAAAAAATTGGTATTAAAAATCAAATTTGGACCAAAACGATATCATTTTAATCACGTCAACTTTGTTTATGATAGAGAATATAAAATAAAATAAAAAATGAAGTTAATATTTTCTATTAGTCAAGTTAATGAATCTGCACGGTTGCACGGAGGTTAGAAAAACATGAGGACGGCAACTGACCCTTGTGTGTTCGGCTAGCTGGAGGGCCGCTCTCTGTCTCACTTTTGGTATTCTTTTAAGATTCTTGTATAATATTTTGTTTTAATCTTTTTTCTCATGTTTAACTTTTTTGTTATTTTGGATGAATGTTAATAACGTGGCCATGACGCATACAATTGTATCGAAAAGTTGTAGGTTCCATAGCTAAGTTGATCATCACATCATATGTCAATCATATCACCTGACCTAGTAGATAAACAAAAATAGCCATAACTAATTTATAAATATTGGTCAAATATGAAACGTTATTACTATATTTTTAATTTGTGCAATGTTATTTCTATATTTTTAATTTGTTCAATGTGATTCATAAAATTATTGCTAAATGTTAAATCTAATACTTAGATTATATGAAAATGTTCAATCTCATCTTTTGGTGATTGCATGTTGACATAATTTATTGATGTAACTTCCGATTCATTAAGTTTAAATGACAAACAATAATGAAAAGTTACACATGGATAATAAAAGTAATATATCTATACCAAATCATGATATATAATCTACGTCATCAAATAACAACATACATGTAAACGCCCTAATTTTCTTTTTCCATTTTTAAAGTAGATGGATAAGAATATATATATATATATGATATATTGACTCATCATTTTATTATTCAACTTAGCATATGAGCAAACAAAATGACTACATTGAACATTTGTATTGAAAAATAAAAATTTTGGGGTGACACTATAAATTGGGTCAAAGTTTTTGGAATATTTATGTCATTTTACCAAAGATTATTGGTCCCATTGAAAGGGCACAATGATCATATTGACCCAAATTAAAATTCAAGGATCAAATCAAACATCATTTATGATTCAAAAAGGCATTGTATATTATACCATAGGATTAGATCAAATATTAAAGAATGATATGTCTTACGACATCTAGCCTAGTTTTGATTGCCCATAACAAATATATATATATATCCATTTGGATATTAGCATTTATCGTGCTTAATTTATGAGGTTAAGTGCCAAATTTCACAAGTTGAGATATGTGTTATCTAATCCTTAAAATAATAGAATAGAATAAAATAATAATAAATATTTTTTCAAGTGTTATAATCACTCATGCGCTTAAGTATGTCACAGTCTTATATTATATTCGAGCCTATAGTTGCCTCACGTGATTGCTCAATAAAATATATCATGCAGAAATATCTTGGAGCTTGAAACACTAGAGAAGAAAACACTCGGATGATTTCTCGCTAGCTTCATTGGACGATAAAGCTTCCCGAAGATGGTGCGACTTCTATCTTCTTTCGTTGGCCGTGCGTTCATATATGTGTGTGTCTGCGTGTGACTTGGAGAAGCAAAATTGTTTGGGATAAGGAGGCAGACATATTCAAATGACAACTCCAGGACTTCACATGTTGGGAAGACAGATAGTATCCCTTCCGCAGTGAAACATCATTCAAAAGATTTGGCATGGATAACAGTGTGGCCTTTAAGGAGGGAATTTCCTTTTCCTTTCTTCAAGGAGGTAGTAAAAAAAAGTTCATAATAATCACATAAGTGAAATTGAGTCTTAAAATTTTTTTAAAAATATAATTAATTCCTAAAATATTAAAATTTATTTTGATCCAATTTTTCCGTTAATCCATCCAGCTATACTAAAGAAAAGTACCAACATGTTTTATTTTTTACTTTTATAAAACAAGTGGTGACCACGTGGCAACCACTAAACACTACTTGAGAAATATATTCAAATATTAAAAAGAAATACAAACTAAACTAGATTAAAAAAATTAATAAGCTAAAAATTAAAAAAAATACAAAGTGCAAAAGAAAAAATACAAATTAAATCACATCATAGGCCCTTGTCGATGGACACCACCAGAAAGGGACGGTGGAAGTTGCCCAAGGCAAGGGTCATGCTCTTCTCCTAGATTTAGGATAGCAAGCCCTCGCGGGGCTTCGGCAACGCCCCACCAACAAGGCCTTGTTCCTCCTTTTTTTACTTGAATTTTAGATTAAAAATTATCCTTTTCAATTTGTTTAATCTAATTTAAAGAAAATTTGAAAATAAAAATACTAAAAAAAATGCCATTTAAGAGAGAGAAATTAATAAAAACATTACATGTCGGCATTTTTTGTTTGTCAAGTTGGACAAAATTACGAATTGATTTGATTATACTAACTTGATAAGCTTTAAGACTTATTGCACTTTATGAAAGTTTTAGTACTTAGGCTCCATTCATTTCACGAAAAATGCAGCGTTTTTGAAAAATATTTTACAAGAAGTCATTTTCTAGGAAAATGTCATTATTTGTCTGTGTTCGTTTAAAACCTGAAAATGAAGTGGAAATTATTTTCATTGTTCAGTAAAAAAAAAAAAATCTTTTTCTCTATGTATATTTTTGAAAAAATTTATTATTATTTTATTTTTAAATCATTTTTTATAAAATCGATTTTCCTTTTTTTTTTAAAAAGAAGTTTTAGCATTTGACGAGCCTTTGGCCTCGTCAAAGGCTCGTGCTCACCACTAGTTCACCAATCTAGCTAGCCTTGAACCCGCTGCTTGCCAGAGATCGGCGAGCTAGACGAGGCCCAAGGCCAGCAGCACCACTAGCAAGCCTCAACCTCGCCCGATGCTGGCAAGCTTGAGGCTAGCCTATGGGTGGTCGTCGGCCGCAGTCGTGCCGGTGACCAGTAGGTGGAAAAAAAGGAAAAAAAAAGAAAAAAAAAGTTAAAGTTCGAATTATTAAACCGAAAACAAGAAAGAATGAGGCTAATAGGTTAAGAGATAAGATTGAGTGAGTAAGGAAAATATTTTCTCTAATTTGAAAAGTGGAAAACATTTTCCCCTCTTTTAGAAGACATTTTTTCCTTGGTGGAAAATGATTTATACAACTAATTTACTTTCCTTGAAACGAACACCGAAAAATCCGGAAAATGCTTTTCTAAAAGTTATTTTTCGTGAAATGAATGGACCCTTAATTGAACTTTCTTGATGACTGTTAGAATTGTTAGCTGGGTTCACTCCTATGTGGAGGAAGCCCAATGACTTGCAAGCTTAAAAATGGGCTTGAGCTCATATGATAAATTATATGGAGAAATAGGGTTTCTCACTATCTATATAAAGTGGTACCACAAAAGGAAAAAGTAACAAGAGAAAAAAAAAAATAAAGTAGAAAATATTGGGGTTGGGGCAATATTTGATTTACATCAAGCTGGCATCGGAGGTCAATTCGTGGTCCGATTGAGCTGAAATTTTGTCAGCGTGTTTATGGCGCAATTTTCTCGAATCTGAACGGTTTGATTTTCGTTTGAAGCTCCCTACACCAGATTTTTCGTGGATTAATCAAAACCTGCGTTTTTTGTCAGATTTATCCTTAATCTCTTGTGAAATTCATGTGTATTGCCAAAAATTATGTTCTCGAGGTGTTTGCTGCTATATACCTCTAGTATTTGCTAAAGAAGAACATTGTTCATCCAATTTTTTTGAAAGTGAAGAATTTCAGGTTTCGGGTAGACTCCGGCCCCGTGGTTTTTTATCTCCTCACATCGAGGAGGTTTTCCGCGTAAAAAATCGCCTTGTGTTCGCGTGCTTGGTATTTATTTTACTTTAATATATCGATTCCTATTAGGTTTACACAAGATGAGAGATTATTTTATTCCGTTGCGTTGATTTGATATTGTTGGAATTGTTACTATTCTCCCATCTGAGTGGTATCAGAGCATTTGGTTATTGCTTGATTTTTCTGCCGTGTGTTAAACAATGAAACGAATACGAGTAGAATGGTTACACTGAATGGTTTGAATTATCATATTTGGAAAGGGAAGATAAAAGACTTTTTATATGTGAAAGATTTTTATTTGCCCGTATTTGCTGAGGAGAAACCAGAGAATAAATTTGATGCTGAATGATCTATATTTCATCGTCAAGTGTGTGGTTATTTTAGGCAGTGGGTGGATGATAATGTTTTGAACCATATTATTAAAGAAACACATGCACGCAGTTTATGGGATAAGCTCGAACAATTATATGCCTGAAAGACTGGGAATAATAAGTTATTTTTGATAAAATAGATGATGGCTCTGAGATATCAAGATGGTACCCGTTTGACTTATCATTTAAATTCTTTTCAATGAATTATAAATCAGTTAGCTGCAATGGGAATCAAGTTTGATGATGAGATACAAGCATTATGGTTTCTTGGTACTTTGCTGGACTCTTAGGAGACGTTCCGAACATCTTTGTCTAATTCTGCCCCATATGGTATGATTACCATGGATTTGGCCAAGAGTAGTATTTTGAATGAGGAGATGAAAAGGAAGAGACAAAGATCATCATCTTCATATTCTGATGTCTTGGTTGTTGAGAAAATGGGAAGAAATGAGTCTCGAGGTCCAAGAAATAGAGATAAAAGTTGAGATAAAAGCATAAGTAAGTATAATAAATTTGCTAATGTTGAGTGTCATTATTGTCATCAGAAGGGACATTAAGAGGTTTTGTCACCAATTAAAAGGGGAGAAACAAAAGGAGAAAGGTAAAGAGAATAAAAGTGATAATGACAATGATAACAATCGTGTTGCTGCACTTAAAGAAGACTTTCTCACTATTTTTTATGGTGATGTGGTGAATTTTGTATCTCATGAGACCAGTTGGGTAATTGATAGTGGTGCATCCGTTCATGCTACGTCTTGTATGGATTTCTTTACATCGTACAGGTCAGGTGACTTCGGATCTGTAAAGATGGGAAACAATGGGCTAGCTCAAGCTGTAGGCATCGGTGACGTGTGCCTAGAAACTAACAATGGCGCAAGGTTAGTATTGAATAATGTTAAACATATACCTGATATCCGATTAAATTTGATTTCTACAGACAAATTGGATGATTAGGGGTATTGTAGCACCTTCAGTAATGGTCAATGGAAGCTCACCAAAGGTTCTCTTGTTGCGGCTAGAGGTGAAAAATATTCTTCGTTGTACATCATGCAGGCAAAGTTATCCAAAGACAAAATTAATGCAGTAAACAGAGAAGATACGGCTGAGTTATGGCATAAGAGACTCAGTCACATCAATGAGAAGGGCTTGTCAATATTGGCCAAGAAGAAATTCCTTTCGGGATTGAAAAGTTCGGCACTAAAGAAGTCTGCTCATTGTTTAACAGTAAAACATAACAGAGTTGCATTTAAAAGCTCCAATTCTTCAAGAAAGTCAGGTATATTGGATTTAGTACATTATGATGTTTGTGGTCCTATGAAAATAAAATCACTTGGTGGCTCTCTTTATTTTGTTACTTTCATAGATAACTTTTCAAGAAAAATTTGAATTCATACCTTGAAAACTAAAGATCAAGTATTAGATGCTTTTAAGCAATTTCAGGCTTCAGTTGAAAGACAGACTGGAAAGAAATTGAAATGCATCAGAACTGATAACGGGGAGAGTATATTGGACCTTTTGATGAATATTGCAGACAACAAGGTATTCAACATCAAAAGACACCTCCCAAGACGCCTAGTTAAATGGCTTAACTGAGAAAATGAACAAAACACTTATTGAAAGGGTAAGATGCTTACTTTCATAGTCAAAGCTACCTGGATCCTTTTGGGGTGAGGCTTTAAGTACAGTTGTGCATGTATTAAATCTTACTCCATGCGTTCCTTTAGAGTTTGATGTTCCTAATAGAGTTTAGACAGGCAAAGATATTTCTTATAATTATTTGCGTGTCTTTAGGTGCAAAGCATTTGTGCATATTCCCAAATATGAGAGGTCTAAACTCGATGTGAAAACACGACAGTACATATTTATTGGTTATGAAAGTTTTATGATCCAGTTGAAAAGAAAATTGTAAGAAGCAGAGACGTTGTGTTTATGGAAAATCAAACAATAGAGGATATTGAGAAAGCGGAGATGATTTCAGCACCACGGGTTATTGATAATTTGGTTGATTTGGATCCAATTCCTCTCACAAATATTCCTACACAGGTTGATGAAAAACAGCAGGAAATCAATGTTCCAAATAACGCACGTGTTGAAACATATAATACTATTCCTGAACCAGAGACTCAATTAAATGTTCCACTAGATGTTCCAGTCCAAAGATCCGTTAGAGACCGACGACCTTCCACCAGGCATTCTGAAAATGAGTATATATTATTGACTAATGCAAGTGAACCAGAGTGTTATGCAAAAGCAATAGAAGATAAGCACAAAAGCAATTGGTTTGATGCTATGCGATATGAGATGCAGTCACTTTATGATAATCATACTTTTGAGTTGATGAAGTTACTTAAAGGTAAAAGAGCTTTGAAGAACAAATGGGTATATAGGTTGAAGCAAGATAAACATACTTCACAACCACGGTACAAAGCTAGATTGGTTGTTAAGGGATTCGGTCAGAGAAAGGGTATTGATTTTGATAATATATTTTCTTCGGTAGTGAAAATGTCTTCTATCCGTGTGATACTAGGCTTAGCAGCTACCCCAGATTTGGAAATTGAGCAAATGGATGTTAAAACAGCCTTCTTACATGGTGACTTGGAGGAAGAGATATACATGGAACAACCTGAGGGTTTTAAAATGAAAAGGAAAGAGGATTATGTGTGCAAATTGAAGAAAAGTCTCTATGGCCTAAAACAAACACCGAGGCAGTGGTACAAAAAGTTTGTGTCAGTTATAACAAAACAGCGGATAACTGTGTGTTTGTCCAAAATTTTTTTGATGATGACTTTATTATTCTCTTGTTTTATGTTGATGATATACTAATTGTTGGCATGAATGCTTTAAGAATTGAGTTATTGAAGAAATAGTTGAGTAAATCTTTTGCTATGAAAGACTTGGGCTCGGCGAAACAGATTCTTGGCATTAGAATTACCCGAGACAAAGATGCTAAGAAGTTGTTTTTGTCGCAAGAGAAATATATCGAGAAGATCTTTCAAAGATTTTACATGGACAAAGCTAAAGTGGTTAGTACTCCTTTTGCTACCCACTTTAAGTTAAATATGAAGCAAAGTCTTACGACTGATAAAGAGAAGAAAGATATGTAAAGTGTTACATATACCTCAGCTGTAGGAAGCTTAATGTATGCGATGGTATGTACACGCCCAGACTTGGCGCACGCAGTTGGCATTGTTAGTCGCTATTTGTCAAATCCAGGTAGAGTACTGGAATGCAATGAAGTGAATTATGAGGTATCTTTAGAGAACTTCAAATTTGAAACTTAGTTTCGGGACCGAGAAACTTGAGTTAGTTTGATACACAGATTCTGACTTGGCAGGAGATATTGATACTCGTAAATCTACTTCTGATTATTTGATTTCTTTTGCGGGTGGAGCTGTGTCATGGAAGTCAAGATTGCAGAAGTGTGTTGCACTTTCTACAGCCGAAACTGAATTTATTGTAACGACTAAAACCAGTAAAGAGATGCTATGGATGAAGAAGTTCTTAGAAGAACTCGGGTTCAAGCAAAAGAGGTATGTATTATTTTGTGATAATCAAAGCACAATTCATCTTGGTAAGAATTCATCTTTTCATTCTAGATTAAAACATATTGATGTTAGATATCATTGGATAAGAGATGCTTTAGATGAAAAATTGTTGGAACTTGAAAAAACTCATACAGATCATAATGGCTCTAATATGATGACGAAGACTCTACCAAGAGAGAAGCTTGAACATTGCCAATTGATAGCAGGGATGGTGAATCCTCCCACATTATTGTGATGGGGAGATTTTTTAGCATGATTCACTCCTATGTGGAGAAAGCCTAATGACTTGCAAGCCCAAAAAGGGGCTTGAGCCCATATGATAAGTTATATGGAGAAATAGGGTTTTTCACTATCTATATAAAGTGGTAGCCATAGAAGGAAATAGCAACAAGAGAAAAAGAGAATGCAAAAAATCTGGGAGTTGGGGCAATATCTGATTTATATCAAGTTGGCATCAAAGGTTGATTCGCGGTCCGATTGAGCTGAAATTTTATCAGTATGTTCGTGGCGCAATTTTCTCGAATCTGAACGGTTTGATTTTCATTTGAAGCTCCCTACATTAGATTTTTCGTGGATTGATCAAAACCTGCGTTTTTTGTTAAATTTATCTTTGATCTCTTGTGAAATTCATGTATATTGCCAAGAATTATTTTCTTGAGGTGTTTACTGCTATGTACCTCTAGAATTTGCTAGAGAAGTCACCCAATTTTGTTGATAGTGAAGAATTTCGGGTGGACTCCTATCCCGTGGTTTTTTATCTCCTCACATCGAGGAGGTTTTCCACGTAAAAAATCGTCTTGTGTTCGCATGCTTGGTATTTATTTTACTCTACTATATCAATTCTTATTAGATTTACATAAGAAGGGAAATTATTTTATTCCGCTGCGTTGATTCGATATTATTCGAATTGTTACTGTTCTCCCATCAAGAATTTCCAATGTACTAATTGCAAGATGAATTAAGACCATCCTAGATGATACTTCTAATAAATGCCACACTGAGAAAATTGCTCATATATTATTGACCAATCTACATACTTTAATTCAGGTTAGGTTTTATGTATGAACTCAAAGTCGAAACATAATTTAAAAATTCTCCATTTTGGCTCAATATTTATAGCCAAGACATAGTGTTTATCAACCTTGTTTGCTCTTCAAGCACCCCGACAATGCTCAATTTCTATAGATGCCAATTAAGCTCTAGCAAAGCTCGAACTTCACCAAAGGAATGGGCTTTGTCATCATGTATCTTCGATTCTCCGTTGTTGTGACCTTCTTCACAAAAACTTTTCCCTTTTACCACGACAACTTGGATAAAGTGGTACTTGATGTTAATATGTTTTGCTCATTCATAATAAATTGGATTTAAAGCCAGATTTATTACACCTTGGTTGTCACAATGTATGGCAATGCTTTTTTGCTCCAACTTAAAGCCCAAGATAGAACCCTTAGACATATTGCCTCGTTCACTATAAAAATTCAATGCCATTTACTTTGCCTTAGTTAAAGACAATGCAACATTGTTCTGTAAGGCGCCTTCCAGCTGTTCTGTAAGGCGCCTTCCAGCTCATTACACCACCTGCCAATGTAAACACGTATGTCACTAAAGATCTACAATCATCCAAGTCATCCACGTAATCCGAATCCACATAACTTGTGTTCTTATTGCCATTGTCATCCCTTTGATATTTTATACCAACATATGTTTTCCTTATAAATATATGAGGTTCTATTTCATAACTTTCTAGTAAATCTTCCCTAACCACTTCATGTAACAGCTAACAATGCTTTTAGAACTTGGAATCATAGTGATTCCCACCGATCCAATTTTACTCTGGAACCATACTCACCCCTAAGGAGGATGGTGTATTAATGGTGAGCATGGTCGAAATTGGACAAATCTAATACCTAACTTAGGGACCAACTTGCACAATGTTAATCCCTAATTTTTAGGATCGAATACCAACTTTGCTCAACCTAGGATTGAAAATAAGTCTCAATTCAGTTTCAGGGTCAACCTGAGAATAAACGACTTTTTTTTTTTTTTGTATATCCATAAAAGAACAAACATACTATTTTAAATTACATTCCATTGACAATACGACATTGGACAACAAAACTATGAATAATACATGCCAAAAGCAACAAACCATAAAAACAAATACGCGAGGTGAGGATATAGAGGCAGGCAACAAGGTGAGTGAGGCGAGCGAAGAGAGGCAAGCAGTGAGTAGCCGAGTGAGGGGAAGGTGGGCAAGTGAGGCTGAGGCGAGTGAAGATGGTTTTTTGTTTTTTTTGAATTAGGGCTAGGTTTCTTTTCACTTTCTAATTTACATGATAAACTGAAGTGCAAAGAGAACATAAGAGGAGATGCTAGGATGTAGAGTAGACAAAAGTATTTAATATAATATATATATATATATTATATAACTAATATATTATATATTATGTACAGGGTTGGTTGGGGTTAAACCAATCCTAAATTCCTAAGACTAATGACCAACTCTCATGGTATAAAATCCAATGGTCCCAAGACCAAGGACCGACCTAATTCCCCTAAAAACTAATCATGTTAGGCCAATCCGAGTTAACCCCGGATCGATGTTCATCCCTATGATAGATGATAAATGTGAACAATCTAGTTTTCAAAACATAGGGGATAGCAAAGTCAAATACTATCTCCAAAAATATAGGCGTCCCTCTCTTTGCCCCTATCATCACAATGTCGATGTCGCATCTTTGTCATTGCTCAGTACTCATCTCCGTTGCCACCCCAACGCTACTCATTTCCTTGTTGCTCCACATCTCTCTCTCTCCCCCTTCCATCGACCATCGAGATCAAGGTAGGTAGCCGGTGATTGCGATTCATGCCCGGTGATGCGGTTGACTTTATCCATTGCTGTCTTTTAACTACTTTAGCAGTCGTGCAAAGTACACATAGTAAATGCGCACGAATGGAAGTCATAGAAAGTTGATCACGCCCCCATTGAGGAAACCTTTTCCGAAATTCCTTAGGATGCGTTTAGTTCAGCTTTCCCGAGGGGCTTTCGATTTCCAAAGCCCCTTTAGAAAATGCTAGGGTCTTTGGAAGCATGTACAAGCGACTTTTAGTCAAATGCTAGCTTTGAAAAAGCTCAAAGCCCAATGCTGATAAGAATCAGTTTTGGGCTTTTAGTATTTTGCCAAATGTTAAAATTATTATTTTTTTTTAAAACTACAATCATAAATTATTTAGTTTTTCAATTTTACCTCTCATTATTCCAAAACTAACTTACCTTCACTAGAGTTGGCAAAAAGTTTAATATTTTTTAATCAAAAAGAAAAATAAAATCCAAAAGCTCTTTATAGAAAACATTTACCAAACACTTTTTACGCCAAAATAGCTTTGCAAAGAATTTTTTACCAAATGCAATTTGTATTTCCTCAAAACCCTTTAGGCCAAAGATATTTGCGTTTCTGCAAAGCCCTTTAGTCCAATGCATGCAAAGAATATAGGACTCTACGTAGGCTTCCCGGAAATATCCCCGGTTGCGAAACTGTCTATTTTATCAAAAGTCAAAAGAAAGATTCTTTTTTCTCATCTCAAAAGGTCAGGAAGAAATTTCTAAATGAAATAGATTTTTTTTGCAAAGAATTTTTTACCAAATGCAATTTGTATTTCCTCAAAACCCTTTAGACCAAAGATATTTGTGTTTCTCCAAAGCCCTTTAGTCCAATGCATGCAAAGAATATAGGAATCTACATAGGCTTCCCGGAAACATCCCCGGTTGCGAAATTGTCTATTTTATCAAAGTCAAAAGAAAGATTCTTTTTTCCCATCTCAAAAGGTCAGGAAGAAATGTCTAAATGAAAAAGATTTTTTTTGGAAATATATATATGTATATATTATATACATAAACAAATCGTGAAATTTTTCCTTTGCATGAATTTGAGTTTACTTATGGTATCCCACAACACGTAACATGATGTGCTAGTTATTGTTCGAAGTAGCCCGGCGAAATTTTCAGTTGCATCGAGAGGACTGCGGTGCGACGGAATCCAATAACACCCTCAAACAATAGAGTCGGGTTCAGAGTCGAAAGGTATAGGTACAGCCCAGCTCACTTTCATGGCATAAAAGTCAAAAGTACTTTTGATTTTCCCCTTTTGGATTAAAGTCCAGAAAGAGGACATTCATTTTCGGGGAAATGTTATTAAAAGGAGCGAGCGAATTCCAATTGACGCTCTCAAATAGTAAATTTCATTATCTTAAGTCACGTTTTCAAAATAATATCACGGCAACGTTGATCTTTTCAGCAGGGCGGAAATATCTGCTCCGCACATGTGAACATGAATTATACAATGAAGAAAAACAAGGTACCACTTAGGGCGTGAATGATAACCATTCCGGTCTGAAATTAATTTATAGAAAATAAATAGATTTTTCTATTTCTATTTTTAGATGAGTTTAAGCGAAAATACTTTCGTTTGATACCAACATAAAATTTCTACTCTAAAAATATAAATTCGTTTAATAATGACACAAAATTTCTTCATTTCAGATGGCAGCTAGCTATAGGCGGGCTTGGCGACCAGCAAACGGCGATGGCAACAGTCGGCGATAGGCGGACGGCAGAAGGCGGCGACGGTGATGGATGGACGACCGATTCATAGCTAGAACGAATGATGTGAATAATTTTTATTTTTTATTTTTGTTCAAAAAAATAGAAAAGTAGAAAAATTTATTTCTAATTTCTATTCCAAACCTATTTCTAAAACGAAAAAAATGAAAAAAAGGATAATTTTATCAAACGGATTTCTATTCCAGACTAAAATTGTTTATGAACAGAAATTTAAGTTTGTGATACATCATTAATATCAAATCATAAGAGCTCCCATGATGTCTATCCAGGACCAAGGAGTTCGAATCCCGCAGGACGCACGGGATCTTAAGTGCGACGTCGGGGTGGTGGGTCCTCCGCTAGTGTCGCCCCAAAGTTTACCTGCCGGCTATCGGCTATCGGCTATGTGAGATTCCCTGGGTATAAAAAAAAATCATAATTATTAAAATCTGCTTAGGATATTCCACCCACCCAGCTGCCATCCTTTAAAACCCCACAAAAGATCTCGAATCTCAGAGCACAAGCACCACGCTCCCACCATGATTTCCACCTCCTTTTTCTCAGCCTTGTCGCGCTTTGATCTCTTTCCTTCGCTTTCTCACTCCATCCTCCTCCCATCGCTGTTCATCGTCCTCAGCGTCGTCTTCCTCTTCTTCTTCAGATCGTCCCCGCCGCCGCCCTCGAAGAACTTCCCGAGAGTCTACCCTATCTTCGGCTCCTACTTCTCGTTCTTTGCCAACATAAAACGGCGTATTGACTGGACCGCCGACCTGGTCCGGAACTCCCCCTCGGCGACCTACGTCTTCCACCGCCCCCTCGGCGACCGCCAGGTCTTCACCGGCAATCCCGCCAACGTCGAGCACATCCTCAAGACCCACTTCGGCAACTATGAGAAGGGCGGGATCTTCACGATTACCCTCCGGGACGTCCTCGGCCATGGGATCTTCAATATCGACGGTGAGTCCTGGAAGTTCCAGAGGCAGGTCGCCAGCCACGAGTTCAACACCCGGTCGCTGCGGAAGTTCGTCGAGAACGTCGTCGACGCCGAGCTGAACGAGCGGCTCGTGCCTCTCCTGGCTTCTGCCGCCAAGAGCGGGTCAGTGATAGACATGGAGGACATCCTTCAGAGGTTCGCCTTCGACAACATATGCAAGATCGCGTTCGGGTTCGATGCCGAATATCTGTCGCCATCTCTTCCTCAGCCGAGAGTAAGTATTGTCTGGACTCATTTTACTAAATTACAGATGTAAAAGATGTGTGGTTTAGGGTAAGCCTTGCCAAGCAACACAAATTCCTGTCAATCACATCACTCATCGAACGATTTGGTATTCGACAGGCGAAGTTCGCAGAAGCTTTTGAAGATGCAGTGAGAATAAGCAGCGCGAGGCTTCGAGAGTTCTTCTCCGTGATTTGGAGGATCAAGCGTTTCTTCAACGTAGGATCCGAGAAGCGCCTCCGGGTCGCGGTCTCTGAAGTCCGTGAGTTTGCGAAGAAAATCGTGAGGGAAAAGAAGAGAGAGCTGAGCGAGAAGTCGCTGCCGGAGTCGGCTGCCGACGACCTTCTGTCGCGGTTCTTGAGCTCAGGCCACTCCGATGAGAACTTCGTCATCGACATCGTCATCAGCTTCATACTTGCCGGCCGGGACACCACATCGGCCGCGCTGACGTGGTACTTCTGGCTGCTCCACAAGAACCCAGAGGTGGAGGCCAAAGTCCGGGGTGAGATCATGGAGAAGTCCGATGCACACGCCGCGGGGTACGATGATGTGAAGGAGATGGTGTACACGCACGCGTCGCTGTGTGAGAGCATGCGGTTTTACCCCCCGGTGCCGCTCGACACGAAGGAGGCTATGAGCGATGACGTCTTGGAGGACGGCACGGTGGTGAAGAAGGGGATGAGGGTGACGTACCATACGTACGCGATGGGGAGGCTGGAGCAGCTATGGGGAAAGGACTGGCCGGAGTTCAGGCCGGAGCGGTGGCTGAGGGCGGCGGAGGATGGCAGCGAGAAGTGGGCGTTCGTTAATAGGGACGCGTTCGTGTACCCGGTGTTCCACGCGGGGCCGAGGGTTTGTCTTGGGAAGGAAATGGCGTTCCTGCAAATGAAGAGAGTGGTGGCCGGGGTGCTGCGGCAGTTCAGGGTGGTGCCCGCGGCGGAGGAAGGGAGGGAGCCGGTGTTCATTTCGTACCTGAGCTCGAAAATGGAGGGCGGCTTCCCGGTGAGGATTGAGGTGAGAAAGTGAAAGGGAAAGTCAAACGGGGAAAGTTGAACTTTAGTTTCTGTTTTCTCTTTAGATATCGTGTATCCACCATCCGCAGTTGCCCTTTGACGAGTATGTTGCTCTCGCAACACGGCGTTGACGGGGTAATTAATCTTGTTTTATGTAACGAATCCGTACTGAATTGACCCGTTCTACATTGGTCAGACATGAAAGGGAATGGTCAAGGTATCCATGCAAGATTCTGATCGTTTGTTTACGAGCTTGTAATTACGAATCACATAGTAGACGCATCGAGACCGAATATCCATCCCCTTCAAAAAAGAGAAAGAGAGATGAAAAACTCGAAAAAAATAAAGCAAAGAATATGGTACCGTGGGTGCAAAAATTATCTAAAAAGACTTAAATCTAGTGTATTTTCATTAATTTAGTTCTAAACATTTCAATTTTACCAATTGAATTTATCCAGATAATTTTAACCGGAAATCATAAATATGGACATTAGTAGTGTCATATGTAAATGATTGACGTTGATGTGAATAATTTTTTTATAATTTTTTTCTTTTTATATTTCTATCAATTCTGATGAAGGTCATCAGCCAACCATCACTGACCACACATGAGGGCTAGCAATCCTCATACTGGTGAGGGCCGCGCAGCTCTTGTCTATGATCAATGAGGGTTAGCCGGCAAAAATTTTAAAAAAATTATAAAAATTGTCTATATCAATATTGATTATGCCACATAAGATGTATAGTATAAAGGTCAATGATTTTCGATTAAAATTGGTCGAATAAAATTAATTAATTAAATTTGAAAATATTTAAATTTAATTGGTAAAAAATTAAAATGTTTAGGACTCATTTAGCAAAAAGCATAATAGGTTTGTGGCTTTTTAGATAATTTTTACTATTGTGGGAAGAGATGAAATAAGGCATTTGAGCGAGGTCAAAGGAAATGATTACAGGTTGGGGTGTCTCTTCGTGGCTATGCAAATTAGAGCAATGTTAAAACACGTCGAGCTTTATTAAAAACTATTTATCAAATGGGATGGCATCATCTACTTATATTCCCTTTTTAGTTACTAAAAAATTGGGCCCCGATGAATTTATGCCGTTTATTAGTTATGGCAAGCCTTTTCCTGTTGGAAACAAAATCAAGTAACCCAAACGTAGCCTTACTTTTATAAGACATGTGAAGACAATATGTCAAGTTGAACGGAATTAATAGATTAAATTGATTGCACTAACTTGACAAGTTTTATTATATGGTTGTACTTTGTGAAAGTTTCAGTATTCAATTGAACTTTCTTGACATCTTTTAGAATTTTTAATGCATTGATCCTAAAATAAATTATGACCAACTTAGATGATTACTAAAATAACACTAAGAAAATTGTTGGACCACTCTATATAGTTTAATTCATGTCAGGTTTTATGCATGGGCTTAAAGTCAAGACATAATTTAACAATTTTCCACTTTGGCTCAACTTTATAGCCAAGACAAAGTGCTCATAATCCTTGTCTATTTTCCAAGTACCCCGATAGGCATGCCATCTCTATAGACATCAATTGAGCTCTAGCAAAGCTTGAACTTCGCCAAAGGAATGGGCTTCATCATCATGTATCTGTGGTTCTTTGTTATCATGACCTTCTTCATAAAAATTTTACCTTTTTACCATGACATCTTGGATAAAATGGTACTTGATGTCAATTTGTTTTGCTTGTTCGTAATAAATTGGATTTAAATTCAGATATATCGCACCTTGGTTGTTACAATGTATGACAATGCTATTCTACTCCAACTCAAAGCCCAAGAATAAGCCCCTTAGGCATATTGCCTCATTCGCTTTAAACTTTAGTGCAATTTACTATGCCTTAGTCAAAGACAGGGCAATATTATTCTGTAAGGACACCTTCCAACTCATTGTACCATTTGTCGATGTAAACACATACGTCACTAAAGATCTATAGTCCTTTAAGTCATTAGTGTGATCCGAATCCACATAACTTGTGTTCTCATTGCCATTGTCATCCCTTCAATATTCTATACCAATATTTGATTTCCCTTTATAAATCTAAGGATCTATTTCATTGCTTTCCGATGAGTTTTTCTTGGATGCTTTATGTAACGACTAACAATGCTCACAAGTTGTAAAATGTTAGGCATAGTGCTATCATGGTGCCCATAACACTATCTAGCACTAGAATAAAGAACATACGATATATGCTCCTCCTTCTCTCTATCATGCAAAATCACCACACTTAATATTTTTTTACAACACTTGAATATTTCATATGAAACTCAACACTCAATCATCCCTTCATCTCATTAATTATATATACATATGTATATATACATACATACATACATACATACATACATACATACATTATATATATATATATAGCTATTATAAACATGTCACCAATAAACAATAATAGAAAAATTAAAGACCCTTCCTCCAATTCTATAATCAACACAACTATTCAACTAACTTTTTGAGAGGTCTCAACTAACCATGAAAATACCAAAATGCTTATACTACAACCTAGGAAACTGTTTTAGTCAATATAAAGATTTTTTTTTAACAAGCAAGCATGGTCTTCTTTACTTGGAATAGCAAATCTCGCTGGTTGCTTTCATGTAAATTCGCTCATCCAACTCACTACAACGAAATGTTGTTTTTACATCTAACTACTCCAACTTGAGATCTTGTGCAACAAGTAAGACAAGTAATACTCAAATAGAAGTATGACTTACACTAGAGAGAACACCTCATTGTAGTCAATGCTCTCCTGCTGAGTATACTCATCCACAGTGAGTCTCACCTAATACCTTGCTATCTCGACACTAGGGATACTGTCCTTCCACTTTTAGACCCATTTGCATCCAATAATCTTTTAGCTCTTGGGTATTTTGACAAGCTCCCTTATCTAATTCTAAGCGAGCAATTCCATTTCTTCACTCATGGCTGCTGGTCAATGCAACGACTCAGCACTAGCCATTGCTTCAAAGTAATTTAAAGGCTCATCCATTTCCACCTAGTCACCTACAATTAATGCATAAGCAATAACATAATAACCATAATGTACCGATGGTTTGATTTGCTTTCTCTATTTGTCCATGGCTATATAATGCTGCAAGCATGCTATTTATTTAGTATCACCAATTTTAAGAACTACAGTTTCATCTGTAGTCTCAACATTTGTTACCTCTAAGGTCTCTGGAGGCTCCACCTTATGATTAACACTATGATCCCTTTGCTCTACCTGTTGTATCTTAGATTTCCTCTATCAAAGTATAATAGTCTCATCAAAGATCACGTCTCTACTTATTAAAAAACTTGATGATTTGAGATCGGTGCACCATAATAGGTAGCCTTTCACCCATGCCCACAACTTATAAATATGCACTTCTTTGCCTTTGGCTCAAACTTGTATCACTCACATGGGCATACGGTGGACATCCAATCTTTGTAATCTAAGTAATCAACAGGTATCCTCAACCATTCTTTTTCTAAAGTTTTTCACTCGACAATTGGTGATGGAGATCGATTAATTAGTTAACATGTCGTGTTTACTACGTCAGCCCAATATTCCTTACCCACCTCTGCATGCAAAAGCATGCACTCATCTCACTCTAGTTTAGTTGTACTCTTATGTTCAAAAAAACCATTTGGCCATGGTGTCTTACGAACAATGACATGGTGTCTTATGAACAATGCAATGTCTCACAATTCCTTCTTTCTAATAGAACTTGATAAAATCTCTACCATAGAACTTTATACCGTTAGATTAATTCTTAATTAGTGCCTTAGATTCTTGAACTAAGTAGACACTTTGGATTTGTGCTTAAGAAAGTGTAGCCATACCTTCCTTGAGTAATCATCGATAAAGTTAGCATATATTGAACATCTCATTTTGAAGAAATTGAAGACAAGCTCCAAATGTTTTTGCTCGTGCACAAGTGTATATAACTTGGCTTGGATTAATACATCGTTATATTGAATTTAATATAGTGTTGCTTCTCAAATATGTTGTGCTCATGTGGATCTAGTTTCCCTACTTCTAAGCCTTCAACAGACCCCTCTCATTTAGTATCGTTATACATGCCTCACTTGTGTGCCCCCTCTACATATGCCATAGCTAAGTTAAGTTTGAGTCTAACTTGACTAATGAAACTACAACAATTCCCATCATGATTTCTCCTAGTAGATGATAGAGCAAATTCACATTCTTCCCTTTCATGACTATCATGGCAAATTAAGATATCTATAGAACTTCACTTTAAGCGGTGTACTTACACTTGATGTCATCAAGTATCTCCCGAGAAATAAGGTTCTTCTTGAGCTCTAATACACACCTCAAATCTATTAGTGTGCGTTCTACCCTATCATGCATCCAAATTCGAACTATCCCCATCCCCACAACCTTTCTTGCTATATTTTTCCCATCAAAACTTTATCATCATCTATAGTATTGTAAGCAGTAAATCAATTTTTATGATGAGTCATATGATAGGAACACTTTGAATTTAGAACCCACTTATCTCTTGATGAATAGATAGTTACACACAAGACGGCCTTTGCATCACTAGAGCTCTCCTTGGCAATGGTTGCCATATTGCTTGTGGCATTCTGCTTACCACCTTTGCCAAGGCAGAGCATCATGCAATGGCATCGACAGCTATAGAGATCAATTGGATATCATCCTTGAGATTACTTGGATATCGTTCATTTTGAGAGATTTGGTTGTTCATCTCTCAAGTCCACCAATATTATCTTGTGATAATATAGTGTACTTAATATGTCAATCAGCCCAATGTTTCATGCAAGAATTAAACATATTGAATTAGATTATCATTACGTTCAAGAAAAGGAGAAAAGGTGGCTCTTGGAACAATTGCGATTAAGTATGTTCAATTTGCTAATCTTTTCATGAAACCATTGTCTAGAAACGCATTTGAAAAATTATGTTGCAATTTGGGAATTCATAATTCTCTCATTCTCAATTTAAGGGGTTGTAAAGACATTGATTTATCAATCAAGGAAGAAGAATTTGGAGATATCAATCAAAATCACAAACTTATTGGAGATGCTAGAATCAAAGAATTGATAACTCTTGTAATATAATGATCTCTTCATTTATTATTTTTCATTGTTGTGTTCTTTCCTTATGAAGTGTATGCCGCGACCTAACCTGGGTGCACCACATAAGATTTGGCTAATGGATTACTAAGTCTAAACTTAGTTCGAGTTCTCTCAAGCCCATACCAATTCTCAACTTTGGGTTCAAATTTTTAACATGCAAATGACTTTTCAATTAGGAGTCGACACTAATCTATTTTTGGTGGGTTGATTAGAAACTCAAGTAAAATAACGGGAGAATTACTTTAGTTTTGCAAAACCAGAGATTGTGAATTCAGAAACTTTATTAGATTAGATTTCTCTAACGCCCTTTTGGTACCTTCTCCTTTTTACTCTAAAAAATCTTTTGCAAATAGCTTGAATTAATTTTAATTTACTTTCTTAACATGTGAGTTGACTATATAGGTGTGCAAATCACCAATTTAACACCCAAGAATGTAATAAATAAATTATAGAACTTACCTCATAGCAATGAAAGTATCTGTAATATCAACTCAAAATTTAAGAGCCCTAGATATGATTCGTAATTAACACACAATCACTCAACATTTTTAAGATTTTAGGATTTTCTCTTGTTTAATGAAATATAATCTATGTGCAATGCAATTTAACCAAATGGTCTAATTCTAATAATGAACAATTTTTAATTAAGTGGACCTAGCAACAGTTACTAAATGACATGCATTTTATGGTCCTAATTCTATATCACATGCACATGATATTTTTGTATTTTTTTTATTAAAATTCGTAATTAAAGATTACTAAAAATAAAAATCTACTTAAAGTGAGATATTATCTATTTTAAGTTAGGAAATAGACTAACTTAAATTCTATCTTAACTTAGAAAGTTATCTCAACATGCAATTTGATTTAAATATATTATCTAACCTAGATATCATCTTGATGGTTTTATTTAATGTGATGGGCCTAAGTTGGCCCGTCCGTCCATGATGGACCTAAAAGCTCAACCCATAATATTAGGGTCCATGGATGGAGGGATATGCTGAAGGGGTACGTTTCTTTTTTGGAGGAGACGTATATAAGGGAGAAAAGAGAGGGAGGAACGCACCTTTTGGCATTTATGCACGTTCCTCCTTCCTCTCTCCCTCCAAAAGAAAAACAGTGAGAAAAAGGCGACGCCATCTTCCCTTCAAGGCCAATTCACGTCATCGGATCGAATTGGACCGTTTTCTCTTCCTCATATCGGCGTTGATGTTTAATATGTGGCTAACAAGGTATGCTCAATTCCGTAGTGTGCTTTAGGATCGGTGATACATGTGAATTTCCCGGGCTCGTCTTCCGCACAAGTTTTAGGGGTTAGATTTAGTGTCGAATCCGATTTTTGGGGATCCAACATTCCCAACATTGGTATCAAAGCTATAGTTCTTGTTTCCCGATTATTTTCCATGTTTTTCCCGACCCCTTTCATGTTTATGGATGATTACTCATTGATTTTTTTAATCGGCCGACACTGATTGGGGCGGAAAAATCCCGACACCCGAGCACTGTTCATCCTTTTTTTCAAGTTTCTATAACTCAAAATCAATTTCTGATGGCGAAAGATGGAAGGGCTCGTCGAGACGATCGCGACGAGTGGCAGAACACCGCCAACAGCCGCCGGACACGCCCCCACGCGCAGCCGAAGCGAAGCGACGTGCACGCGCCGATTCACAAGGGAAGGCACGTGCGTCGCCCGTGCGCGCGCGACCGACACGCGCACGTGCTGTGGCATTCCAGAAATTCAGAGCCAAGCCATGAGATGTGTTAAAAGTTTTTAATTAGGTGGTAGAATTTTCATGGCTTATGTTTTAGCCATTAGTCTTTTAATTTGATGATTTGTGCTTGCGATCGTGGAAATTTAAATTTAATAGATTAATGCTTGGCCATATAATTTAAATTTCGATAATCAAAAATATCCCAAGACTGTGGCCAAGATGAAAATTGGAATTCAAGAATATTTATAAAAGAATTTCAAAAAAAAAAAAGAAAGAGGAAAAAGGGTTAATTTTCGAATGGGCCTTAGACCCATTGGCCTAAAGCTTGGTGGGCCAAGCTAGTCGGCCCATTAGAGCCTAAAGGAGGCTGTCGACCAGCCCAAGAGGAGTGGCCGAATGGCCCAACTCCAAAGCCCAAGCCCAAATCCAATTCAAAAATAAAAATGACAAGTGGCAAGGGGCAAGAGCATGCATTGGTGGGTTTGTAGGCAATCTCATGATTGCAAATGATGAGCCCTAGGGAGTATAAGAGGGGAGGAGAGAGAGGGTGACCGGTTCTTCCATTTGGCCGAGAGAAAGGGTGAGAGAGAGGGAGAGAAACCGCGAGAGAGAGGGAGAGACCGAGAGGGAGAGGAGGCGGAGCCGAGGAGGAGCCGTCGTGTCTCGCCGTCCGACCGCCGTGTACGCCGCCGTACGCCGTTGTTTGTTCATCCTAGAGGCAAGTGGAGTCCTCTAACTTCTCTTGCATGTGTGTATATGGTTTGCATGTTCGGTTTTGAGTGTTATTTGTGAGAAAAACCGAGGTAAGGGTTGGTTGTTTTCAAGCCGTGTGACTGTTCTTGCTCGGTTTGTGGAAGTCAGTGACTTGTTCGAGATTTCATGTGTGTTTGGAGTCCGATTTTGTCTTCGATGTCTTCATGAAAGTTGTAGCTAACATCTTTTAGTATAACATACTGAAATTTCGTGGAAAATTATGGAGTTATGAGGGGTTAAAGTCCTATTCTACGGAGACCCCAGATCTGTGAAGTTTTCACTGACCTTTTGTTGGATTCTTGGTTGCATGTTGGTTTGTGATGAAAATCTGACTTTGATGTCTTCATGAAAGTTGTAGGTAACATCTTAAAATACAACATACTCAAATTTTAAGATAAATGAACAAGTATAGCCTAGTAAATCGGCTAGATCTTGGAGACGATGATTCTGGTGGTGTGTTCCGAGACACCCGAGACTTCATGGACTTAAATGGTGACCATACTTTGGTTATTTGACCTAGATCTCTTCATGAAACTTGTAAAGGACAACTTGATACATAACATACTCAAATTTCAGAGGAAACTAAAGATAATAGATGGGTGAAACCTTAATATTTCGGAGATGTGTATTCTGGACGAGGCGGTAGTGGTTCCAGAAGCTTCGTGAGGTCGTGTAAAATAATCTAAAAAGAATCTGACTTGGAGTTCTTCATGAAAGTTGCACGAAAATTTCTTGTCGATCACCCTGTAAAATTTCGTAATTTTTGGAGGCCATATGAGTATTTTAATCGAATTTATTTGGAAACTGTGCATTCTGGTCATTATCCGAATATCATGTGCTATTTTGTGGAATTTGTGAAATTATGTGAAATTCAATTTGGCCATGAATTTTGGTATGAAATTGTCATCCTATTGTTTTTTTAATGATTGTTTGAATATTATGATTTTGGGAAAATCGTAGATATTAAATTTAATATTTATTTATGAAAATAAATAAATATAATAATAAAATAATAAAATAAAAAGGGATTATTTTTTTATTAGTTTATTGGCCATTGAATTTATTATGCATTGTTACATGTGTGATAAGATATTGGTGTATGTATGATCATGAATTGAGATGCATGTGTGAATCATATGCCATGAAATAATGAGATTAAAAGGATGATGAATGTGGATAATGATAAGTGAGTAAGAGGTTGTGGTGGAGGATGAGGTCGGAATGTACAGAGATGCATTGCCGGAATTCCCTGGGAGTTTCAGGATGCCCGGAATGTGGGGGGCCGGATGTCCGGTTGTATCTTGGATACATGCCCGGAGATGCCTCGCGACACCAGGATTGGGGTGCGGGATGCCTGGCTAGAAAGGTAAAGGCCGAAAGCCCTGTCGAAGGTTTCTGCCCGAAGGGAATGCCTCGTGATGCTAGTTGAGATGCGAGATGCCTGGAATGTGGGGGGCCGGAAGCCCGGTGGCCTGGGAGGCTGAATGCTGGGAACCCTGTCGGAGGTCTTTGCCCGAAGAGATGATGATGAGATTGATGATTGAGAAATGGGTGATGTGGTGATCAAATTTAAAGATAAAAATGGAAATTAGATACATGGTGATGATATGCATGATGATGATATGCATGATGATAATGACATATGATGTGATATGATGATCACCCATGATGTGATATGCATGATGATATGCATGATGATAATGACATATGATGTGATATGATGATCACCCATGATGTGATATGCATGATGATATGCATGATGATAATGATATATGATGTGATATGATGATCACCTATGATGTGATATGCATGATGATATGCATGATGATAATGATATATGATGTGATATGATGATCACCTATGATGTGGTATGCATGATGATATGCATGGTGATGATAAGGATATGATATGCATGATGGCATGCATGGTATGATATGCATAATGATATGCATGGTGATGATGATGATGTTGATGATATGTGATGTGATATGATGATCATCCATAGTATGATATGCATAATGAAATGCATGCTGATGATAATGATATATGAGATGCCATGACGATGATATGTATGATGTGATGATGCATGAATACGTATGACATCAAAAAGGTAAGCAATGCTGATATGCATGGTGCATTAAGTTGTTATTGGATTTCCCTATCTGCTGAGTGGTTGTACTCACCCCTTTTGGGGAATAACATTTCAGATTAGCAGTATGCCGCTTCCTGCCGTCTCGCGGGGGGTATTCTATGGTCTACTGTCTGATGTAGAGGTCGAGTGTGCGAAGATAGACTGTCCCTCTGTTCCCGGATTGACTTTTATCCGAGTGCAATGTCTAGTGATGTATGATATCGGCCTGGCTGGGGGCCCTGTCATACAAGAGTTCATTTCTATGCACGTTTGACGGGATGGAGCTATGCGAGGGATGTTGCTGCCGCCACCGCCTGATGCACCGGGTTGGGTGTGAGACCTGCGCGCGATGAGTAGGAGCTGGATCTCTTTTGATGTAGATAGTCGACGCTTTCGATAGGAGGATTTTGTGCTCGTATGATATTAGGGGTCAAGGTTTCTTTATGAGATTTTAGGTAGGACATGGCAGAGTCATAGCCTTTCTTGTTTTGTACCGACCCGAAGAGAACCCCATCTTGATATATATATATATATATGCATGTAAGCAAAGCGTCGAAGTTGTTTATAAAAATTCTGATGTTTAGTTGGTGTGTATTTGTATCATGGATTGGTAGGGGATAGATGGCGATGTTTGATTTGCTTAGTTATGAGTCGCGCCGGACCGCTTTATATATAAATAAATAAAATGCCTGTGATTTATGACACTTGTTTTAAGTACAAGATAGAAACGGTAATAGAGTGTAACATCGGCGCTGGTGATGACCTGCGAAGGATTCGGGGTGTCACACGTGCGTCACGTGCGCGTGCGCGGTCGATGGCTCGTGCGAGGCACACGCCAGTTGGTCCGTTCGACCCGGCCCAACCGGCCTGACCAATCTGACCAATCTGCTCGACCCAGCGACCATACCATTGACCGTTAGCTTCGACCGTTGACCGTTGACTTTGACTGTTGACCGTTGACCCAAAAAAAAAAGGGAGGAAAAGAATGTGTTTCTTTTTCAATTAAGTTTATGTGGATTATATGTGATCCATTATTTGTTCTGCATTTGTTGCAAGAACAATGCCTCCCCTTAGGTTGCACACACCTATTCACGCAATTACCAATGAACAAAAGGAAAGGCTTTCTAAGTTGATAGCTGAGCTGACTGATCATCAATGGGAGAGTAGTAACTTAATTGATCACATCCTTGAAGTCCACGAGAAAATTCAAAATGTCATATGAAATGGTCGTTCTATGCCACAGTCTAAGATGGTGTGATTTTTCATGAACACCCTTCCACCAGAATGGCAAGGAGTGTTGAATCGCATATGGGATGTCAACAGAGCCGCTTCATATAGGAAAATTGTGATGGATTTTATAGATGATTATTACTAGATTGTTACAAGGGAAAATATCAAGAAATTGAACAAAAAAAGATCTTTCCCAATTCGTGTACTGACTTGGTGTTAGATGTAGTGGTTGGTCTTTTGTTAAGTGTGCTTTGTGAACGTCTTATGTAATGTTTATTATCTGATTGTTGTTGATGTAGCAACTGATATGTTATTTGTATTATGTGAAAGCATTATTATTCTATTGAATGTCAAATATTATTTGCTTTCTATTAACGTTGACTGCTGTGGGTAGTTCATAGAAATTTTTGTAACTTCATAGAATTTATTTTGCATAAGACAATTATATTAATGATAGTTTTAAGTTAGGATTTTTGGAGGATGATTGAAAATATAGTGACATTTTGATTCTGAAACCTTACTTGAAATCGTTCATTAATATGATGGGTCTGTGCAAATTGGATGCATAAATGATAGGCATTAATAATTCGTGCATATATGTCTGATATGCTCAGATCAATGGCTTCAGCCACAAAAAGCATAGTTGCTGAGCTGAACAAATGTGAGAAGCTCAATGGCGACAACTATGAAATATGGCACATGAAAATCCAATATATGCTGGAAGAGCCAGAGGCATTAGAAGCTCTTAACCTAACAATGCTAGAACCTGAAGAATGAAACACTGCACAACACAAGAGAGATAAGGAAGCATTTGCTGCATGGAAAAGAAAGAACTCTCTTGCTCGCATTAGTTGCTGAGCAGCATGGAAAATGACGTTATGCGAGAGTTTAGGCGTTTTGAAAATACCAAGGACATGTGGGAAGTATTGGCAGCGAGATTTGGTCATACTTCAGTGACTAGATTGAGGCAGCTCACTATTAGGTTTGACTCTTATAAAAAGCCTCATGGTCAGACCATGAAGCAATATCTTAGAAATATGTCAAACATGATAAATGAGCTGAAAGATGCTGGCCATGTCCTGATCGATGAGCAGCAAGTGCAAGCAGTGATTCATTCCTTACCTCAGAGTTGGGAGCATATGAAGGTGCACCTGACTCATAATGAAAATATCAAAACCTTTGAGGATGTAGTGCGTCATCTTGAGCTGGAAGAGAACCACCTCTTGGTGGCTAAGTCGGAAGCTGAAATCTATCATGCTGGTTCTAGCTCACATGGAGCTTCGAGCTCCAAGCGCAAACGTCCTAACTAGTTTGATAAAGGGAAAGGCAAGGAAGCAGGTCATTTAGGGAAGAAACCTAAGCTTAACCAACATGAAAGAGGAAAGCGTCCTCGGATGAAAAAGCTTACAAGGGTGAAGTGTTACAATTGTGACAAGAAGGGTCACTATGCTTGCGACTTTCGTGAGCCAAAGAAGGTATACACCCCTTGTACTTTTCAGAACTTTGCTTTTGTGTTGAGTTCTGTATTTTTGACCGAGTCTAATCCTTTGTGGATTGTAGATTCAGGAGCGACAAACCATGTAGCAAAGGATAGAGGATCCTTCGTGGAATTCCGACGAGTACCAACTAGAAATAAGTGGATCTATATGGGAAACAACTCCAGAGCTGAAGTGAAAGGAATTGGCACCTGCCAACTGAACATGCGTGATGGACGACTTTTGTTCCTACATGATGTATTGTATGCTCCGGAGATTCGTTGGAATTTAGTGTCTGTTTTAGTATTGGTTAAACTAATTTTTAATATGAACTTCCATGATAGAGGTGTGGATTTGTTTTTGGATACAAATTACTATGGTTGTGGTTATTTTCTGGATTGTTTCATTGTATTAGATATTGACTATGTTAATACAAATGTTTGTTATTTCCTTCTCACGTCTCCTAATTCATATGATAATGATGTAAATGTGTGGCATGCTAGACTTGGTCATATTGGCCAACAACGTATGAATAGACTAGCCAAAGAGGGCTTGTTGGGCAACATTAAAAAAGTCGATTTGTCCATATGTGAGCATTGCCTAGTAGGGAAAACAACAAGGAAACTATTTGGAAAAGGTAAAAGAGTTGAATTTCCTCTACATTTAATCCATTCTGACGTCTGTGGTCCAATGAATATGAGAGGAAGGCGTGGGGCTGTTTATTTCATCACTTTATAGATGATTATACTCGATTCGGATATGTCTATTTGATTTCTCATAAATCTGAAGTATTAGGTTGTTTCAAAAGGTTTATGAACTTGGTAGAAAATCAATTAGACAAGAAAATAAAAGAATTGAGATCCGATCGATGTCGAGAATATTTATCTGATGAGTTTAGAAAATTATGTGATGAAAAAATAATAGAAAGACAGTTGTTTATTTCATATACTCCTCAACAAAATGGTGTTGCGGAGAGAAGAAACAGAACCCTACTGGAAATGGTTAGGTCTATGATGGCGCATGCTAACTTACCTATCACTTTTTGGAGTGATGCGTTGTTAAATGCTGCCTATATATTTAATCGGGTACATTCCAAATCAGTTACTTCCACTCCATATGAGTTATGGACAGGTAGAAAACCGGACTTAAGTTTTCTTAAGCCATGGGGTTGTGCTACCTATACTCATGAGTCCTCTCACAAGTTTGGGAAATTGGGTCTTAGATAAAATAAAGTATTTTCATAAGATATTCCGAACACTCAAAATGGTATGTGTTCATAGGTGAGCAAGAAAGCGGGAGTATAACTGAATTTGAATCACGGGATGTCACATTCTTAGATGATGAATTTCCTAAGAAAGGCGAAATATGAGAAGATTACTCCATATTTGAAACCTTGGATCAAGATAATGATATTAGTGGAGTTCGTCCAAGTGGGAGTAATATGAGAAGTGATGAATTGAATTCAACTCATTATCAATTACAACCACATGATGAGACGACATCATCATTATCTAATCCTAGTAGGAGCGTAATGGGGAATGATGTGCAAAGTATACAATCTCCCATACGGCGAACAAATCGCCAAAGTATTCTCCGTCGACGTTTTGACATTTAAGGGGAAACTTTTATGATTGCTCCAAAAGATGAGGATGAGCCAAGAAATATTAATAAGGCTCTAAATTCCCCTAATAAGGAAAAATGAATTTATGCAATGGAAGAGGAAATTGACTCAATGAAGTCAAACTAAGTTTGGGAACTGGTTGATCTTCCAAAAGGACGCAAAGTTATTGGGAACAAGTGGGTTCTCAAAATAAAGCGAAAAGCTTATGGCTCGATAGAAAGGCATAAGGCTCGCCTTGTGGCGAAGGGGTATAATCAATAAGAAGGAATTGATTATGAAGAAACATTCTCTTGTAGTGAGATTTACCTCGATTCGCATCATTTTGGCAATAGTAGCTAATATGGATCTTGAGTTACATCAAATGGATGTAAAGACTGCTTTCCTCAATAGAGAATTAGAGGAAGAAATATATATGAAACAATATGCTGGTTTCATAGTGAAAGGCCAAGAAGAAAAGGTAAGTCGACTTTTGAGGTCGATATATGGCCTTAAGCAATCGTCAAGACAATGGTATATACGTTTTCATAATGCCATAATGGCATATGATTTAACAATGATTGATGGGGATCATTGTGTATATATCAAAAGATCCAATGATCAATTTGTGATCATATCATTATATGTTGATGATATACTAATTGCCGGAAACAATATGGAGTTTGTTAATACTATCAAGAGTTGGTTGTCTTCCAACTTGAAGGATATGGGTGAGACTACATACATTCTTGGAGTTAAGATTTCAAAAGATCGTTCGAAGAGATCGTTATCTCTTTCGCAAGAAACATATATAAATAAGGTTCTTGAACGATTTCGTATGCAAGATTGTAAACCCATAGACACTCCTATCGTAAAAGGTGAATGATTGAGCCATAGACTGTGTCCAAGGACTCCACAAGAAAAAGGAACAAATGAAACATGTTCCTTATGCTAGTGTTGTTGGGAGCTTGATGTACGCTATGATGTGTACAAGACCTGACATATGTTTTACAGTTGGAATGGTGAGTAGATTCCAATCCAACCCAAGTCAAGCACATTGGAAGGCCGTTAAGAGAATACTGGGGTATCTGAAGGGAACTGCTGATTACAAGTTGAATTACCAAGGAAAAGATCTGCGACTTGAAAGCTATTCAGATGCAGATTGGGGAGGAGATTTAGATGAAATAAAATCTACCTCTGGATTTGCTTTCTCTGAACAATGGCGCCATATCATGGAGCAGTAAGAAGCAAACGTGTATAGCCTTGTCCACGATGGAAGCTGAGTTCGTGGCATTATCAGCAGCGGTACAAGAAGAAGTTTGGCTTAAGAGATTTTTGGATCATTTATGTGTTATTGAGAAAGCTGCAAATCCATTGTTGGTTAACTGTGATAGCCAAGTAGCTATAGCGTACACCAAAGATCCAAAATATCACGGCAAGACTAAACATATAGATACCAACTATAACTTTGTCAAATATATGGTTGCACGAAAGAATGTGAACTTACAGTACATATCTACGCATGGTAGCAGATCATATGACAAAGCCAATACCTAGAGATGTGTTTTGTGGTCATGTAAAATCTCTAGGATTGCGTAGAGTCTGATGTACTGGATTGTAATTTCCCTGAGTTGTTCACATTAATGAACTTGTGTTTTTCATTATTAATGCCTATGAAGCTTTGTTTGATCTTTATGCATCTTAATGCTCAGTGCATTACTTTAAGTTGAGAAAGTATGTCGGATAGATAAAATATTAGCCCACTCACATGGGTAATCGTCTCTATTTACTGTGTGATAAATAAAGATGAGACTATTTTTTAAGCTTATTATCTAGGTGATAATCGAAAACTCAAACTTAAAATATATAAGTCACCTTAACTGTGTGTTAAGATGGGGACATAATATTTACTATGTCCGAAAGTAAAATAACCCACATATTTTACTTTATCTGTCTATGATGCCATATGTGAGTTTTGATGAATTTTGTGAATAAGTAGATAGGTGAACTCAAGTTAGACATTAGGTATGTCTGAACTATCATCTGTACGGTATTGAAGGTGTAGACATACACTCCATGGGAAATGAGTTAATATCGTAATACGTATTTCATACTACGTATGCATGAGACGACCAATAAAAGTGGCAAAAGTTTGATCTCAACTTTTATGCCGTGTGAGACTCTTGAGGAAAAGAGTTCCTCAATTTTAGTGCCCTCATGACTTTTACTTATTCTCAAGATTTCTATTTAGTGTTTGCTATCTTAGGATGTTGCCAATGGTCATGAGTTGATTCGATCTAATGGGACATTTCTAGAAAAGTAAGCTGAATTGAAATTGAGAGTTTGAAGGAAATAGGAAGATCAAATTTGAAGAATCACATTGTTGTTTTGTATTCACTGGTCGACCAATTATGACTGTCTTTGGGATAATAATAATTGTGAATACAATATATATATATCATTATTTAAAAGAAATCAAGAGAGATGTAAATGAAGGTACTGCATACTAAATCTACTCAGAGTGTGATGCCCATTATGAGCTGCTATATATTCCTAACAGATGTATAGCAACGAGCTCTCAAAGTATGATGGTCGCACGGATTATTCACCGGTATGAATGTTGAAGAGAGGTAAAGAAAATCCTATTCGTCCCACCATGTGCGAGTGGGAGATGATGGTTTTATTTAATGTGATGGGCCTAAGTTGGCCCGTCCGCCCATGATGGGCCTAAAAGCCCGGCCCACAATATTATGACCCATGGATAGAGGGATATGATGAAGGGGTACGTTTCTTTTTTGAAGGGGACATATATAAGGGAGAAAAGAGAATGAGGAACGCACCTTTTGGCATTTACGTACGTTCCTCCTTCCTCTCTCCCTTCAAAAAAAAAAAAAACAGTGAGAAAAAGGCGACGCCATCTTCCCTTCAAGGTCAATTCACGTCATCGGATCGAACGGGACCGTTTTCTTTTCCTAATAGCGGCGTCGGTGTTTAATCTGTGGCTAACAAGGTACGCTCGATTCCGTGGTATGCTTTAGGATCGGTGATACATGTGAATTTCCCGGGTTCATCTTCCGCACAAGTTTTAGGGGTTCGATTTAGTGTCAAATCAGATTTTTGGGGATTCGACATTCCCAACACATCTAAATATGCATTCTAATATAATTAGAAAGATATCTAGCTATTCTATCATGCAATTGTATCTAGGAAATCAATTCTAATCTACACGATATGCAAATGCAACCTTTTTTGTATTTTTAGGATAAATAAAGCGATCAAAATATTCAAACCAAATCAAAACAATATCTAATCATTTGAAATTTTGCCAATAAAATTGATAAATTTATCTTAAGTCTTAAAGATCAAAATATCAATTATAAATATACCCGCCGAATCAATAATTTCATCTAAAACTTACGCTTAAGGTATGCAATTAGATTGCAATAAGCATAAATTAAGTATGCAAATATTCAAATCAAATCGGTATCGGGTAATTACCTAAAATCGTGGATTAGGTTTCCATATTGAACCGGTGGCGGCTAAGATCGTGCAAAGCGAGGCCGACTGCTGAGGTACCGGCGGAAATCGCTTGAGAACCTGCGGGAAAATCAACAAAGGCCCACTAGGCGTGGGTCATGGCGGGTTGGAGATATGCCAAGACTTGCTAATGGATGACTCGATTAATTGCCTCGTGATAATAAGTGGACATTGGTCAGAGCCTCCACAGAGAATTGCTGACGTTGGAAGGGTATTGTCTCGAAAGCTTATGGAGTCAACGAATGGCTGCTTTGACAATGCTAGAACTTGCTGCAATTCGTTGGCCATTCCTCGAGACTGGGTGACCACCGGGTCGCAGTGCTGCAGGACGTACGGCAAGGGCACCGGGAAGAGCCTGTACTCACTAGATGGACGTCGGGGCGGCCGTGGGAGATGACCGGTGCTCACGGAGACACCTGCAAACGATGCTCACGGAGACACCTGCAAACACAAATACTGTGAATTCAAGGAACGACGACGCTTGGCTTTTGGTGAAACTCGCTGGGCACTGGAGATCGTCTATTGGCGGGCATCATTGGAGGATGCCGAACACTCGCTGGCACCGATGGTGTTTACTGGTGTGACGTCGAACGGAGGTGGGCAGGTTACGGCAAGGAGCAAGGACGTGATATCAAGGTCCAACGACGACAGGGGCGTCGGAACGTGAAGTAGCGATGGTGGACGAGCGGATGGAAGGAGTCGGGCAGTCTCCTCCTGCTTTCCTCTCTTCTTCGTGTGTGGACGAGCCGTTTTTCGAACCTGCCGTAGTCTCTTCTCCAATGGGCAAAGTGTGGAATTGACTGAGAGGAGAAGAAACCCCTCTCTTTGTGAAAGACGTCTTCTCCTTGTCAATCGGGTTAGAAGGTCTCGGGGAAGACAAGCTCCCTCTTTTGCTTTTTGGCAGTTCGTCCACCTTCCTTTGTGGCTGCACGCCCCTCTCTATTTTGTCTCTCACCTTCTTATGGCCGTGTATGTCAATATGTGTGGCCTCCCTTTATCCTATTGTAATGTGGCCTCCTGATATAGCCCAAGGAGGGGCTCGGCTCTTCAAGGAAAGAGGATAAATTCACATATTGCATATTTCAGCTCTTTCATGCTCACACACATTGATGATATATTGCCCCAAATATACGCCTCTACGTGCAATATTTTCTTCCATTTTTTCAATATTTCATCATAAACCTTTCAATTTGCTGCAAAATAAATCACTCGAGATTTATAAAATATTGGAAGAAAAATACGAATCATTCCGGAAATATCAAATCACAATTCCTCATAAGTCAATTTTCGGTCTTCAGAAAATAATGGGCTTGGTCAATTCACTCTTTCCGTTGACTTAGTCCAACTCATCGATTAAAGCTCAAAACCATCAATTTCAATCCATCTGTCATCAGTCAAAATGCAAATGCAATAATAAAAAATGCTCTTAAAACAATATGCTATGCAATTTAATTCTACTTTTTTTATTTAGGGATTGAAAATTAATCTTTAATTTTCTAAGTAATAAATAAATGATTGAGTTATCAAAATTTAAATGTCAATAGTGTAACATTTGTAATATTTTCATATACTATGTTGGGTTCAAGAACCGAACACCTTTACCACCCGTGGTGGCGGCATAGTGGTTAGGCGCTAGTTCCTTTCATAAGACGTCCAGTATTCGAATCCCTGCGTCGTCTGCCTTATTGGAAATGAATCCACGACTTATCCGGGAGAAAAGAGGTGGGAGACTACGGAGTTACAAAAAAAAAAAAAAAAAACCGAACACCTTTGTTCCCTTAGTCGATACCGACGTTGTTGCCTGTGGGTCACCCCCACCTCTTTCCGTCTCTCTCTCTCTCTCGGTTCGAATCTGCCGTTTTCAAAACAGAGAATCATTGGAGCCTTTTTTTTTTTTTTTTTGGTCGGTAATCATTGGAGCCTTGACTTGTACTAAATATGAGGAAATCATTTGCCAATGAAAGCGTCAATATAGCATTTACATGAAAGAATATTCGGGATTCCTTAAATCATATGATGATCAGAAGCAGGCCAATGAAATCCTAAAAACCCACCCAAAAAAAGTCAGAGCCCAATCGCCACACTTTGATCTCCTCCTCCTCAACCATGCCATACTTTGATCTCTTTTTTTCACTTTCTCACTTCATCATCTTCCCATCACTGTTCTTCATCATTACCAGCGCCCTCTTCTTCTTCAAACCGTCCCCGCCACGGCCGCCGTCGTCCTCATCCTCGAAGAACCTCCCAAGAGTCTACCCTATCGTGGGTTCCTACTTCTCGTTGCTCGCCAACTGGAAAAGGCGGATCGACTGGACCGCTGACCTCATCCGGAACTCCCCGTCGTCGGCGACCTACGTCTTCCATCGCCCCCTCAGCCACTGCCAGGGCATCACTGGCAACCCTGCGAACGTCCAGCACATCCTCAAGACCCACTTCGGCTACGAGAAGGGTGGGGTCATCAAGACCATTTTCCGGGACCTCCTCGGCGACGGAATCTTCACGTGGACGGTGAGTTCTGGAAGTTCCAGAGGCAGGTTTCCAGCCATGAGTTCAACACCCGGTCACTACGGAAGTTTTTCGAGACCGTGGCCGATGCCGAGCTGAAAAAGCGCCTCCTGCCACTCCTGGCTTTCGCCGCCAAGAGCAGGGCAGTGATGGACATGCAGGACATCCTCCAGAGATTCGCCTTTGACAAAATATGCAAGATCGCGTTCGGGTACGATGCCGAATATCTATCGCCGTCACTTCCTCAGCCGAGCGTAAGTATTTCCCAGACTCATTCCACTAAATTACAGATATAAAACTGGGAGATTTAGCGTGAGTCTCGCCAAACAACACAATTTTCTGTCTATCACATCACCCGCTAATGTGTCACTTGATACACGACAGGCAAAGTTCGCAGAAGCGTTTGAAGACGCAGTGAAAATAAGCACCGAGAGGCTTGTCGAGTTGCTCTCTGTGATTAGGAGGATCAAGCGTTTCTTCAACATCGGATCCAAGAAGCGCCTCCGGTCGGATCTCCGAAGTCCATGAGTTTGCAAAGAAAATCGTGAGGAAAAAGAAGAGAGGGCTGAGTGAGAAGTCCTCCGTCGCTGAGGACCTCCTATCGCGGTTCTTGAGCTCAGGCTACTCCAACGAGGACTTTGTCGTCGAGATCGTCATCAGCTTCATACTCGCCCGGCCGAGACACCACATCAGCGGCGCTAACGTGGTACTTCTGGCTGCTCCACAAGAACCCTGAGTTGGAGGCCAAAATCTGGGGTGAGATAATGGAAAAATTTGAGGTACACTTGACGGGGTACGACGATGTGAAAGAGATGGTGTACACACATGTGTCGCTGTGTGAGAGCATATGGATTTACCCGCCGGTGCCGCTCGACACGAGGGAGGCAGTGAGGGACGATGTCATGGAGGACGGCACGGTGGTGAAGAGGGGACTAGGGTGACGTACCATCCCTACGCAATGGGGAGGCTAGTGGAGCTGTGGGGAAAGGACTGGCCGGAGTTCAGGCCGGAACGTTGGCTGAAGGCTGCGGAGGACGGCGGTGAGAAGTGGGTGTTCCTTGGGAGGGACATGTTCGTGTACCCGGTTCTTCCAGACGGGGCCGAGGGTTTGTCTAGGGAAGGACATGGCGTTCCTGCAGATGAAGAGGGTGGCGGCCGGGGTGCTGCGGCAGTTCAAAGTGGTGCCGGCGGAGGAGGAAGGGGCGGAGCCGGTGTTCCATTCGTACTTGGCCTCGAAGATGAGGGCTGGGTTCCCGGTGAGGATTGAGGTGAGAGAGTCAAAGGGAAGGTCGAACTTTGGAATCTATGTATCAACAATTTTTCCCTTGTCACCTATGTATTTATTTTCATATATTTAAAGTATCACTGGGATATAAAAATCGATATACAATCATGTCATGCAAGATTGTGAGTAATGTACATATTTTTGTCTTAATTTGGAATAATGTTGTATATTAAGAATGTATGATTTGGCTTGATTGTATTGAATACTTGAACGATTTCACTGCGTGATGGTTCGAACCAGTGTGAATTTAATGACACAATCTCGTGCGTCCATCATTTGGTACGTTAATATTGACACGTCATTACATGCACTGCATATACGAAGTTGCTTTGTTCTTTACCAAATACCAAACGTTGTTTCATGAGACAGCTCCGGTTTCATTAATCGAAATTTGAATAATATTCTAGTCTTACAATATGCCATCGAGGTATTTATCTTGTTGTGTGTTATGATTCCGTTACGATTTTGTCTATTCTAAATGAGTTAGAGTATAGAAGGAGTATTCAAAATAATCATGCAAGATGGTGACACAATTTACAAATCACTCAACGAATAGAACAAAAATTATAAACAACATAGAAATAAAAATTTTGTTGGTAGAGATGGGGTAGGGGTAGTGTAGCTTTATATTAATACTTTAGATTGCTTACGGTGGTGATTTACTTTCACAAAGAGAGAGAAAGAGTCCATTTGTTTCACAAAAAAGTGACATTTCTGAAAATTAATTTTTAGAAAAATGATAATATAAATAAGCTGGAAAGTATTTTTTTATCATTTGGTAAGGAAATCTGATTTGATTTTCCTAAATTGACATGCATTATTTGAGCACCCAGTGACTTGTGCATAGGTAGTCGGGGAATCCAATATGGGCATTAAGGTCTTGGGTTTGGCCTCAGCCTGACCCGAGCCTCGCCTCAATGGACTCAAGCACTCAAGGACCAAGGCATGGGCTTTGAGGTCCCAATCTTGACCTCAATGGACCCAAGCGCAGGTGTCGAGGACTCAATATTAGGCACTAAGGTCCCAAACTCAATCTTGATGGACACAAGCCCACCTTCAGTAGACCTAGGCGAGAGCACGAAGGTCTCAAGCCTCGCCTTGATTAACCCAAGAGGATGCCAGCATTCCGGACACAACCTCAATGGACCCAGGACCTAGGCATAGGCGCCAACATCCTAGGCACAGGCATCAAGGTCCAAACCCTGGTCTTGATGGAGAGAGGCCCAAGCACCAAGGACCCTAGCATTGGCATCGGGCTATGGACCCAAGCCCAACCTCAATGGATCCAAGCTTAAGCGTTAGAGGTCCAGGCACAAGTATTGAGTGTCTTGAGCTCGACCTTTATGGACGTGGATCAAGGAGCCGAGCAACGGTATTAGGAATCCTAAGGTTGGCCATAAGCACTAGTGTCCTGAGCCCAACCTCGGTAGGTTTAGGTTTGACCTCTTTAGACCGAGCTTGGCCTTGTGGACCCTAGTGGACCTAGCAGTGGCTGAGGGCCACTATCAAGGATCTAGGAACAAGTGTTGGGATTTTTGTGCTCAAAAATAGAGTTTCTGGACTAAGTATTGATATCTAGTCATATTTTAGAAAATGATTTCCAATTATATAAAGATGAAATTAATTTCCTGAATTTAAATATAGATTTTTCGTTGATTAGGAAAATATTTTTCATCGACTTATTTTCAAATAATCCAAACGACATAAAAATGAGGAAAATTTTTACTATGAAATAAATGGAGTTTAAATGTACATTCAACATAGTTCAAGAAGGGAAATAACATATGAGTTGGTTCCATTTAAATGTAACTCTCAAATTACGTGTTTGAAAATTTTACTAAGACAAACTTGATTCTAGCATCATGAATTTTGTGAGATCACTACTAATTATTTTACAAGATTAGACTCATAGATGAGGAAAAATCACATCATATTTTACATGGATATAAAGAGCATATAAAATTCGTAAACAAGTGATGTGAGGATATTTTAATAATACATTTTGTTTCATTTCAAATTCAAAGTTTAATTATTTCGTTTCTCTGTTGAATTTGAGTGCAAAATCAAATCAAACCACACAATGTAATCTCTTCTAGTTGATTCGACCCAAAATAAAAAACAGAAAAACCCTTCTAGTTGGTTGTCCAATCTCACCGAAGTCCCTCGAGTGTTACTGCATTCTGAATCTTGTCTTTTGTACTCGAACTCTTTGAGAGACTTTTCGACCAAAAATAAAAGATATCTCTTCTCATTTGCTCGATTAGATTATGTTTTTGTGTTGTGCAAACATGAACGTGTATGCCCATGTTAGAGATACCAATCATTAATGTTCTTTTAAAAAAAATGATGTGGCAAATATATTTATGTTTTCCTTTTATTAGAGACTCAAAAATTAGGTCCGATGAGTTCCTCCCATTTAGTAATAATTACAAGCCTCGTCATTTAGGAAATAAAATTTAGTGAGATATTTTGTTTAGTATATATAGCATTCTTTAACCAATTAACGCAGCACAAACTCCATGTCCCATAGTAATCCCAGCATCATTAAATCATATCTATTTAGATGAAATCTGATGGTTGAATTAGGGAGAGGAAATGCGGTTGATTGAAGTAAATAGACACGTGCGCATGAGTTAATAAACGCGATAGATGATGACCCTATCTTGATTAGTGTTTGTACTCCACTCGATAATAATTCGGAACTCGAAATTAATCTGGGCCAATTTGGTCCAGCTAGCATCCGACGAGGTAATCCAACTCAATCATCAAACCCTTGTTTACCCGATGTCACTATCCACGTCACCGCTGCATCAACAAAAATAGAAGAGAAAATTAAAGAAGCAAGAAAAATTAATTAAAAAAAGAGATCAAAAAAGTTTTCAAAAAAAAAGAAAATAAAAGAAAAGAAGAGCTGCATAGAGGTTAGAGAGAGACAAGGACATCGGAGAGGCCCAACGCTCGGATGCTTGGTCCTCGAGAGGACTAGTCGACCCTCATTGATGAAGGCCATCCATATAAATTTAAAACTCGTACCGTACATGCTTTGTAAAGATAAGCGGCACATTTCATAAGCAAGAGCCACACGAGTTTTTCGATCCTATAATAAATTAATAAAAAAAGAAAATATTTATATGACTGCTGCTAATCTATCTTGAGATTAATAACTGTCTCTATCGAGCTATAAAAATAAATAGCAGATAATTAAATATTATTACGATGGAGATGCACGTTCCTTTAAAAATTCGTGGTGCAAAATACGTCGTTAGGTTAGGCCTTAGTAAAAGCATCATGCAAGATATTCTATCATTGATATAATAATTGGGGAGAAGCAATAATGGCGCGAGTGCGCGTACATTTCATGCTATAGTGGGGGAACCTTTTTTGTCTTTCCCCCCGCCCCACCAATCGCCATCACCCGCTTCATCCACGCTCTCACTTCGCTAACTGCCACTCCCTCATGCATATCTCCCCTACCTCTACCGCCACCACCGCCGCCACCACCACCACCGCATCGCCGTCGTCGCTCTCTCTGCACCTCCCGCCGCGGCACTAGAGCCGCCGCCGCCGCCGCCGCCGCCGCCTCCTCGCCGGATTCGCCGATCCGCACTCCGGAAGCGACCGGAGCGGCGGGCGGGCGGGACGGGAGAGGCGCTCGAGGAAGCAGCCTGGAGATGGCCCCCGACGACGGCAGCGCCTCCGCCAGCGCCGCCTCCGCCGCCGCTGTGGTCGCGGCCGACGTTCAGGCTCCGGTGAAGAAGATGGCGGCGTTCTCTCGGAGCTGGATCCTGGTGAACCGCGAGGGGCGGAGCAGCTTGCTGGATGTGGACAAGTACGAAATCATGCGGCGGGTGGGGATCCACGCCCGGGACCTGCGCATGCTGGATCCCATGCTGTCGCACCCTTCCAAGATCTTAGGCAGAGAGAAGTTGATTGTCCTCAACTTGGAGGTAGTTTCGTCTGCTCGGTGATGATGTGTCGCGGTCTCGTCTGCTCGAGTAGTTTCCTGGAGTTGCGGTCGCTGATTCGCTTGTTCTTTCCTTGTGTTGTTTCTTCTTGTTTGATTCCGAAACTGCAGCACATTAAAGCTATCGTCACGGCAGAGGAGGTACTTTTGTTGTTTTCAGCTTGTCTACGATCGGTCTTCTCCCTCCTTGCGAACGTTCTGCATTTCTTTTCTTCATTAGTTTCCGTGAATGGGAAGAGCTGAGGTCTGTTTTAGGGAGATTAACTTTGTTTGGTGAAGAATCGCTTCCTGATTTTGTATAGGTGTTACTTAGAGATCCATCAGACGAGAATGTCATTCCAATCGTCAAGGAACTGGAGAGGCGCTTGCCGGGAAGCGGTCAGTTCCAAGGTGAAGAGGACGAGCAGCAAGAAGCGAACAACGACGCTGATGTCGGGGAGCAAAATGGTATCGTGTTGCTATTTTTAGCAGATGATGCTCATTCGATAGTCCTTCAATAATTAAATGACGAAATTGATGATGAGATAGGACGAAGAGTGTTTGCTAATCACCGGCGTTCTATTAGTTCAGTGATAGCTTCATCTTTGTGATATTTGCCAGAGGAGAAATTTCTTGATTGAGATGCTGGTCATTTTGCTATACTGTGCAGAATTTCCTTTTGAATTTCGGGCATTAGAAGTTGTATTGGAGGCTATCTGTAGTTTCCTTGATGCACTCACAATAGAACTGGAGACTGATGCTTATCCAGCTTTGGATGAGTTGACTTCAAAGGCGAGCCTTTCTTTAAAACCTGTTTGTTTGCTCATTTTCGTGGGAATTGACTAAAGAATAAACTTCTCGTTGACATGTCCTTGTACTATGACGTCTGCCTGGAGTATGCATGCAGAAAACTTGCTTTTCCATTCCTTTTTTACATTATATAGGTAGAGCAGATCCAAGTATTTGGTCCATGTTCCTTTTTATTTCTTTTTCTTTTAATAATACAAATAAGGTTTGCAGATTAGCAGTCGCAATTTGGATCGAGTGCGAAAATTGAAGAGTGGTATGACAAGATTGACCAATCGTGTTCAGAAGGTATTGAAATTAGTGTATACCTGTTCAGGTTTATAAGGTACTTCTAATCACCAAACAGTCTAATTCAGGGAGAGGCTTATCAACTGCTTGTTCTCACTCCAGGCTGCATTGTCAAAGTGCTTTACAAGGATTTATAAGTTTAGTACACCTATTGAGTGATGGATTGTTAACTGTGATCGGATGTCTTTTCATTGAACCGAAGTATCGATACTAATAACCCATGTATCACTTTCCACTTTGATAAATTTGCATTACTGATTGTTTTCATCAAAACCAGTTTCTTCTTTGTCAGACTTAAGTCAATTGTTACTGCTTGTATGACTTTCTTAGTATTACACCTTGACACAGATCTCCACAAATTTAATCGGTGGTCTGCTAACATTCTTGTGACCGGGTAAACATACTTGTTCTTGCTGTTAGAGAGGCATTTGATGTAAAATAAATGAATTCTGGAATGAAGGGTGGATTTTTGAAGGGTAAACTGTTGGTTTCATACTGCTATCAAAAGGAAATATATTACCTGGCCTAGGACCTAAGGGACCATTTACTTTCGGATATCCAACTACTCTTTCTCTCTCTCTCTCTCTCTCTCTCTGATGAATGGCATTTGTTCCAAGTTTCAGTAATACAAATATTTTTGGAAATGACTGTGGGTTCTGCTTTCTCTTTTTATCGTAACAAACAGGAACTCAAATATTTCTGACATCTAGTGCTTTGAATTTCTATCCTCTTATGCTTTCTTAATATGCTGCTTACACAATCACATCTTCTTATACCTTTCTTTTCTTCTTATGTGCTCTCTAAATGTCTATGCACATTGCTTGTCCCTCTCACTTATCAGCCTGAACTTTCTTAGGTTCAAGATGAATACCGACACAAGTTGGTTGACACTCTATACTAAAACATACCCAAGAAAAGAAATCTAGTAGTAATATCAGAAAACCAAGTTGTACTATTTGCTGTGTTCATAGCACTCAATAAAAAATCCTGTCTTTTCTGCGATAGAATTGACGAAGAGGATTTTTTTTGGTTATTGCATTTGTAGCGCCCTATGCTTTTGAAATCTCAAATGAAAACAAAACAGTAGATTCTACAAAAGAACTCTAGAGAATCAAGTTTGTGGGAATCAATATAACAATGAAATTAAAGGTTTAGCGTTTCTCTGGAGTTTAGAAATCAATCTTTGCTTATTAAGGAGGGAGCAACTGCCACATAAGTTAGCCTCTATTGGAGCCACAAGGATTCCCGGCAAATTAAGCATTGTAAGCATGGAAAATGCCACACCCTCATGCTCTATAAGCAAAATGGATGTTCGGTCACAGAGTAGCTCGCTGATATATGCTTATCACAGAGGAATTTTTGTTTTTTTGGTTCTTTATTCCACACTACATCTCGTGCCTCAAATGTCAGTTTAGCTGTCAATAGTTCCCATATTTTTTATTAATCCTCTCCCTGCAGAACCATTTAGCTGTATAGGACATGGCATTTCTAAATTATTTGTTTATGGAATGAGGAATTTTCTCTTACAGTACTGCACTTGGGGGATTGCAAATGGATCTGACTTTGACAATATCCCTGCTTGGCTGCACAGAACCTTGCTTTAGATTGTTTTCTTGAATTCAAGTATTGCGCTTGCTGGCTTTTCTAAAGTGATTTACTATCCATGATGTATCGGAAATTTTCATCTGATCTCTCTATCTAATAAAATTGTAGTGGAAAAATTTAAGTGCAAATCATTTTTTCAACTATGATACCATCTGCAAAAAAAAATGCAGCGCGTTTGACACAGTCCATCTCCATCTCCATTGATATTGTTCAATGCTCTGTTTTCCCGCTTGGTATAATGGTGTGTTTTTAATGCCTGTTACTTCTATGCATTAAATTGAGATAATCATCTACGCTTTCAATCAAACCATGAACATATTCTTTACATTATCATTTATTGCAGATAATTTATTTGTCTGTTGCTTCCAGTTCCAGTATTATTAACAGCCAATACTCAGTTAAATAGCACCTAATTTCAAGTGATATTGGTTTCCAGGTGAGAGATGAACTGGAAGAACTTCTTGACGATGACGACGACATGGCAGACCTTTATTTGTCGAGGAAACTCGCTGCGGGGTCTTCTCCTGTCAGCTGGTCTGGAGCTCCAGATTGGTTCTTTGCCTCTCCTACAACTGGCTCAAAATTATCCAGAACAAGTAGGGCAAGTGCAGTAACAGTGCGCGAGGAAAATGATGTTGAGGAGCTTGAAATGTTGCTGGAGGTTAGATAAATCCAATCAATGGTCTCATTTTGCTCATTGAGAGTCCATAGTAATGCTGCTGCTTTTCTGCAGGCATATTTCATGCAAATTGATGGCACTTTAAACAAATTGTCAACGGTATGCATTGTCATTGATATCCTTGCACGAGTTCTTTGTTTCATCATGTTGCCTCACAAATTCTCTTTCAGCAATTTAATGAAAATTTCTTAGAAGATAATTATCTTGGTAGACTAAACTGTACTATTCCTACAAGCTAATTCTTTGTGTTCTCTTTCAGTTGCGCGAATACATTGATGATACTGAGGATTACATCAATATTCAGGTAAGCTTTTGGAGAATTTGGAACCATATCCTCAACAATGTGACATGTAATTTAAACTATTTTTCTCTCACAGAACATCATAAGACTATGTAGTAGTAACTAGTGACATTTTGATCTGTTTTTTTGTCTTGTTACAGCTTGATAATCATCGGAACCAGCTTATACAGGTAGGATTCACAAGATATGCAAACTCCACTAGGTATTTTGGAAATTGACTACTTTCGGCACCCTATGTTATCATACAAATGAATCTCCATTGCACGAAAAATTCATGCTCACTGCTAACTGCTAATTTCTACTCAATTTGAACTGGCCATAGCTAGAGCTCTTCCTCAGTTCAGGAACTCTGTGCTTGTCTGTATATTCTCTGGTAGCAGCGATATTCGGCATGAATATTCCCAACGTGTGGCATGAAGGTCATGGTTATGTCTTCAAATGGGTATGTAAATCTCATCCCGATTGCCTTCACTGTGAAAGCCTAATCCTTAAGTCTCACACGACATTTTGTCTGAGTGCAAGACATGATGGATGCTCTGGTTTTATTCATGTTAACGTTCACTGGGGAAACTCTCAGGTGGTCATTCTCGCCGGAGTTTTGTCTGGATCCATTTTCCTGTCAATAATGTCCTATGCTCGGCATAAAGGTCTGGTTGGTTCTTGAAGCGAATTGATTCATTCGAGAGGGAGGTTTCTGCAAAGCTTGAAATGTCTTCTCAGGCTACCGAATTTAGGATCCATCCGATGTGCCAGCTCTAGGACATCATGTGGACGACGTCACCCTATTAGTTTCCCACAAATTGTACCAACCCACGCCAACGATGTCCACGAGATGGATGAGATGGAATGGACGCATATCTCCCGGTCAAATTCTCCATTCCCTGCATGTGCTTAGAAACTAGATGCCATTGAAAAGTCCAAAGTAGCAAGTGGGGTCAATTCAAGTGAAGACGAGTCGTTGATGTTGTGCAATATATGTAACGCAGGGAATACCTGTAATAATGAAATTGATTTTTTCTCTTGAATATCCGAGGTTCGTTGATGACGAATCCCACCGGGCAATTGTTGATCCAAACTAATTTTACAGAAATTGTAACATATTGAAATAGGCCTGGCCTGAAACCTACGGAATTTTGCTAAACATTCTGGAGAAAATATTGGGTAGCTCTGGTTTTCCACGTCATTTATATCTGATCAGGGAATGAAATGGCCTATACTTGATGTGGAAAATTAAGATTATCCAATATATTCTCATCATTCAGTTCTGACTGGTCATAGAATTATACCTTTTTTAGGCCTAAAAATGGAGAACTACTCTCTAATGGTAATTTTATTGAGATGTGAGTTTGTGGGTACAAAAATTTGACCGGTATATCATCCATTTGATAAAATCTTGTAAGTGCGTTAGAAAATCTGCTAAATTAAATTACGAAATTTAAATCGCACTGTAAATTATTAATTTTTTTCGCATAGCTTACCTACTTATTGAAATTTGAAACTGTTATATAAAATTTACCTCTCTTTTTTTTTTTTATAACTATTCGACTTCATGATGTGCAAAGTTGCAGACATGTATCTATGTAATTGTTTCTTTTCCTATTTAACGGGTAAAAGAGAAGGGCAGGCGCGATGCTCCTCTGGGCTCAAAGGATTTTGCAAATGCCATGAGACCACAAGCCCACGTTGCTCTCCAGTTCAACCAGATCCTGCACGGGGCCTGTCTTAGTCTCAAGTAGAGGTTATTAGTTTTAGGTTGGGTAGTTCGCATACCCGAAGCCTAAAACCTACCCCATTAGAACCAGTTTCCAATTTTTATAATTTGAAACTTATGCTATTTGCTCTAGAACTGGCTTCAAAATTTACCTTGTCTTTTTAGTCCGATTTCAAGATCCATCTAAGAGCATGTCTCTCTTTACTATCTTTTTTTGGTTTCATCTTTTACAAAAAAACAATGTGATAAATAAAATGATTCAAAGTGAAAAGACGAATGCGGGCAAACTAGCAAAGGCAAGTGAAGAACGAGTGAGGGGAGGCTCAAATGAGTAAGGCCGAGCCGTGAGCAAGCAAGCGAGCAAGGAGGAGGGTGAGTCGCGAGCGAGCGAGAAAAGGAGTCGTGAAGTTCTATGTTCAAATTCCGTCCAATCAGTTTGATTCTTGAGTGGTTTCTTCACTCGAAACAGGAACCAAACCGATTTTCACTTTTCAAACCTAAAAGCGGATCGGTTTTCATGCGGTCCGATCCATCCTTTTCCCAAATGGAACAGTCTCACTTCGTGTCCATGAAAGTCAAAGCCAAGAAAAAGGGAGGCTCCTGTTGGTCCAGAGTCGCGCTCTTCCTCGGCAACGCATCAAAAGTCAAACGATTCGGAGCATCAAAAAAGGAGTCTCCCCATTCAAATGGGTTCCTCGCATTTTGTTCATCCACCTTCCCACGTCTTCCACAACCCTCGAAGATGGTGTCGCAACCGTCGACTCCTCCCCATCTCACGAACGTTGACCGTGAAGAAGAAGAAGAAGCAGCAGCAGCAGCAGCAGCGGGAGCAGCAGAAGTAGCGGAGGGAGGAAGAGGCACGTGGAAGCACGCCGCCTTCCACGTGGCCACCAGCATCGCTACTCCCGCTGCTTACGCTCCCTTGCCCTTCGCCCTCGCCTCTCTCGGCTGGCCTCGCGGTAACTTTCTCTCTCTCTCTCTCTCTCTCTCTCTCTCTCTCTCTCTCTCTCAGGTTCTATGTTTGCATTTCTCTTTGTTTTTTCATGCTTTCCCGGCTTTTCTTGTTTCTTTGCGGTGTTTGACGAACTAATTAGATTAGAGTGACAATCATGGGGACGTTCTTCGATTTGGGCTGCGGAATCTCTGTGTTTTTCTTGGGGGGGCAGCTTTGAACATTAGCATTTTGGTGATGCAATTTTCACTGTTCATCTTCTTCTTCCCCGCCCATCTTTTTCCCTGCTTGAGAGTAGCGCTTCTCCAGTAGCTGCCATTGCCGCCTGGGTTCGCGCGTCCCCGGTGACCACCGCCAAGGGTGGCGCAACTCGCAACCTCGAGCGGCGTCGCTTAGGTCACACGGATCTTGGGCGACACCACCTGAGGTCGCAACCTCAAGCTACTAGATTTGACAGTCCGGAGGCCAAATTTGGCTACTCTGGAGGCCAGATCTAGCCATCCAGCGGCCAGAATTTGGCCTCTGCGACCTTAGACAATCGCGTCACCTGAGGTCACCGTTGTCTGAGGTCGCGCCTCCTAGTGGCGTCACTTGAGGTCACGCCCCCAGGCGGCTAGATCTGGCCGTCTGGCAGTTGGCCAACGGTTAGCCGTCAGCCGGATTTGATTTTCAAATTAAAAAAAAAAAAATAGCAATAGTCCATTTCAAATGTGGGTCTTGTTGATATAACATTTCGGAAAACTCATTTACCTCAAAGATATTTGTGTTCTCTCAAGGATATTTCTCCAAAGCCGAACCAAACGGGCTATTAATTTCAAGTAGAGGCACTCTATCTTGCTGCTTGCCTTTATCTTCCAATTTGGATAGTTTGCATAGTCTGCATACCCGAAGCCTAAAACCTATCCTATTAGAACCAATTTCAAATTTTTATAATTTCAAACTCACGCTATTTGCTCTAGAACTAACTTCAAAATCTACCTGTATTTTTAATCCGGTTTCAAGATCTATCTAAAAACACGTCTCTCTTTAATATCTTTTTTTGGTTTTATCTTTTACAAAAAAAGTAATGTGATAAATAAAATGATTCAAAGTAAAAAGACGAATGCAGGCAAGCTAGCAAAGGCAAGTCAAGAACGAGTGAGGGAGGCTCGAATGAGCAAGGCCGAGCCGTGAGCGAGCGAGCGAGCAACAAAGAGGGTGAGTGGCGAGCGAGAAAAGAAGTCGTGAAGTTCTATATTCAAATTCTGTCCAATCAGTTTGATTCTTGAGTGGTTTCTTCGAGTCTATTCTGTTATAAATAGCTGTAAAAGTTTGTTAGTTGAGAGTCGGTTAGTTCGTTTAGTTTGTTTTTTAGTTTTTTCCAGCTTCTCTCTGTATATAAAGGTAGAATTGAGCTCAGAAAAGTAAGGTAGAATAGAGGAGAGGAAGAACAGGGGATTGAATATTGATCTGTTGTATTCGATTTCTCTTCATTCAAAACTCAGATACAGTGAAATAAGAATTGAATGTTTGTTTGATCCTTCGGCAACTCTCCCGATTTTATCCTCAATCATCTTCATCATTCCTCATCTTCATCTTCTGCATTCTTGGATTCTCAAAATTCTCATGGTATCAGAGCAGGAGTTCCTCGTGCATCTGAATGAAGAGATTTGTTCAGTAATAAGTTCTTGCATCAAGACAGAAGAGATGAACAAACAATGAAGCTCTCTGGATCAAGGTAATCACATAAGAGCTCATAGCATTACTGTTTTCATCTTCTTCAAGCTAAGGATCGCAAAAAAAAAAAAATGGCAATTAGAACTCCAAAGTACCCTTTTCCGATACATGTGAATATCTCGAACTTTGTCACAATCAAACTTGCTGAAGACAACTTCCTATTATGGCAAGCTCAAATCCAAAGGTTTTTGAAAAGTCAAGAGCTTTTTGGTTTTGTTAATGGAGATATTCCTTCACCTCCTCGAATGCTGCAAAGAGAGGATGAAGGTTGCGAACCGATCTTATCAATCCAGTTACACTCGATTGGACTAGAACAGATCAATTGATTTCGTCATGGATTAGTGGAGTCATTCTTCAAAACATTCTGAGCTTGATAATCGATTAGAAACATCGTCGTCAAGTATGGCAAACCCTTCGAAAAGGTTTACACATAAGTCAATTGCTAGAGAATTCGAACTAAGGGGAAAACTGCAATCATGCCAAAAGCATGAACAAACCCTTCTTTGTTTATCTCGGGAATACAAAACCATATGTGATCAGTTGAATGCAATAGGCAAACCAGTGGATGAAATAACCAAAATGTTTGGTGTATTGGAAGGGTTAGGTCCTGAGTATGAAAACTTTCGAACTACCATATACTGTTTAAAGCCTCAGCCTGAGTATGATGAGGTGATTGCCCAATTAGAAAGGTTTGAATCAAGACTCAAGACCTTCTCTAGGAATCAGTTCAACCCGAATCTGGCCTATTTTGGACAATGACAGTCTCAGATACAGTCTAAAGATGCCACAAATGAAGATTACATCTCTCAAGCTTCTGGATTTATATCACAAAGAGGAGGATACAGAGGAGGTTGAAGCTATGGTCGTGGTAGAGCTGTAAACAATAGAGATCGTGGTTTTGAAAGATATCAGAATTACATAACAGATATCTTAAATCCAGTACAAGGAGATCAACACTCCAGACAGGGAAATGTTATCTCTACAACAAATCAAGGATTCAGACCCTACACCACTTACTCACAAAGGTACCAAAATGTCAAAACTTATCCATCTGTAAACTCAAATAAGAATTTACAGAATGAGAAGAAACAAGTAGTATTCGACTCGAATGTCAAATATGTAAAAGGTCTGGACATGATGCTCTTCGCTGCTGGTATCGATTTGACAATTCCTATCAAGCAGAAGATATTCCAGCAGCATTAACGGCAATGCATATTGAAGACTCAACAGGAAGTGAGTGGTATCCTGACTCTGGAGCTACAGCTCACATCAGTGCCAATCCTGGTATGCTCCATACCCTTTTCTAAATATCAAGGACATGATACTGTTATGATAGGCAATGGATCATGTTTACCTGTAACTCACATTGGCAACACTTGGCTGAAAACAAAGAGTAGTACATTACCACTTAATGATGTCCTAATTGTCCCAGAGATAAAGAAGAATCTTCTTTCAGTATCTAAGCTCACATATGACTATCCTTGTTCTTTTATCTTTGATAAAACTGGTGTTTATGTAAAGGACAACAATACCAAAATGATGGTGAAGCTCGGAAGGAAAACTAAAGGGCTTTATCAAGCTAATCCACAGACTACATAAGCCTTCTTTACTCAGCGGCAAAAGACAGTCGATGAAGACACATGACATCAGCGATTGGCTCACACAAATGCACAAGTAGTTAAACATTTGCAGAAACAGAAGCTTATACAATTTGATTCACCATCTAAGAATGTATGCAGCAGCTGTCAAATAGCTAAAAGTACAGCTCTACCGTTTCCTTTATCGGAATCTACATCAAGCTTTCCATTAGAAAGGATTCATTGTGACATTTGGGGACCCTCACCAGTCTGTTCTTTTCAAAAATTTAGATACTATGTGATTTTTGTTGACAGTTTTTCTCGATACTGCTGGTTATATCCTATGAAGTTGAAGTCTGAGTTCTATGACATATTTGTTCAATTCCAAAAGATAGTTGAACGACAGTACAATCATCAAATTAAAATCTTTCAGAGTGATGGAGGAGGAGAGTTCGTAAGCAACAGGTTCCAAACTTGTCTAAGACAACATGGAATAAGATAGCTTATATCATGTCCTCACACACCAGAACAGAACGGGGTCTCAGAAAGGAAGCATCGACACATCATTGAACTGGGATTAGCTATGCTATATCACTCAAAAGTTCCACTAACATTTTGGGTGGATGCATTTGTGACAGCCAATTATGTCATAAACATTCTTCCCACACCAAAACTGAAGATGGACACACCCTATAATAAACTTCATCATAAACAGCCAAGGTATGATCATTTAAGGGTGTTTGGCTGTGCATGCTACCCTTGTCTGAGGCCATATGCAAGCCACAAATTTGATCCTCGATGTCTGGTACCAACTGATAATCGTGTGTATGTCAGTAGACATGTTGTCTTTGATGAACATTCTTATCCTTTTATAAAGAAGTTGGCCAATGAGTATGGACAGTATACACATCTATACAAACAATGGATTCAAGGAATACATTTCCTCGAACCTTCAAGAACCGAGTTAACAGACAGTGGTTCTTTTTATCAGTCAGCCAAAAACCAGATCCATCCTGATCTAGATGATTGCTATAATCATCACCCATGTCATAGACAACAATCTCAGACCACTATGCCTACAGATGAACAAACTGTCATGACTTCAATAGATACTATGCTTACAGATCTATCTGCCTCTCAGGGACAACATACTATCAGCTCCTCATCCTCACACAGTGATATACCAGCTGAAAGTAGTTCTGGTGAAGGGCACTACAATTCCAATTCCACTCTGTCCTCTTCTCAAGGTACTCTTAATAATCATCATATGCAGACTCGACTAAAGTCTGGAATTAGAAAACCAAATCCAAAGTATGCTTGTTTAGCTGAGTATCAAGTTCCTATGGAACCACGGTCTATCAAAGCAGCTTTAGCTAATGAAGCTTGGTACAGGGCTATGAAAGAAGAAATGGATGCTCTTGATGAAAATCAAACCTGGACATTGATTCCTAGAACTGACCAGATGAATGTGATAGGCTGTAAGTGGGTATATAAGACCAAACTCACACCAGATGGGGGTCTTGATAGACTCAAAGCTCGTCTAGTCGCCAAAGGCTTTCATCAAGAAGCAGGACTTGACTTCACTGAGACCTTCAGTCCAGTTGTGAAACACACAACAATTCGAATCGTGCTATCTCTAGCCATGATAAAGCAATGGCCAATACATCAGCTTGATGTTAAGAATGCTTTTCTTCATGGAGATTTGAATGAAACTGTATACATGGAACAACCACCTGGCTTTATACATCCTCAGAAGCCAAATTATGTATGTCTACTTCAAAAGTCCCTATATGGCCTTCGACGAGCACCAAGAGCTTGGTTTGATAAATTCAGTAAGTTTTTACTTGAAAGTGGCTTCTTCTGCAACACAGCAGATCCATCCTTGTTTGTTCTTCATACAGACTCACATACAGTCTTATTGCTACTATATGTTGATGATATCATCTTGACTGGGAGTTCACCACATCTCTTAACTACCCTTATTCAGAAACTTAGTCTTCACTTTCATATGAAGGATCTTGGATATCTTCACTATTTGTTGGGTATTGAAGCCAAACGAACTTCACAGAATCTCTTTCTGTGCCAAACAAAATATGCCACTGACTTGCTGAAACGAGCTCAAATGGACGAGTGTAAACCAATCTCAACACCCTTGCCACTTCGATCAAATTACATGGCTGATACTGCAAATCAATTCATAGATCCTGTGGAATACAGAAGCTTGGTTGGTGGTCTTCAATACTTGACCATTACTCAACCAGACCTGGCGTTTGCTACTAACCTTCTTTGTCAAAAGATGCAACATCCAACCGTCGGAGACTATCATCAGTTAAAAAGAGTGCTTCGATATCTCAAAGGTACCATCCATCTTGGGATCTATCTTCATTCTCAAAGTTCAGTAAACCTCTATGGTTTCTCAGATGCTGATTGGGCCGGTTGTCCAGCTACACGACGCTCCACAACGGGGTTCTACACATTTCTCGGATCTAATTTACTTTCTTGGTCTGCCAAGGAACAACCTACTGTTTCCAGATCCTCAACAGAAGCAGAATACCGTGCACTTGCTTCAACAACTGCTGAACTCACCTGGATAACTTTTGTGTTACGAGATATTGGCATCTCTCTTCAATCACCTACATCCATCTACTGTGACAACAGATCAGCAATTTCTCTTACAGCCAATCCAATATTACATGCTCGAACCAAGCACATTGAAGTTGACTTTCACTTCGTTCGTGAGAAAGTTTCTTCTGGATCTATTCGTGTTCAGTATGTCTCTACTCATCTTCAATTAGCTGATATCTTTACTAAGTCACTCTCACGACTATCTCATCTTACTCTCCGAACCAAATTGGGAATGGGATCGTTCACCCTTCCCAATTTGAGGGGGGATGTTAGAGGATCAAGACATCCATCCTACTCTACTACATCAAGAGTTAGCCACAGGGGATCCGAAACTCTGGTAGATGCAGATCACCGGAAGACTACCGTGAAGTAAACTCGAAACAGGAACCAAACCGATTTTCAGTTTTCAAACCTAAAAGAAAAGCGAATCGGTTTTCATGCGGTCCGATCCATCCTTTTCCCAAATGGGACACTCACACTTCGTGTCCATGAAAGTCAAAGCCAAGGAAAAGAGAGGCTCCTGTCGATCCCAGAGTCGCGTTCTTCCGCGGCAACCATCAAAAGTCAAACGATTCGGAGCATCAAAAAAAGGAGTCCCCATTCAAATGGGTTCCTCTCATTTGGTTCATCCACCTTCCCACGTCTTCCACAACCCTCGAAGATGATGTCGCAGCCGTCGACTCCTCCCCATCTCACGCACGTTGACCGTGACGAAGCAGCAGCAGCAGCAGCAGCAGCAGCGGGAGCAGCAGAAGTAGCGGAGGGAGGAAGAGGCACGTGGAAGCACGCCGCCTTCCACGTGGCCACCACCATCGCTACTCCCGCTGCTTACGCTCCCTTGCCCTTCGCCCTCGCCTCTCTCGGTTGGCCTCTCGGTAACTTTCTCTCTCTCTCTCTCTCTCTCTCAGGTTCTATGTTTGCATTTCTCTTTGTTTTTTCATGCTTTCCCGGCTTTTCTTGTTTAATTGTGGTGTTTGACGAACTACATAAATTAGAGTTATAATCATGGGGACGTTCTTCGATCTGGGCTGCGGAATCTCTGTGTTTTTCTGGACGCTGACGGCTGACGAAGTTGGCACGAATAGCACCTGTTTGACGTTTCCATAGTAAGTAGATGGCACCTGTTTGATCTGGTGCTTTGGTGGATTATCAATTTGATTTGGTCACTTCCCCTCCCTTTTTGGGTCTTCAGGAACGGCACAGAACAAGAACTGTGTTCTGTCTTTGTTTATTATCTAAGATATTGTTGACCACTTACGGCTTGGACACTTGTTAAAGGAAACGCCTTGGTCTTCAAAAGCATCGATTGCACGCGACATGAGAAAAACAACTTCATGGAATTTAGAAATTTTGCTTATCTTGTTGCTTGACTCTTCACCTCTTAGTCGTCGTCGTTGTCGTCACATTACTTGAGATATTTATTTGGGCTGTTGCTGCATTCAGGTGTTAGTAGCCTTGTTAGTGCGACCCTGGCCACATGGTACTCCAGTCTATTGATCGCGTCTCTCTGGAGATGGAATGGGAAGAAGCAGGTCACCTACCGTCATCTCGCCCAGAGCATATTTGGTTCGTGTTACCGTCTGCTCTAACAGTTTTATCTTCGTTAAAATGTTGGCGTTTAGCGGGTAGGGGTAGAATCCCGCTTATTCACCATTGCTCCTCTGTTGTTTGGTTTTGGAGTGGTCCTTTTTTAACCATTCTTTCCAGGCATAGCTTACAGGGGTGTCATCCTTTCGAAAAGTAGTCTTTAAGCTCATCTTATTGGCTCTTTCAGTAGATACATCGCCATGTCTGTTTATAGAAAGCTTATTCTGTATTGGTTGCAGCTGACTTGTCTAACTGACTGCGATAAAATAGTTCCTTTTTAGCTTACTATCGATGATTCAGTGAAGAGGTATATTGATGCCACATTATGTGATTAATCATGAAGCGTTACCTTAGGATCGTATTCTTCTTAGTCTGACTAGATTTATCTCAAAAATCATCAGCAAGCACCCGAAATGCTGCTACGAGCTAAGAGGAGAAATGGAATTTGAACATCTAACTTTAATGTTTGAAAGATCACATGAAAACCTCTAGATGCTCTTGAATTTTGGACATTACTGTATAACTCGGGAGTTATTTTGCTGCTGAGGCATAATGACATGAAGGTTCGTCTTGAAAGATCCAAAGATTCGAAAGACATGAATTATTATCCATTCATTGCCACTTAAACAATGCTCGCAATTGAAGATGTCTTGTTTCTTTCCCCTTTCACTTGTTTTTTCAACTTTTTCATTCTCTTCTTATTTTTATAGGTTCCCGGGGTTACTGGTCTATTGCATTTTTCCAGCAGGTCGCTTCATTGGGGAACAACATCGCGATTCAAATCGCTGCTGGCAGTAGCCTTAAGGTGAGACAAGCTTTGCAAGCCTCGCTGTGGAAAACATGAATACCCTGTCTGTCGTCTGCCATCAGCTTTTCTCTTTCTTCCTTCTCACATTCTCCATCCTTCCGTGTGTTGTTTTCCAAGGCAATCTATAAATACTATCAAAAGGATGGGACTCTGAAACTGCAGCATTTCATCGTTTTCTTCGGAGCCTTTGAGCTTCTTCTCTCCCAGCTTCCCAACATCCACTCCTTGAGATGGTTCAATGCAATATGCACTTTCTGCACGATTGGTTTTGCTGGCACAACAATTGGCGTGACAATCTACAACGGTACTTTTAAGTCGGAGCTATTACTCTATAATGCTCTCTTTCAGAAACTCAACGTGGCATCATTGCATCCTTAGGTTGAGATTACCGCTTGCCATTCAGGGAAAGAAATCGATCGGAACACAGTCAGTTATAGTCTGCAAGGAAGCTCCTCGACAAAAGTATTCAAAGCCTTCAATGCACTTGGTGCAATAGCATTCTCATTTGGGGATGCAATGCTTCCAGAAATACAGGTAGAGCTTATTTGACATATCACGCGGTAAATTAACCGAGCTTCCTCTTCTCCTTTTGTTTTCTTAGTTCCATTTTTAAACCGGCTTTTTAGTCAAGCCTCAAAATGCTTTTGCTCTCGATCGGAGAAATCGAGATTTAAATTGAGCCGTTCCCTTGTCAGCATACGGTGAGAGAACCTGCGAGAATGAACATGTACAAAGGCGTGTCAGCGGCGTACACCATAATCTTATTAAGCTACTGGCAACTGGCCTTCTGCGGGTACTGGGCTTTTGGATCAGATGTGCAGCCTTACATCTTGGCTTCTCTGACAAATCCGGATTGGACAATCATCATGGCTAATATTTTTGCCGTGATTCAAATAGCAGGATGCTTTCAGGTAAGCCCACGTATTTTCCACAAATCGATAGCCAGTGTTCGTGATTCTCTGTCGATTCAAAAACTTAGAACTCTCTGTACATAACAGAGACCTCTGTGATTGTGAAATAACCACTGAAAAGGGCACGAGTCATATTTTCTTAATGGCCCTCCCTGCATTGTTCATTAGAGGGCTATGTTGGATTTGGAACTACCTTTATCAGCACTGTCTTCTTGCTGCTGCATTAGAAGTAGGACATGGAACTTTATTACCTATCTTTCCATGAAGATCAAAAGAATTTAAGTCTTCCTGTTACAATAATTTTCACTTGGAAGGAAACCTCATGATATTCTCTGCACAGAACAGAGATGAAGAAAGATGATTATGCAGCAGCATGTAGTAAACCATTTTGGTAGGATGCTTTAAAATTTTCAATGACTACTTGTGGATCAATGACCGTAAGATGATGAGTTTCTACGTACAGATATATTGCAGGCCGACATACGCGTACTTCGAGGACCGAATGCTTCACGACAAGCACACCACCCATTTCCCGCTCGGCGATCGTCTCGTCCGTCTGTTTCTGACCTCCGTCTACATGGTCGTGATCACTCTCGTCGCCGCTGCGATGCCCTTCTTCGGAGATTTCGTGTCCATCTGCGGCGCGATCGGCTTTACCCCGCTCGACTTTGTGTTCCCTGCCATCGCATATCTGAAGGTTGGAAGGATGCCCAGAGACCCGAAACTGCGCCTTCTCGTTCGGGTCTTCAACTTGGCCATAGCAACGTGGTTCTCCGTTGTGGCCATTTTGGGCTGCATCGGCGCGGTAAGATTCATCACGGAAGATATCAAGACATACGAGTTCTTTCACGATTTGTAGGTCAAAAGTGAAATATGTAATCATCACACGTATAGGAAATTTCATCGTACATTCTGAAGTTAGATTTCTTTTGGTGAATTTCATAGATGATCACTAAAATTATGGTGAATTTCATAGATGTTACTAGTGGTCCTTTCATGATTGGTGAGTCATACGAAATAAGATTTCTTTCCGTAAATTTGATCGATGATCACTAAAATTACGGGGCGTTTGCAAATTTAAGCGATGAACTTTCGTTTCAGTCGTTGAATGCAATTAACTTCTCTGGGTTTTTGGCAATGGATGTACCACAATTGCAGAGGAGCTATTTTTTCGACCAAACACTGACATGGCATTCCACCAAGCATCATGTCAACCGCTAGAAAAAACCTCAAAAAAATAATAATTTGAAAACAAAAAGGGCAATTGGGTCGCAGTCATCTACTACCTTCTGTGGATGGTCGCCGGCCCTCAGGCCGGCGGAGCACCATCGGCCTGCCATTGTCGAGGGTCAGGTGACCCTGCTCACCGTTGCAAAGGGTTGTGCGATCCTCCACTGCTGTCGTAGACGGCAATACGGCCCTTTGCACCAGTGGCGGAGGTCCTACAACCCTCTTACCCTCCACACCGGCCCTCTGCCCAGCTTTTGTTTCCATTTAATATTTTTTCTATTTTCTTTTTTATGTATATTTGTTATGATTGAAATGGCATTAGGTTAAAGCCATGTCAGCGTCACATGTCTTTTCGTATTGATGTTTAGTTGAAGTAACTATCGGATTCCAACCAAAGGTGTATCAATTGCAAAAAAATGAAAAGTGAAATAAAAGTTGGTAAAATGTCACAAATGATCCCTATACTTTTACTCATTGTGCAATTTCGTCTCTAAACTTTCGATTAGATAAATTTGGTCCATGAACTATTGATAAATTTCCAATCTAGTCCTTCATTACTGTTTTTTCTTTTCTTTTTTTTTGCTTCTTCTTTCTTCCCTCCGCCGGAGCCAGCAGAGGGAAGCCGGCGTCTGGCGAGGGTTGCCCTTGCCGGCGTCGGGTGAGGGTTGTCCTCGCCGACATTGGGCGAGGGACCCCCTCACTAGCTCGCCTTGCGAGGGAGCCCCTCGCCCGGCGCCGATGAGGGCGACCCTCGCCGGACGCCGACTTCCCTCCGCCGAAGCCGGCGTAGGGAAGAGAGAAGAAGCAAAAAAAGAAGGAAAAACAGTAACAAATGACTAGATCGGATATTTATCAATAGTTCATGGACCAAATTGAGCCGATCAAAAATTCAGGAACTAGATCGGACATTTATCAATAGTTCGGGGACTAAATTGAGCCGATCGAAAGTTCAAGAATGAAATTGCACATTAAGTAAAAATATATGGACCATTTGTGACATTTTCCCATAAAAATTTGATGGTCAAATCACAAATACCACCTAAAATTTAATGATTATTGGTGAAATTTGATTTAATTTCTCTAATTCTTCATCTTATTTAATTTTTCCAAGAACACCTCATTTCTTCAAAGGAATCATAAATAGTCACTGAACTTTTTCTTCTGGTATTTAATATAGTGCTTGAATTTCTTTTTTAAATTTAGTTCTCAACCCTTTTGAGCTGAGTTTTTTTTTTTTTTTTTTCGGTCATCCTACTCTATTCCTACTCTACACTCACTCTCAGACTTTTGTCCTGCCTCTTGCAGGGCGTGGGAGTCGAAACCCACTCCTGAAACTTACGCGTCCCCACCCCATCCCTTCCTAAGAAGGTGGGGATTTGAACCCCTCACCTTTTTGAGCTGAGTTCAACATAAGCGTTCTTGGCAAACGCCTTAATTATCCAAAGTGGTATCTCTAATTAGACGGTCCAGATATTTCCATGTCTTTATTAAGGGGCTCACGAGATGAGGTATGTTAGATTTTTTTTTCCTTTATTTCCACCTTTGTTTTCTTGTTTTCCTTCATTCTTTTCCATCTTCTTCTTACTTCCCAACAGTGCTCAGCCTTCACGTCCTGCAGCAGTCCACCACACCATCTCCTCGCCGGTGAACCATCGTCCTCCATCGCCTCGCCATCCTTGCCATCGTAGTCACCCATCCTTCTCCTCCCCTGCTCTGTTGTGAGTCCAATTGTCGATATGTTCCGAAAGAGTCTGGTCTTTTTGCCTAGTAAAAATCTACTCTAACATCATATATGATTTTGTAATACCATTATTGACTATTCCGAAAAGTTAAACTGTTAGATGAAAATGTAATTTAATATTTTAAATATTCTATTGGTACATACTTCCTAGAAGAGCTAGTCGCTAAGAAATCCATTATGAATATACATTATATAGAATTTGCAATTGCTTAAGTGCTTCCCAACCCTATATATTACACACAAAACAAATGCATAAGTGTTATTTCGCAATCTCTTACAAAGAATTCACTCAAAAACTCAAAGGAAAAAGCCTTACCACTTTCTTGTTTGCTTCTATGTGAAATGAGTTAATAGGATTCTATCTCTTATATATATTTGTAGCTAATATAGGAAACTATTTTCAAAAAACCTATTTAAATTATGACACCACTCAAATTAGGATATTACTTAAACTGGAGAGCATACTTGGATCGAGTATCTTTCTCCACTCTCACTCTCCAATTGACTCAAATATGAGGCAAATGAAATTGCACCTTCTAGCCACTTTCTCAATTAACAATTCTTCTAGTTCAAACAACTCAATTAACAATTTTTTTAGCCGCTTTTTCTTCTCATCCACCTCTCTCTGATTATTTTCTTTCTTTTTCTTCCCTCGACTGAGAAATCAAGGGAGGCTTCATCTTCTCAACTTGAATTGATATTTTCTCTCCCCCTCTGATCTGGAGTATTTTATTATTTTTATGAAGCTTTTTTAAAGGAAATGTCTTTACTTGCTGTTGATGCTCTTCTTTACTCACTAAGTGTCTCTTTTGTTTTCATCATTAGGAAACAACATGCTTCTTTAGATCTTCCAAATCAAGAAGTTCGATAGGATCGAGGAGGAATATAGTGAGAATTTTTCGAGTTTTTGAAAACTCTCATTTCCCAATCTAGATTTAGATCTAGAAGCTCTTCTCTCTCAATCTAGATTTAGATTTGAGAGTTCCTTTGAGGCGTTTTTTATACTCATTCAATCTCTCATGATTTAGGCTTATATTTGGGAGTCTATTTGATCTATTTTGAATATCTCCGTATGGTGATGACATTGAACCTAAGTGCATCCCATCCACTAGGTAAGCTGTAACTATTGGAGAAAGAGACTATGGTGTGTGCTCATCACTTAAGATAATGCAAGATTCGGTGATTGTTCACCATTCACTCTATTTTGATGCTAAGACAAATCTGTTCTTGTGGGATGAAATTGTGCTTATCATAGCAGTATGTGCTTTATTGTTCTATGTTAATATTTTTGATTTGCTTTATTTTGAATCTCTCATAACTTGATATAGGAATGAAATATTTACTTTTGATGGGAACAAAAAAAAAAAAAATTGCGCCTTTCCACCAACAAATTCGGGTGAGTGCATAATGTGGAGAGCGAGCAATTTAATTATGGGGCAGAGAGAATCCCATATCAATTGCAAGCTAAATGCTCAGGATGTGCAAAATGCAAATAGAACAAAAAAGAACAAGTTATCATTATGACTAGGAAAGAGAAGGACGAGGATACCGGTAATTGATTGACTAGCTTGATCGGTGATGTCGATCTTGGCAACCCAAACACTTGATATAAATTGTGGCATCCCTTTTTCAGAACAAAATTTGTCTAAAAAATTCTAAATTATTGTTTGATGGCCAATCTAGTTTTAAACTTTCATATTTGGCCAATAATCCTAAACCTTTTGACAATCATTCAATATGATACATATGATTGACTTAGACATGAAATCGCTAGCATAGCGGTATAATCAGTGCCAACTATTTTATATGACAAAACCCACAGCTGACTGACATGAAGGATATTAAATGAAACTAGGTCGTTTTGCAATTTTCTAACAATTCTTTGAATCTCTCTCTCTCTCTTTCTTGTAGACATACTCGAACGAAAAAAATCGGTCCAAATCTTCAAATAAACAGGCCAACCTTCTCTCTGCCGCAATCAACAATTCCACGAAACAAACCTGCTCTCTGCCGCCTCCAAAGAAATCAAGAAACGAAAAATTCCACAAGCTCCGAAGCTCAGAGACTCTCGGGAGAGATAAACAGAGGCGTGAGTGAGAGAGGGGAGAGGGAGGCATCGATGGTCGGGCGAGAGGGTGGCGTGACGTGACTGAGAGAGGCGCGGCGTGACTGAGAGTGAGTTTGTGCACGAGAAGGAAAAGTCTATCTATTAGGATTTCTGAAGAGTGAAGAAGGAGCATGACTGTTAAGCTACATTTGATTGACCGGATAAAGCCAGGATGGGATCTGTGTTTAGTAGCTGTCTGAAATAAAATAAGGTCGGATATAGAAAAAATATAACCCAGATAAAAAAAATCCAAAAGGGATAGGATAGACCCCAATAAGATTTCTCTTTTCGATCAATCTTTTATGAAAACCTATGCTTTCCTTTTCCTTTTCCTTTTCCTTCTCTCACATGCACGACTCCTCTCATGAAATCACCAGTCAAAAAGGTTTTTCTTCTCTAAAGCTCTAATCCGACAAATTCAAGCACCATCTCCAGGGAGGAGCCACTGGGGTTTTGTGCTTCCTTGCAAGGTTCTCTCTCCCTCCATCGATATATTTGCAAGCTATACGTGGTTTGTGAATTCCTTCCTTGGTTTGTATTAGGATGGAAACGTGCTAGATCTTCTTATGGCATCTAATTAGACGGCTTCCAAAATCGACTGGGGCTTATTTTTCGGATGGAAACGTGCTAGATCTTCTCATGGCATCTAATTGGACGGTTTCCAAAATTTGATTTGATGCCAATCGTCACGGATAGTCTTTCCTATTCGAGGACAAAGCACGTTCAGTATTTGATAAGTCAAGAGGCTGTGCCAACTCTCTCTTTAGGTTATTCTTAAGTGCAACATGACAAATTGCACCATCGAGGAAAAAAAAAATGTACACTTCCAATTTAGTTCCGGCATCTACATTACTTGATAATACTTGGGATGTAAAGATAATACATAATTCACCTAGATTTTTCTTGTGAAATTTGTGAAATTTCTACTAGGTCGCTGTATTTGTGATATGCAGAAAATTTGTAACATACTTTTAGCTCCGTGGTCTTCCGGAGTGTAATTTCATTAAGGGTTATAAAGTTTTATAATTCAAGGTAATAAGCTAGAATGATTTTACTAATTTCAATATGATCAATTAATAGATGCTGATATCTAGGTTGATTATATGAAGTCACGGTGAAAAACTTATCATCATAATAAGTGCCAGAAGTGAGCAACACGCTCTAGAATGCATGTCGCATAATTTTCAAATTAAAATTCACTACGTTGAGATTTCCTTTGCGTAGGATAGCTTTTACTAATAAATTTACCGGGTTTCCATTGGTGTTTGGAAAGGATATTGAGTCCCCTTTATTTATTGATATGTAAAATATCAATTCAAAATGACAAAATATCTTCATATAATTACCCGAAACAAGCTATTTGTCATTCAATTAATCTCGCATATGTTCTTAATTTTTACCTTGGAATTTAACCACTAAATGACATCATCCATTAAATATCACTTAATTATGGTTTAAATAATTCTTAGAAGATGTAAATGAAGAAAAGAAAAAAAAATCCATTTTACTTCACATTTGGCCGAATCAAACCCATCTTCAGATCGTCAACTTCAATGAGTTTTCTATCTTCCAATTTCTTGCAAGGAAAAGTCTCAACTCATATCTTATTACAACCAAGCTTCCAAGTCTATCCAATTTGAGTTCATAGTGTCTTGTAGGTAAAAATTTTGGACTTCATTTTCATCTCTTTATCAAACTAGGTTTTATTTTGAAAGATAGATAGTTGTTACTTCTTGTTATAGTTTGTTTTGCTTTTAAAGTGATTAGAGTTTTGATTCTAGTCTTTGGCGTTAGGTACATGAAAACTTTAGGGACTATATTGCATTTGGTTTGGCTTTGAAAAATGGGCTTTGAGAAAATACAAATGCTAAAAGCCTAAAGCCCTTTGGGGAAATGCAATTTACGTGTGGTAAAACTCATTTGCAAAGCAACTTTGGGTCAAGTAGTGTTTGGCAAAAGAAATTTGCAAAGGGCTTGGGCTACATTTTTCATTTGAAAAAAAAAAAAAAAACTCAAACCCTTTGTAAGAGATGGTGAAGGGAGGATGCTTGTGAACCGGATCTAGCGCCAGTGGTCATCGTCTAAAGTTGCCTGACCTTTGGTAGCCCTCGATAAGGTAGTATGGGTCATGACCTCACACAGCCCTTACCTAAGGTCACACGACCCCAAGCTAGGGCTGTTATGGACACAAGACCCAAGCAACCGTTGATTGGGTCACTAGAAACCATTAACCATTAGTTGGGTAGCAGGAGCCAAGGTGACAATCACTTGAGTCATGCGACATGCGGTCCCTTGGTGGCCTCACATTGACTAGATCTAGCCTCATCAATCACCCTTGTACAAAGAAGATGAACTATCACAACAAGAGCAAAACCAAAAAATGAAAAATTATTGGGAATAGTTTTGGAAGAAATTAACCCTAGAATTGGCCTTCCGCCAATGTTGAAAGCCAAGTATGTGGGGACCTACCTTGGGCTTTCAACATTGCCAAGGCCAGTACTTAGCCGAATGCTAAACTAAATGCTGAAAAAGATGCCTCATTTTTTTCCCAATGGCCTTTGGGGGCTGAATGCCTCTTGAGAAATTTGAACGAAATGCGCTCTAAGTTAGATTGATTTACTATACATTCTTCAACTTGATTGGTTGTGATTGCTCGATTAGTTTTGATATCAAGTTTAGGACTAATACCACAAAAAACCTTAAATTGGCACATATATGCCACATTTATCCCAAATAAACTTTTGTGTCATAAAAACTCTCAAACTAGTACACATGTGCCACATTTACCCTAAACTAATTTTTATGTCACAAAAATGCCAAACTTGTACACTAGTACACAAGTGCCGCATTCACCATAAATTGATATATATTTGCCACATTTATTCCAAATTGTGGAAAATTTGAGATTTTGTTTGGGGGGTAAATGTGGTAAAGTGTTTGGGATTTTTGTGATATGAAAATTAGTTTGGGATAAATGTCGCACGAGTGCACCAATTTGGGATACATGTGACACAAGTGCACTAGTTTGTGAGTTTTTCTCTGACAAAAAAATTAGTTTTGAATAAATATGGCATGATTATATTGTTTGAGATTTTTTGTCGTATTAACCCTTAAGTTTAATTGGACTTTAAGAATGGCACTTTGACCTATTATTATTTCTTGGCTAAAATTGCAAAGTTTTCTACAAGAATAGAATGTGCTTGAATGATTACCAAATTTTTTTATTGCATCTTGGATGGGAAAAATGTAAAAATGGTCAAATTAGACCTAAAAGTAGCATTTTAGTAATTTTGACATATTGTAAATTTGCAGAAATGGGAGTGCTCATTTAACAATGCTACTGTATGATCATGAGTTAATTACTAGGCTATCATGTTAGATCAATTAAAGAAAATTAAACCGGTTTAGAATATTAACTATTTTTGAAATTTTAGGGGCAAATTTGTAATTTCACTAAGTTAGGGGACTATGCAATTGAAATTGGAAACTATAGGGGCTACTCACAGAATTCGAAACTCAAGAGGCTCAAGCCGGCTCCAATTCGAAAAGAAAAATAAGCCCACCCCAAGGGCCACCGTGCCACGGGATAACTCCCTGGGTGAGCCGCCTGGATATCCGCGATGTCATGATGATGACAGGTAGTTAAGGTCCGATTTTTAAAAATAAAACCTTACTTAATCTTTTAAAAATAATTACTTAATCTAGAAAATTTATATAAATATATAAAATTGGACTTAATTACATAATTCACTTTAAATGGTTGTTTTGATAATTTTCAAAATCTGCAGCATGTCTATAGTGTAAATAAAATATTCATATATCTTAGATAACAAATGAATGGCGTTAGGTATTTAATTTAATTAATATAGCTTGATTAACAAAAGTTTGAAGGTTATGAGTAAGAATTGTTAAATGAAAAACTTTATTAGGGCAATTATGTAATTCTAGAAATCTTGAATCATAGGAAATTAATTTTAATTTTGATGATTGGTGAATTTAATTAAGGCGTGCTCTTAGAAAAAAATTATATAAGTAACTAAAGTTATAAAAGAATTGATTGTCTAAGGTTAAATTCATCAAAATCAGATATAAATTTGTGCAAGTTCCATATTAAGTGATAATGGCATGGTGTTCAAAAGATGAAGGTCTGTATGTTAAAAAGCATGTAATTATGGCAAAGTTTACATGGCAAATGCTAAGAGATTAATTGGTTATTATATGCAATTATGTTCATTAAAATATACATGACATTTATTATGTAGTAATAAACTGAGTGTGGATGATGCTATGTACCAAATGTCTAGGCCACGGAGAGCAAATCCCTTTTACATGAGTTTGTGTATAAGACTTTGCTAAAAGACACATGTTCTGCCGTCTAAGGCGGATTCTATAGGATTGGTTGAAGGGACGTGACGTCCATTAATTTATTACATGTGATGGGTTTGCAACTATCATCATTATATAAGATTTCTAGAATAGTCGGTTATGAGATAACTATCATCATGAGGGTGAGGGTGTACATGGAGTATCTATCCTTGTTGATATAGAGGACATCCACAATGGATGCATTGAAGAATGATTGGATGAGTTTATGATTTTATCCTCCGTGAGCTAGGGGTAATGACATCTCGTTAATTTAGATGAGTCTTGATCAAAGATGAGTAGCTCTAAATACTCACTATGTATATTATTAAGCTATTGTGATAATTGCGCATCATGAAATAATATGCCATTTGCTTGGATTTAAATGACTAATCTTATGCCACATTGGCAAGTTATTTTCACTGCATATCACAATAGAAAGCTAATGCATCTAGGCATCTTCATTTTGTATATGCAAACATTTTAAACTCGTCTTGAATTCATACTATTGTATCTGATCCGGATCAAGTGGAAAGATAATCTCCTACCTTAGATCTACATATTTCATTCATTGGCTCTAGTTCACCCTTTTTTTTTTTATAGATTTGTAGTGATGGGCCCACTTCATGCGAGGAAATTTGGGATACCGCTATCTTTCGAGTGTGATTATCAGTATGTACCTATATTTGGATTTATGATGATTTATTAATTACAATTCTATTATTTGGGTCGATAGAAGGTTACCACAACTTATTCCTTATCATTTTTTTCACCTAGTAAGATTATCTTAATGATAGATTTGTGGGACCTTTAAGAGAGTTAAATGGTTTGCCCGGTTTTCATGATAGAGATGACGTGATGGTACTTGAAGTTTTAGACACTCACTTGAGTAGGGGGAAAGTGTCAAAAGAGTCCTAAACATATTACATTTATATCAATTTAATAATAAATCTCTTGAACTAGTGATAATTTAGTTATAAATCTTTTGATTTAATGCTAATTCATCTCTTCCTACTAATTTTGGTCAAATTTTGCTGATATGGACATTAGTCGATTTACACGGTATCACTAGTATTGATATTGATAATTTTTAATAATATTTTAAAATTTTTCAATTTTTTATTATTTTTCTGATTTTTTTTCCTTCCTTTCTCTCCTTTTCTGCCCAAAGGAAGAAGAAAGGAAGCAAAGAAAAAAATCATAAAAATTTGAAAAATTTGAAAAATAATCAAAATATTATTAGAAAATGTCTATGTCAGAGCCAACGGTGCCACATAAACTAGACAACATCCACGTAAGCAAAATCAAGCCAAAATTAGCCGAAAAGACTAAATTGGCACAAAGTCAAAGGTTTAGGACTAAATTTGGCATTAATTCAAAAGATTTATGACTAAATTGACATCAAGTCAAAAGGTTTAAGACTAAATTAATACCAAAACAATAGGTTTAAGGTTTTTTTTTTACACTTTCCCCTTCAATAGGGTGTTAGTTTGAATATTGTATAGGTAGGCTTTGAATTAAAGATGATATGTATATAATGGTGTTAGGTGGTCCCCAATTTGTTCTTAGGAGTGATATAATGTACTATGTTATATTTTGGGAATAGATGTCTAAACCTATTGTAACATAGTCAATTCAATTATAAACTTTTTAATTTGTCTAATTTATCTTTAAGCCTTTTAATGATTTGATAATATAGTCATTCCAATCAATTTTGGTCAGTAACCAATGATGTGGATGTGGCTCAACGAAAGGGCAGTGCTAACATGGACATTTTTTTTCAATTTTTTAAAATTTTCTAAAGTTTTTCTTTTTTCTCTAATTACCTCTACCGGCCACATGCAAGGGCCTAGACATCCTCATTGTCCCTTGTCAGCCATAAGTGAGGGCTTGTGGCCCTCGCCAACAACTATGGAGGCTCACACATTCTCTCCCAAATCTTGCGAGGGCCACAACGCCCTCACTAAATTAGGGCTTGCAAGGACATTGCGGCCCTTACTTGTGGTCGGTGACCCTCATCAGTCATCACAAAAGCCTCAGTAGCTAGTGGAGGGAAATAGGGAAAAATGAAAAAGAACTAAATAGGAAAAAAAAAAAAAAAATATAGAATTATATTATAAAAATTATAAAAATCATCCAAGTTAGCACCGGTTGTGCCACGTAGGACAACCGGTGTTAATTGAATAGCCTAGTCATTGATTTTAGATAGAAATTGGCCAAAAGGACTACAAAAATGTTTAAACCTAAATTGACTAAATTAAAAAGTTTAGTCATTGTACAACAAGTTTATGATTTTTTGAACAATTTTTCTTTATATTTTGGATGTTTGTATTTATATATTAATGATCAATGTTATTATGAAGGTGAATGAATATGTTAACTAAATGGTTATGTTTTGCAACGTGATTTGTATTTATACTATGGTGGTTCTACATTTTTTAAAGATGTTTAATACCACAAAAACGTCCAAATTAGTATTCTTATGACAAATTTACTATCTATTAGTTTCTGTTAAATTTTATTACAAATTACTGAGTAGTATCACACACAACAGTTGAAGAGTGTACCAATTTGGGATTTTATCATTTATTTATCACGTATGTATCAATTTATGATTTTTCATGATATTATTCTTTTAAAACCATATATGTATATATGTATGTCTGTATGAATAAACATGTGTTATGATTTGACGTACTTAGGCATCACACTTCAAGAATAACTCACTGGAGGAGAATGTGGGGTACAAGAAGGAGATGGCGGAGGACGGGCCCTAAGATGGCCAATCTAGTGAGGTTCGACTATTCATCAATTCAATACGGTCATTCTTTAGTATTTCAATCAAAAGAGTGGTTTGACATTGTTGGATATATTGTTAATATAGTCCAAAATAATATGTTTACATACAAACCCAATAAGTAAAAGTATTGTTATTTGAGTCCATATGAGCCGAAGCCCAATAACTTGCATATAAAAACTCTAGGCTTCCCCTACGCTGGAGGTAATCTTATTAAGCGTTTCAAACTTGATGTATCTTGGTGTAATACTTCAAGCAACTGCTTTGTCTCTCTCAAACCTATAATCTCCAACCGACGAAAAACGATAATGTGGCATACAAAGAGGAGATGGCGGAGGACAGCTCAATGACGGTCGAGCTAGTGAGATTGATTGTTCATCAACTCGATTAAGTCATTCTCTAGTAATTCAAATACGTGTGGTCTGACGAAAAGCAAAAGCGTGGGGTAGAAGTAGGAGATGGCAAAGGATCGCTCACAGACGACCAAGCTGGTGAGGTCGACTGTTCATTAATTCAATTTGGTCATTCTCTTGTAGTTCAAACAAATTTAAGGTTTGAGGAGAAATGGACATTGGTTTGCACTTAAGTTAACCTTAACATCCATTTAGGAGAGAGAGAAAAAAGTATTAAATTTGTTACCCAAATTGAAGAAGTTAACGAAATGACTTAATTGCATAAATTTGATAAGTTTTAAGATTTGATTATACTTTTTAAAAATTGTATGACTCAATTATACTCCTAGAGATAAATGATCATTTACAGTACTTAGGAAACGTATCTTTTCTCTTGTAAACCTTAATTTCAAATAATTGTTAAATATTACATAAATACATAAATTTTTCCCTTTTACCACAATCGAAATTCGTACCTGCAATAACTTGGGCACAGAATTGAGTTCAGGGTGACCCCATAAACTAGAAAAATGGCCATAATTCAGCAAAATTTCTGGACTTGCCTAGATAAATCTCATGTGGTGTCTTACCTATTGAAACATGGATTTGGAAGACAATTTGTTGACTGGCAGAGCATTAGGACATCTGGGGTTCTTAAAAAGTTTTAAGGATCACGGTGAAACTATTACGAGGAAGCCGACTCCTCCCTAAATGATGGGCAAGGGCAAGTTTGTAGGTCCAATCCTATCATCATCTCTCTCTTGTTACATGGTTCATCGGCTTTCACTGTATTTTATTGTCGTTTGAAGGTTGCATTGTATGTGCAGACTAAGATCGGTCCAATGAAAACTCCGAGGTACCTTTCATGAATCATGACCCTTCTTTTGACTATAATCTGCGAGTCACCTTACACGCTTGTAACACCAAAATCAAATATCTTGCAAGCGTATACTTAACTGGTTAAATCAACTTATGCTTTTGCTTTACAAGCACAAAACATGCTGTCAAACCACTTAAGCTTAAGCAACCATGATCTATTAAGCCGAGTTCTCTGTCTTGATTGCATATTTTTTAAAAGTTTTTTTAAATTTTCTGACGTTTTTCTTTTTTTTCCTATTTACCCTGCCAGCCATGTGCTAGGTCCAAAACACCTCCGTCCCTTGTTGGCTACAAGTGAGGACATCATGGCCCTCGCCGACAACAATGAGGCCTTGATCTAAATCTAGTGAGGGCCAGTGAGGCCGTTGCAGCCCTCACCTACGGTGAATGACCTTTGTTGGTCATTGCAGAAGCCTTGATGATCGGTGGAGGGAAATAGGAAAAAAGAAGGAAAGGAAATAAAGAAAAAAATTATAAAAATTGTTCAAGTCAATGCGAGCTGTGTTATATAACATGGCGAATGCTAATTGAACAACCACATCGAAATTGGCCAAGAGAACTACAAAAATATTTAGGAGTATATTAGCCAAATTAAACACTTTAAGACTAAATTACTCACTATATAATAAGCTTAAGATTTTTAAATAATTTTTCCTTATATTTTGGATGTTTATATTAATATATTGATGACTAATGCTATTATGAAGGTGCATGTATATGTTAACTAAAAGGTGGGGTTTTGTGGCTAATTTATATATATAGGGAAAATTACCAAAAAAGTTCTAAACCTATTGCAATTGTGCCAATTCAGTTATAAACCTATTATTTTAGTCAATTGAATCTTAAACCTTTTGAAATTATGCCAGTTCAGTCATTCCAGTCAAAATTAGCCGATTGGTGCTGATGTGACTGCTGGACGGCACCAGCGACAATCTTTTTAATTATTTTATTAAATTTTATCTTTTTTTTCCTTGAGAGGAGGAGAGAGGAGGAGGGAGGAGAAAAAAGAAAAAAAAGATTAAAAACTAATAAAATAACTCGAAAAAACAATATATTATTAAAAAAATTGTCATCAACGCTGGCCGGCCAATTTTAGTCGGAGGGACTAAACCAACACAATTTCAAAAGGTTGAGGACTCAATTGGCCAAAAAAATAAGTATATATGAATAAACACGTGTTGCGCTAGACATACTAAGGCATCACACTTCAAGAATAACTTATCGGAGGAGAATGTGGGGTCTAAGGAGGAGATGGCAGAGGATGGCTGACAGACGACCAAGCTAGTGAGGTCAACTGTTCATCAATTCAATATGATCATTCTCTAGTAACTCAAACAAATGAGTAGTTTGACAAAAAATGATAATGTAGTGCACAAGGAGGAGATGGAAGACGATAGCTCACCAACAGTTAAGCTAGTGAGATCGATGGTTTGACTTTGAAAAATGGCTTTGGTTCAATGTAAATGCTAAAAATCAAAATCTTTTGGGGAAATGCAAATTGTGTTTGGTTAAAACTTATTTGCAAAGCAACTGAGTTTAAGTAGGGTTTTTGTAGTAAAACAAAAAATTTCAAAGGGCTTTGGCTACAATTTTTCTTATTTTTATCTAAAAAAATCAAACTCGTTGCTGCCAACGAAGGGCTCAGACCATTGGCAAGCCAAATCTAGCACTAGCGGCTATCGGTCGAGGTTGCACAGCCAAGGTTGCACGGCCTCAGGCAAAGCCTAGCACTGAGGCTTGGGGTCATTAGCAAGCCTAGGTGGCACCACTGTTGTTGCGCATCACCTAGCCATAAACCCTAAAGATAGGGAGGGCAAGATGTGAATATGAAATAAATTTGTGACGGCAAGATGGGAAGAAAAAAGTCTAGAAATAGCATTCCACTCAAGGTTGGTTCAGCCTTCCCAATGCTAGCTTTCACTCCAAAACCCCTTGAAAATTGTTGCTAAGGGCGCGAATGATAACCATTCTGGCCAAAATTTAATTTCTGGAGAAGAAATTTCTATTTTTATTCTTGGATGAGTTTTTAAGAAAAAATACATGTTTGATAACGACACAAAATTTGTATTCCCAAAATAGAAATTTATTTGATAACGACACAAAATTTCGTCCTTCTAACGACGGGCGGTGGCGACGATTAACGACAAGCGATGGGTGGCGGTGGCTAGCAACCGATCGTGGTGAATGGCAACCGGTGCTGGCAACGATGGATTCTCCATTCCGCCGGCGGCGGCGGCGGCCATGGCAGGCGATGACTGACAATCGAAGGCAAGCAACAGTGGGCGGCCACAATAGCAGCTAGTGGCTAGTGACTAGCGACTGGCGCCGACGGCTGGCAATTGGCGACCAACGAAGATGGATGAACAATTGACTGATAGCAAGAACGAACGATAAGAAGATTTTTTATTTCTTATTTTTGTTCTCGAAATATAAAAGTAAAAAATGTTTACTTCTATTTCTGTTCCAAACCTATTTCTAGAATAAAAATTTATTTAAGAAATAAAAAAAATGATATAGTTTTACTAAATGGATTTCTGTTCCAAAAACAAATCTGGAATAAAAAATAATTCTTGAACAAAAATAGAATGATTATCATGCACGTCCCAAACATCTAAAAATAATTTCAAGGGGCTTTGAAGCTTTTAAAGAACTTTCAAAATGCTGAACCAAATAAATCTTAGTCATTCTCTAGGATTTCAAATGAGTGTGGTTTGATGAAAAATGAGAATGTGGAGTCCAAGTAGGAGATGGCGAAGGACTGCTGAGAGACGACCAAGCCGATGAGGTTGACTGTTCATTAATTGGTTTGGTTATTCTCTAGTAATTCAAACAAATCTGAGGTTTGAGGAGAAATGGCGTCCTATCGGACATTGGTTCACAATCGAGTTAACCTTAAAATCCACTTGATAAAATAATAAAAAAAAAAAAACTTAGGCCAAATCTGTTAGTCAAATTGGAAAAATTACAGGACTCAATTTCACTTTTGTCACAAGTGTCCATAGACAGAATGAGAATTTACTATAATTAGGAAATCAATCTTCTCTCTTCCATATTTGAATTGCGAAGAATTGTCCAGTATTACATAAATACATCAGTTTTTCCTTTTACGACAATCGAAATTCTTACCCGCAAGAACTTGGGCACAGAACATAGTGCGGGGTGGCCCTATAAACTAGAAAAATGACCATACTTCAGCAAATTATTGGAGTTGCCTAGATAAAGCTCGTGGTGTCTTAACTATTGAAACGTGGATGTGGAAGACAATTTGTTAGCTGGCAGAGCATCAGGACGTCGGCGGCTCTTAAAAGAGTTCAAGGATCACTGGCGAAACTATCACTCCTCCCTAAATGACGGGCAAAGGTAACTTGTAGGTCCAAACCTATCATCATCTCCTCTTCTTACCGTTTCATCAACTTGCGCTTGTATTTTGTCGTCGTTCGAAGGTTGAATTGTATGTGCAGCCCAAAAGATCTGTCCAGTGAAAACTTTGAGGTACCTTTCACGAATCATGACCATTCTTTCGACTATATTCGGCGAGCTTGTGACACCAAATTCAAAATCTCACAAGCGTATCGGATACTAAACTGGTTTAAGTCAACTTGTGCTTATGCTTCACAAGCACAAAACATGCTGGTAAACCGGACGAGCTTAGGGAACCATTATCTGTTAAACCGAGTTTTCTGTTTCGATTGCATCAGTTAGCCAAACGGGTACTTGATACAAGAGAATGAAGGGGAAATTGAGACAAGGATCTTTGATCGGATCATGAACTTTTAGCTCAAGAAGTTTGCTTATGCTCTTTACAATCTGCTTCCACATCACAAGAAAATGACGAGAAGTTAGCGCTAGAGACTTCGTGTGGTTCCATACGATATGAATTCTAGCACCTATATATTCGCAAAACCGGTGCAACGAAAGGATCAAAGCATTCATCAAAAGAGCAGCATTAGTTTTCTTTTGGTCAGATGGCAGCATTACTTTACTATATAGAAAATTGACTGCTTAACTTAGTCTACTTTTGTGTGGAGTGATCTATGCTTTACATGTACTTTCCACGACGATTGTTTTTCCTTGACTTTGCAGACGGCCCTTCAAGTTAAACAATCTTGAAAAGCTATTTGCCGATGATTCAGACGTGCAGTGTGCAGTAGTCTGGTCTAATTTCAATTCCTGCACTTGGGTTAACCGCCATACTGATGATTAACATATATCTCCATCCTTGATGGGCATACCAGATGGGATTGTTGCTCTTTATTGTAGTTCTTTTTTAATCAAAGTAAGGATTTATTCTGAAGCAATCTTCAAGTTGGTTTGAGGATGGTAATCAAGTTGGGTCTCATACTATGGTCCACTTTGGAGCTGGTGTTCTTGTTCTAGACCAGTGAAAAGCAAATTCCATCCTCACAACAAAGATGGTTTATGCTATCTGGTATGTTGCGTACAGATGCTAATTCGTCTGTGCAAATTCTTGATTCGTTCGTAGCTGCAAGGGTCAAGATTTGGTTGATCTGAAAGAACCAAAAGTGAAGCTCCAACACCCCGTGACTTTTTCACTCGTCAACATTGGCAAAAAGCCCAACGCAGATGCCACATTAATTTGTTCTTTTGTCACAGGTTTCTTCAACATCAGAATCAATTTGGGAACGAATCTGAGGATGAATTATGGGGTTTAAACGATAGGTTTGTGCATAACTCGGTGCAATAGACTTGATCTTTTTTGTTCTAATCCCATTTCATTCTTTTACCACCTCATGGTTAAGAATGACATGAGAGGTGAATCCAAAAGCGTGCTGGACTTCGAAAGTTCTGAATGTTTAGGTGCTTATGAACTTAAGTTCGATCGAGTTTAGTGCATCAATGAGCATTGAGGAAGCTCAAATTGCTAGCTTTGAGGCACAATGGAAGCATAGGAGATGGAGAAGGGTAGAAAGTTCAAGCAAGGGGATTTTGAATTTTACCATTTATGCTCTATGTAGCACTATTTGCTATGCCACATTAGGATATGAACATATCGCTAGTTTAACCTTCATTCCACAAACCGAGAGATGATTTTTCACTTGTTAGAAATAAGCAAGTGATTTGTACAAAAAAAAAAATCTAGATTGCAAGTTAGATACCTAATGTAGTGCAATGGCACCTTGCAAAAGTTAGGGAGGCATGTTCAAGTTGATTGACGTTCAGGTCAATAGTTTCTGAGGCAAATCTCCATGGAATCGCCCAATTCTCGATGCAATGGATCCCTATGTTTATCTACTTTCTCCCGACCCCTTCAAATCCCGGATCCTCCTAGGGCATTCTTCGTGAGCCGGCCGAGACCGCGATGAGATCACGAGGAACCCTGCCGTTGACCATTGTGCATTCGAGACGACATATCTCCCTCCCGCCTCACCCGAACCACACGCAAAAATATTCATTAGAAAGCTCACATAATTTCCTACAAGGTGCAAAAAACCGCATCGAAATCCAAGTAGTCCAACTCGAGCAATGCCCGGATGAATCGAGCTGAAAAGCACACCCCAAAAGTGCACCAAGCTTCCACCTTGCCAATCCCTCCCTAATCCCCTCCCCCACACATGCCCCTCCGCCTCCAACCACAGCCGTGCAGATGGATCCATCGGAGGGCCTATATTCAAACTCCAGGATGGCCCCGATCCGCGTGAGGGTCCTCCCGGCCAATCAGAGAGCGCCGTTTGGATATATTCGCCCCGCAGTCCGACTATTTAAATTCTCCCATGTCTGTCGACTCTCCTCAACGAAATTACCCGCAGCGACGCGCATACACTCTCCGTCGATCTCCATCCCCTGCTCTCCCTTTCTCTCTCCTCTCGATAGCAGATCCAATCTCCGCTTTCTCTCTCCTCTCCTCGGGCAATCTCCGGCGCCTCCTTCCGGGCCGGCGAAACCCTAATCCTTCCAAAATTCGGATAAAATCTCTAGGCTCGCTGATGGCCACCGAGGAGCCGTTGCCGGCGGTGGAGCCGGCGCCCGACGCGGCCGTCCCGGAGGCGGCGGACGAGAACCCGGCGCCGAAGGCCGGGAGGTCGAAGAAGGCCAAGGAGCCCAAGGCCAAGAAGCCCGCCGCCGCCAAGAAGCCGCGCAATCCTCCCTCCCACCCCCGTACGAAGAGGTAACGGCCGTTAGTTTTCCGGTTCTGGAGTTTGTTGGGAGTTTGTCCGGCGTCGTGCGTGCTGTTCGGAGTGGTCGCTGACGTCGTTTCCGTTTGTGGTTTTCTTGCAGATGATCAAGGACGCGATCGCGACGTTGAAGGAGAAGTCCGGCTCGAGCCAGTACGCCATCGCCAAGTTTAACGAGGAGAAGCACAAGCAGCTGCCGCCCAACTTCAGGAAGCTGTTGCTCTTCCATTTGAAGAAGCTCGTCGGCTCCGGCAAGATCACGAAGGTCAAGGGCTCGTTCAAGCTCCCTCCAGGGAAATCGTCGGCGGCGGCTGCTACGGCGGCGGCTCCCAAGCCGGCTGCCGTGGCTAAGAAGCCAGCGAAGTCGAAGGCTGCTGCGAAACCGAAGGCGAAGGCGAAGGCCCCTGCTAAGCCGAAGGAGACGAAGTCGGCCAAGCCTGCTGCGAAGGCCTCGGCGAAGCCGAAGGCAGCTGTTAAGCCAAAGCCCAAGGCCCCGGCGGCTAAGCCCAAGGCTTCCGCCGCAGCTGCCAAGTCGAAGGCGGCTAAGCCTAAGCCTAAGCCTGCGGCTGCTGCCAAGCCGAAGCCAGCTCCCCCGAAGGCCAAGGCTCCGGCCAAGCCGAAACCCAAGGAGAAGCCGGCGAAGGCTTCCAGGACCTCCGCGAGGACCTCGCCGGGGAAGAAGGTGGTGGCTCCTAAGAAGGCCCCGGCGGCGAAGAAGACGTCGGCCAAGACCGTCAAGCCGAAGAGCGTCAAGTCGCCCACGAGGAAGCCGTCGGCGCGGAAGGCGAAGAAGTGATGGAGAGGAGCGCCATGGGGAGTGAGATAGAATGCTTGTCTAGGGGTAGTTTCGGTAAATTCGATAGAACTCGTTGGTTGGTATTGTATTGTGAGGCCTCTTGGGGAAATACATAGCATCGGAATTTTCTTTTCTTTTCTCTTCTTCTCAGTTTCTCGCCTTTGTTCCCTGTAAGTTTTTAATGGTTCTTGGGAGTACTAGCATTTTCTTAGATTTGTACTTTGGTTGCTTGAATAGATCACGAGGTGATGATGATATTCCGTAGAATCATGGCTTGAATCCTTTCTCTGCGCTCACCCTAACGTCCTCTTCACCACGATCTCTCTCCGTGTGCAATTGGGGCTGTCATCTCTCGAGATCTGAATCCCATTGGAGCTTGCTTAAGGTTTGCGTATCGCTTGCTTGCTCGAGAAGCATCCTCGCCATTGACGCCGCCGAGGTAAAGTCTGAATGAATTCGGCTTCTGCATTGAATCTTTTGTTTCAGGAATACATTTCTGCGGCGAATTACGCGGAGAGTAGGGTCGACTTGTTCTTTTGCATCAACCATGGCTTGTAATTGTGGGTTGAGTTTTCTAGCATTGCTGTAGATTAAGACAGGAATCGATCAAGAAAATTCAAAGGTATAGAATGGGCCAACTTGAGCTTTTGTATCCAAGAGAATAAGTCCTGTCCTATCCCTTAGCTGGGCTGAGGTTTGCTGAGGTTCACACGTAAGAGAGAAACAAAATGGGATTTATCTTCCTGGGTGTGATTTTCCTAGGTTCAGACAGAAATTAGGCGACTCTCTACTCACGGTGTTAGGCAATGCCCGTCTTTAGGGACGTCTTTGCTTGCTTCTTCTTTTGGACAACCCCTGGAGAAGGTCCACTTAAGCATTAGAAGAGGGATCGATTTAGAATTGAAACCTGAGGGGATCAAAAAAACTTTTGGGACTCAAGACACCAGCATCCTTGCTTATGGCACATTCCAAGGATCAGAAGTGCAATAGTTCAACCATATAATGCGTTTTGCGATGCTAAAGCAAACGAGGTTTCGGATCTTGCACCAGGCCATTGTCGTCGATCTTTCTATACAAGAGGGCTGATCGTTTTTCGATTGCATTGGATCTCTACTATATGATGAACCGGTGTCAAGTCTTTGTAGTGTTTCAGCTCAGTCTTGGATTGTGAATGGCCCTCAACAAATCTAATCGAAATGAGCGATTGCAAATCTAGTTTCTGTCTACTAACTCCGGGAGAGAGAAGTGTAGATGCCTGAACTCATTATGCACAGGGGAAACGATCTGATCTGACTGCTCGTAGGAGAAAGATAACGTCTGGATATCGTGAATGCTTGCCATCTTTCGAAAAGGTCGACAAGGCGAAAACTTGATATTACCGAGATTCATCAGTAGGCTTCCTTGTTTTGATTTAATCCCTGGACGGAACAGACCGTTGGGCACTGTCTGGCGAAGACAAACGGGTGTGTTTTGCTGGGAGAACTTCAGGTGGAACGGGAAGAAACAAGGTTTCCCAGTCCTCAAGAACATAAAATAACGGCAAGAAAACTAGTAATGAAGCATTCATCTTTGTCTGAAGTTAATTTGGCGAGCGAACCTTGGCTGAGAGTTCATGTTTGGGTGCCGGAAAAAAATGTGTTTACATTTCTCAAAATCTCACTGAAAGCTTGTTTGGCAAGCATTTTCCTAAAATGTTCTCAAATTACCTTTACGAAGCGGACAAAGCAAAGAACCAAAGATAATCATGGTGGATTCATTACGCTCTCCCGTCATGCCTCAACTGAAGCTTCCACATGGATGCTACTCTTTTTAGGGGAAAAACCAGCTTGCATCGACGAAAGTTTCCCTTTCTGTACCCACCCAACGCTGAGGCAGAGCTTGAAGAAGCTGATTCCCAAACCACTTTGGGATTATGCAGTTTCCTGATCTTCACCCGCCATCACTTTGACTTTGGGCAAAAAGCCAAGCTTGAAGAAGCTGAGGCTTCTAAAGGGCTTGGTGAAGCTGCAGAACTCTGGCCAACATTTTACTTTTCTTTTTATTCCATTCAAATTCTTTTGCAAGCTTCACAAAATTTTCGAGCACAAAAGAAAAAGGCTTCACGATTTCAACGTAGCTAAAAACCATATGAGACCCTTCATGTTCAGTATTTATCAATCTACTCCCATACGATTGTATGGCATGTCGTAGTCATTAATACTTTAAGCAAACATGTTTTCAAAATTTCATTCCAGTTGAAGTGTTTAATGTACATGAACCGAACGCATTTTCAAGAGAACAGAAAACTATTGAAAAATCTTCGCGAACCAAACACCCCTTAGTGTACTGTATTTTCTTTCCATGAATTTCTGCAGAATGTCTGAAATGTTTTTACCTCTTCCATGGTAATAAACGCTTTCCTTTCTGTCTTTCATGAAGTGGAGATTTTATGACAAAATTCCTTCTGAATCTCGATGATGATTGTCGCAGGTCGAGTACGACATTATTTCAGTGATGGAATAAACGCGATTCACTCTTGCTTAGTAAGTGGCTGTAATGTTGAGAGATGTGATATTGTTTGGGTTCGTTGCTCCGTAACATGGTATCCATGCAAATGTTATGCTCTGGCTATTGAAGTTTTGTAGTCCTATCTTGAGAATATGCAAATTTTTACTGATTGTTGAAATTTGGACCAAATCCACATGATGTACAGATTTATCTAAACAAATTACAACAAAGTAGAGATCTATTGGTTCTCTTTAGCACTCTTTAGTTACGACAGCCAAGTGTTGCTTGTATGCATTTATAGTTGCCAAAAATTCAGATCGTTAAATTCACATACAAGCTCCATCTATTCCTTAAAGTTCCTTTGCTTCTGATCAGCATAACAAAAGTCTGATCAATGTGTGAAGCTGAATTTTAAATTCTAGTGTGAAGCTGCAGCTCCTGCATTGTGAATCAGTCACTTCAATCTCTCAACTTTCTGTATTGAGTACTTCAGCTCCTGCATTGTGAATCAGTCACTTCGATCTCTCAACTTTCTGGATTGAATACTTCAGCTCCTGCTGTATGTTTATCCTCGAAGGTGATAGTACAATGTCTTTCCAAACTGAACCAGCCTCACAAGCTGGGTTTGGTCGTCTGTAGAGCTCATTTATGGAGTCTGCCTCTTCGTTCAATCTGCCAACTGTTTCCAAACAGCTTATTTCCTCTGGATCGACCAACAATGTCTTGTCTCTGTCTTTCCATCCTATCAACTTGACCAAAGAGAAAAGACAAAAGTTCACATGAATCCAAGAGTTTGTATAGGTAAGAGAAAAACATGTGGAACTTTTGTTGTTTTGGCCATGAACTTGGTGTTGAGATGAAGTTGTTAAACTACAAGAAGGTTTAGCTATTTCATGTGAACAGTCATACAAGCTATGCGTGGTCTCCTTATTGTGGGGCAAGTCTTTGCTAGACTTAGTCCATTTAGATCAAGGTATCCAAACCTTTGATTAGCCTTTGCTTGGTTTGTTTCAATAAATATTCGAGCCTACATTGTATTTCATTGAGGTACTGTCTAATTTTCTGATCTCATGATGATCTTTCACTTTCATAACCATTATTGCCTGAATTTAGAGAGGCCCGGCAGAAAGAAAAATTGATAGAGAAGGAAGTATAGAGGTACCTTTGGAGGGCCTTCTAGAGCATTAGTGCAATATAGCCTAGCATTGTCCACTAGTTGACAGTAAGTCAAAAATGCAGTTGCAAATCTTTTGTGCGATCTTAACTGAGATTTCACCCTCACGGCTCTTCTGCACATGATTGCTCTCCTGGAAACACCCAAAGTCCATATCTTAGCATTGTGAATATCGTGAACCTATTCCCATCGAAGAAGAAACCTAGGATTAACCACAAAGCTATACCGTATTCTGCAATACCTTATTCCTCTGATAACTGCCAAATAAGCATCACAAACAACTCCAACTAGCTCTATCCGGTATGGTTTTCTCTTCTTTCCCCCAACTCGTTCCTGTTCTTCTTCCTCAATACGTTCCCAGTAGTTTTCAGTCACTGACCCATCTTCTCCTTTCCGATAGCCAACACCCATGCGATAACGATGGCGGTGGACGTTTCTAGCCATTGTTATTGTCTGCACAACAAATGGCACCCAGGAAAGTGTGCCATCCATGATCACATCTCGTCCTTCATTTAGTGCTGTGACGAGTAATGATGATGCTGCATCAGTAGATGATTGGTGCACCTGTTTGAAAAATCATCAGATCCCTATCTTCAATTAGACACTTACAGTATCGTTCTCTCAAATATTGAAAAGCAAATCAAGAACTACCACACAAACCAAGAACCTCTACTAACTAGTTCTTTTTAAATTTTAGGTAACAACAGGAAAAAGCATGTAAACTAAAATGAAATTAACGAAAGTCAGCTGAAATATGTAATGACATAAAAACCTGTCAAATGGAATATTAAAAATTTTCAAAGTGGTTCTTCTGGACATACATCGGAGAAAATAAGAACATGGAAGTGAGAGATTTTTGCAACTTTCTCCTTTTGTCTCTAATATTTATTCCAGAGGGAGATTGGACAAGTAAATCATTATAGGTCTCTATTTAGTTCTGTGAATGGCCTTTTTCAGATTTTTCCCAAGATGGAGGTCAAGTCCCCAATTCTCATGCCACATGTGCACACATGAACACACGTGTGTGTGAGAGAGAGAGAGAGAGAGAGAGAATTTATTTCATGTCTCACTAGTTCAGCAGTTTGCAGCATGTCAACATGACCTCTGGAGCTAAGGGCTCTATAAATGACATCAGATTCTTTGAAGGCATCTGCCTCGATGATTACTGCATTCCCCGCCGCTCCTGCCCAGAATGGCCTGTGCACAAGTCACCCAGAGGAATCACTGTAAGTGGTCATACTATATACCGGTTTGCATGTTTAGTTTTCTCTGAAGCTACTTAAGAGATGACATTCTCTATGTTAGATGGGGTAAAAAGAAGAGTGCATGTGAACAACTCATTACAACATTTTGTGAGATGAATAAATTTGTCAGATAAAACCTCTGTGGTCATTTGACTGCAAGGAAGTGTAAAATCTCTATTTTCCAAGTAATTTCTTGGAAAAACTCATCAACATTAGTATATCTAGGATACTTGTATCCCCCTTCAATCTGATCTGTATTGCGTTTTGGTTTTTTTTTTTTTTTTTTTTGGGGGGTGGGGTGTGGGGGAAGAAACAAGTAGAACAAGCAAAAATTACTATGTTTCATGGCTTCAAAATGAGAGCTGGAAATTGGTGGAGAAAATATTGAAACATAGCACTTATCAGTACTTAAAACCAGAAAGGATATTCATCAGATTATTGCTCGTGAAATTACCTTAAGATAACAGGAAACTAAATAATCGCTCTTTCTCAGAATCTGATTTATCTAATCAAAAGGCTATAAAACTAATTTTTTATTCTGGAATTAAAGTAATCTATAAGATAAGAACCTAATCTAATGCAGAGCTATACTAGAAGAACTTATAGCAGACTTTACTCTTTCAGAATGTCCTTCAGAACAGTGCTCTTTCCTGCTCCCATCCCTCCACCCATGAAGAGGAGGACTGGACTCCGATCGCAGTGAGCCACCGGAGCCATTACATCGGTGCACTCACAGTCATCACTTGATGCCCTGATTGCCTTCATCTCCTCCACTAATGTTGTGAAAACTCTAGCTACTTTTAGGTTTTTCGTCACAGTCTCGAATCTTTGTTGTCTGCATTTCAGATTATGCAAAGAAAAGATTAAATGGAATCATCTATACAGGAAGAAAGCCATTTTCAATAAATTTCTCTCATCTGCAGAACCTTATAAGAACACTGGATGTGCCAAATCTGTTGCAAACGATCTTATTTCAGCAGTCCTCTTTTCTTACCCCTGAGTTGATCTTATTTGCTTCAGGTGATGCAATACGATCTTACTGTTCACGATCTTCTCCATCATGGAAAGGAACAACACGTGAAGCGCATTATCCTTCTCTTCTTTTTTTTTTTGGTTTGGAGTAGTCTCTATGCTAAATTTGCTTATTGCCAATTGATTTTCAAGTATGTCGATTGACAGTTCTTAGAAGCTCTTATATCACAAAAAGACTAAATTTCCAAAAGCGAACTTTCTTTGGTATTTAAAAGTTTTACACATGCTTGGTCGCAAACTTTAACTTTTTTTCCGATTGGGATACCTGCACATATGCATTAACGTTTTCCTCGAGGTAATTCTCATCTACCATTCAGTTGTTGGAGTTAGCAAATAAGTACCAGGACCAATAGTGACATCATTAAATACCGAATTTGTTGATATGAGTACCAGAGTCCTACCTGGTTGCCTTCATGACGATGTCCCTTAACTTCTTCTTTGGCTCGGCATCACAACTTAAGACCTGAAAGGGTGCAATCCGAAAGAGACTTATGCTATATTTTAACATCCATACACTACTATACTAATTCATTATGCTAATCGACATGGTTCATCTATTTAACTACATGTGACTGTGGTGCATGGCGCATCGCCTTGTCATCATACCTGACTGATCATAATCTCAGCGTGGCTCCAGTGGAATGCAAAGTAGCTGAGGATGCACCTCTCAAGCTCTTCCACAAGCTTCACAAAGAGCGAATCTGCATCCGGCTCACCCGAGAAGAAAGTGTAGATGTCATCCTCGAAGCCTTCACACTTCGTGATGTATTCAGCAGCTAATTTGCATAGCTGTGGGCATTCTCTTCTGTCGCTGAATCCCATTTGCCTCACTGCAGGAATATTTAAGAGCGTTTTAATTTCGACAGAGGGTATATCAGATGGAAACGATTGATTACAAGGTAATCGATGTCAATCCATCACAGCAGAAATTTTTCTTTCTCTGCACCATGTTGAGTTTGCATCTTTCAAATCAAGCAAGAATCTAGAAGTTGTCGATTAGCATTGCTCGTAGAAATAATTTTTATTGCATTTAAGAGTATATTAACCCATAAGGGATTGCCAGAGAATTTTGGATCATAGAATTACCTACATAATGGGAGAACTTTTCAAGCTTGACGACCTTGCCAGAGTCGGACAACCGTAGGCGCGGGGCTATCTTCCGGTCTCTCCGCCTGCGTAGCTGGTAATGCATGGCTGCGGCGATGATCAGCCCTATGGAAGACGCCAAGATGATCTGCGAGAAGGTGGGTCTGCCATTATAGTCTGCGACAGAGAAAGAATGTGTCAAATCAAGGGATGTAGATTTCCATGAAATGCAACGAAGTTTGATTGATTCTGACCTCTCTGCATGTTTTGAGTACCCAGAGAAGAGGCGATTCAGAATTGGCTCGATCAAGGAGAGGGAGAGAGAGAATGGCCATATGTATGTTTATATAAGCAGCAGTTTTCCATCGTGATTAGCTGTTTTCGATTCGCGAGGGATCATCTAAAAATGGGAACTTGGGAGAGACCATGCGGCGACAAGGTGGCACGTTGTAGAGAGATGCAATCGAATATGTGAAAATACGTGCATGAGTTTTGACATTTTCATGTCGAGCTTGGATACGAGAAAGCGTGTTCTTGCCTGGTGCTCGTGCAAAGCATTACTTAATTATTGATTGATCGGACGTTGAAAACGACAGAAGCAAGATATTTTATCGTATCATTTAGAAATGAAAAAACATATATCGCCGATTACCAAATGACGACTTATAACTTAAATTCTCACACCTACCTAAAAAATTTCAAATCAATTAAAAACGAAACCATCTAAATCTAATATAAGATTCTGAATTTAGTTTGCAAGGAGGGACAATTTGATCTTTTCAATGTGAAGCTTTGCTTAAAAAATATGTATGATATTTATAAAAATAAATAATATAACTGATCATTAAATAAAAATTAGATGGGTTTTAATTTTTTTCTTCCAAAAAATAAGGCATAATGCTCCATGAAACTTCTACACCATTGCTAAAGAAAAATACCAAAAAATTCATAAACTTATTGAATTATTACCAATTCAGTTATAAACCTTTTTACATTAGTACTAATTCAGCTCATCAGGCTAATTGAAGTTGAAAATTGCTAATATGGACATCAGTCGGCCGATCAACATTGATGTGGATATTTTTACCCATATTTTAATATTTTTTTCCCTCCCTTTTCTTTTTGTTGGTGGCCATCATTGACCACCAACCACAACCATGGCTAGCGAGGGCAAGTGTCGGTCATCTCCCTTGCCAAACCTAGCGAGGCTGACCCTCGCCCAAGCCAAGGCGACCTTGCTGCACCTCACCTGAGCGAGGGCAAGGTCCAACGAGCCTAAAGATTGACACTCGCTTAAGCCAAGGCAAGGCTCGCTAGGCCTCAACCTTGCTCAGGCGAGGCACAACGAGGCAACCCTAGCTTGGGCTTGGGTCAGCCTCGCCAAATTTGGCAAGGGGGCTCACCTAAATGGCTAGCACTCACCATCACTCAAGTGTGACTTGTCGAGGCTGACCCTCACTTGTGGCTAGCAGGCGACCTCGCACAAGTGAGGCCAGTCCTTGCCAACCATGGCTTTGGCTAATGGTCATGTTAGCCACCAATAAAGAGAAAAGTTAAAGAAAAGTGAAAGGGAAGAAAATCAATAAAATTATTAGAATATTATTAAAAATGTTCATACTAATGTCGATCGTGTCACGTAGAATAGTTAGTATCCACATTTGTAATTTTCAACCTAAATAGATTGAACTAATATCAATATGAAAAAATTTGTCAAATTGAAATGTTTAAAAATGAATTGGTACGAATTCAATAGATTTATGAGTTTTTTTTTTTATACTGTTCCCCCATTTGTAATAATGTTGCAAATGATAATTAAAGGTTAGTTGTCTAAATAATGATTATTTTTTTTTTCTTTTATCACCTTTTTTGCTCGTTAATCTTAAAAGTTAGTCTTCACATTCGAGTTATCCTGATTACTTTCTATTCTTTGCATAAAATTGGAACTTATAATAAAATTTACAAATATAACTAGATGCACAAATAAATACTTGACCTTGTGTTTATCATCATTTGAATTTTCCCGGGAAAACAAATTTTAAATAAGTGATTTGATTTTTTTAACATATAAAAAAATTATTCATAATTCAAATAATGAAATAAGGTGCTTATGTATGGTTCAAAGATAAAAGGGTTAATACCCTGAAAAACCCAAAATCGGTATACCTGTGACAAATTTACCAAAAACTAATTTTTGACCACCAAAAACCCTAAATTGGTACACATTTGACAAATTTACCCCAAATTGATACCCTTGTGATAAATTTACTCTATGTTAGTTTCTATTAAATTTTACTGTCAAATTACTAAATTGAATAATATGTGACGGTTGATTGGTGTATCGATTTGCGATTTTACTCTCTGTTTGTCACATTTATACAACTTTTGTGATTTTTTGTGGTATTAATCCAATTTAACAGGGGGTGTATTTGTCACAAATGTATTAATTTAGGGTTTTGGTGGTTGAATAAATTAGTTTTGGATTTTCTATGATTAATTGTGATAAATTTGTCATATGTGTGTCAATTTAGGGTTTTTCATGGTTAAAAAATTAGTTTGGGATAAATTTATCACATGTGTACTAGTTTGAGGTTTTTCAGGATATTAACCTAAGATAAAATTGGTGGAAAGTAGGTGGTGAACTTCTTTCCCGTATAATTTCTTCCTTTTCGTTTGGTCAATTGTACTCTTTTCTCTTTAAAGTTAAATAGTATTAGAGTGGTTTGTATATGAGGACTCCTTTTTCTTTGCACAGTGTCTAGAACTAGGAGTACTGGTTAGACGTGTTGGTTCTAGACACTGTGCGAAGCACATGTCCAACCAGTAGGAAACAAACTTCCAATAGGAGCTTTCAACGGTAGTCCTTTAACTCGGCGCCCAGTCTAGATGCATTCCTTACTTTAACGTAGCGGTCCCATGTCCCTCCTAATTAGAGAGAAAGTTTTTCTTCCCCCCTCCTAGGAATACCTTCAAATTTTACATCTTAAAGTTTAGACGTGTTTGTATATGAGGGCTTAATGGAAATTTTACAAGTGAGTCGAAATTGAGTTTTGATTGATTTGCACTTGCTAGAAATTGATTTCTAGAAGATGAATAAATTTTTCTATTTCTATTTCCGCAAAAATTTATATTTGATAACAACACAAAATTTCTTATTCTCGGAATAGGATTGTGTTTAATAACGACACAAAATTTTTCCTTCATAAGAGGTGGTAAATGGCAATGGCAATGACTAGCGGATGGCAAACTGCTATAGCTGCCAACTAGCGGCATCCAGTGACTAGCGAACAGTGGCCGGAGATCGGCAAACGACGGCAGATGGCAACTGATGGCCAACAGTAGTGATGGACGGCGATTGGCAGATGGCAGGCGGCCATGGTGAATGGGTGCCCGATTAGAAGAAAAGACAAGTGATAAGAAGAGTTTTTATATCTTATTTCTATTGTAGAAATAGAAAATTAAAAGATTTTTATTTCAAACCTAATTTTGGATTAATTTTTTTTTCAAAAAAATAATAATAAAATTGCTTCACCAAATGGATTTCTATTTCAAAAATAAGTTTATAATATAAAAATTATTTTGGAACATAAATAGAATGGTTATCATGCGCGCCTTAAGAGACAATTTGGGATTGTCATTGGGTGCAATTTTTTGGGAAGTAGGTATTTAAGTTCTTTCTTTTATTCTCTTAGTTTGTTTTCTTTAATCAATTTTACCTTTCTCTTTGAAGTTTATATGCACTATAATATGATGGTAATTTGTAAATAAGGGCCAGATGGGAATTCTGAAAATGAGACAAAACGGTGTTTGGCTTAATAATACAAATAGATATCAAATACGCGAGAACTTTTACAAAATGTCTATATATAACCAAAAAAAAAAAAAAAAAGGGAAGCGTAAATTTAGGTAAGTATAGTGTATTTGTTTATGAAAAATTTCATGATAAAAAAAATGCTTTCGAGAAATCAATTTTTCAAGAAATTATTTTTTCCTTTTCTAGTCGAGATTTCATCATCCTAATTGTTAGCATGCATATTTTCTTCGATCGTAAATGATTTTCTATTAACTAATCATTTTTAGTAAATTAAATGCTCATTTTCAATAAACTAAATACATAAAAATTAAGAGAAAACCGTTTCATGAGAAATTCTTTTGCTCAAACAAACAAAACCTGAGTCTATATGAAATTTCATGATTAGACTTTTGTACTTCGATTTCAACCGCTTAATGCTCTAATCTTCATTTGTTTACCATTCGGTGCATCTTAATATGAATTTAAGCAACTTTCCAACATACTCCTAACGTCGGTATTATATGGCCAATTTTTCCAAGAAAACAAAGGATAGTCAAGTGAGTTTTCTAACTTCATCGCCCGGATGAAATATGCCCCTCATATATATAGATATATATGTATGTATATTTTCCCCCATGAATAGCCCTTTAAACAAGAAAAAGGATACTCGAAAAAAGGTTTTACAAGTATTTATATTTTGACCACCCCCACCCCCAAAAAAAGAAAAAAGGATCAGGATTCCAGTTCAACTGGGTAACTCTGGAGAACACACTTTCACCTTCAAAGCATTCGTCGCTCAGCAGCCATGGCTTCCAAGGCTCTGCGCTCTTCTTCATCCCCTGTTTCCGCTTCTGAAGGTACGCTCTCCTCTCTCTTCACGTACCCACGTCGGCGAAATCCCAGAAGCCGCGACCTCCTGCAAGAACCCGCCGTCCAAATCTCGCCGCCGCCGCAAAAATCAAAACTTTCCGACCACACCGCCGCCCAAGAAGACCGAACTCGACTCGCCCTTTTCCTCGAAACGAAGTGCAAGTCGGGGGACTTCACCGTGGGCGAAGCGCTCCACCATTTCGACCGCATGGTGTCCATGCGGCCCGCCCCTCCCGCTTCGTCGTTTCGCTTGTTGTTGGGTGCGCTGGCTAAGAATAGCCATTGCTCTGCCGTGATTTCGCTTCGCGCGAAGCTGGAATCTGCCGGGTTGTTGTCCGATTATATTGTGCTCAACATCTTGTTGAATTGCTGCTGCAACGCGAGGCGGGTTGCCGATGGTTTCGCGGTTTTGGGGGCCATGTTTCGTAGAGGCCATTGCCCGAACACTGTCAGTTACACTCAGTTGGTGAAGGGGTTGTGCTTGGAACATAAAATTGGCGAGGCGGTTGGGTTGTTTATGAAAATGTTTCGCTCGGGTCGCGGGCCTAATATTGTTACGTATGGAACGTTGATTAGTGGGTTATGTAAGAGTGGCAATACGAGCATGGCACTCAAGTTACATCGAGACATGATGGGTAGCAATGGCGAGTATGGTGTCCTCTGCAAACCTAATCTAGTTTGTTATAGTGCCATCATCGATGGACTCTGCAAAGATGGGTTGTTAGAAGAGGCTAGAGGACTTTTCTTGGAGATGAAACTTAGTGGTATTTCGCCGGATGTAGTTGTTTACAGCTCTCTGATACATGGTTTGTGTAGCATCGGACAGTGCAAGGAAGCCAATGTTCTGCTTAATGAGATGGTAGATAAGAGAATCTCGCCTAACACAATTACATTTAATTCGTTGATAGAAGTTCTTTGCCGAGAGGGAAAGTTGAAAGAAGCAGAAAATGTGCTCAAAGTAATGATTGATAGAGGTGTTGAACCTGACAGTTATACATATAACACGATAATGTGTGGCCTGTGTTTTGCTGGCAAGATTGATGAGGCAAGGGAACTGCTCGTGCAAATGGTGAGTAAGGGTTGCCTAATTGATGCAGTCAGCTACAATGTGCTGATCAATGGGTATTTCAATCAGGGAAGTACAGAAGAAGCCATATGTATGTACAAGGAGATGATTGATGAAGGAATTAAGCCAACAGTTGTCACCTTTAATACACTAATGAAGGGTTTCTTCCAGAAAGGTAGGGTTGGTGATGCGAGAAATATGTTTAGAGAAATGAAACATCAGGAAGTGGAACCTAATACCAGCACATTTACCATATTTATTGATGGACTTTGCAAAAATAATTTCCTCTTAGAGGCATTAGATTTGTTTCATTCTCAAGATCCCAACATAAAGCTAAGTGTACAGATCTTTAATTCCCTCATTGATGGTATGTGTAAAGCAGGGGATATTGAAGCTGCATGGGACTTATTCCACAGGTTACAGAAGGATGGGTTAGCACCAACTGTTGTAACATACTCTATCATGATACATGGACTCTGCCAACAAGGTCAATTTGAAGATGCAAATGAGTTATTTATGAAAATGGAAGCCAATGGTTGTCCTCCAAATGTCATCACATTCAACACACTGATGCATGGTTTCTGTCAAAATAATGAGATTGTCAAGGTGATTGAGCTGCTTAAGAAAATGGCAGAGAGAAGTATTTTTCCAGATGACTTTACGACATCTATGGTAGTTGACATGCTATCAAAGGATGAAAATCATAAGGAGTATCTCAATTTACTTCCTACATTTTCTGCTTGAAAGCTATTGGAAGAACACACTTTCCAGTCATTGGCATGCTTTTTGCGTAAAGACTGCACTACAGCAGTCAAAAGATTGATCCTGATTTTGAGCTTCTTGGAAGTTGGTAAGTAAAATCTCTGCAGTTATCAAGAGGCAATGGCACTGTGTCTTTCATTGTTTATTACTGTTCACAATTGGTACAGGATTCTTCATACCGATGAATGCAAGTGAAGAAGTACATGCTGCATCACTTTGCATGCCATTCATAGATAACTTAATCTACAGCCACTTTATAAGTATTTCATTTTTCCTTTCGTAGAGGAAAAGATAGAATCAAATGTGCAAGGATTTTTAGTTTGTGCCACATGGATTTCATCACATTTGATTGTAACATTGATCTGCGGTGCAAATTACTGAAATGGATTATGAGATGCATATCTTCCCTTTTCAGACAAATTTTCTAATTTGATAGTTAACTATGAGCTAATGTTTTGAGCTTTTCCTTGACATAAAATACGTGTCAAGATCATATGACGCTTGCTTGTGAAGATTCAATCTTATTTGGATCCACTGGGATAAAGGTGTTTAAATGAATTGGGATGTTAAGGATATTGAGACTGATTTCTGAAATAATTTGGCAAGCCAGATATTTTAACAAAGTACAAAAGTGAAATCTGGCATATCACTTTTTTAACTAATACTGTAAATTAGTTAAGTATCTCTACCGTTATTTGAATTATTACACAAACCTTACATACTTGCTGACAGTCTACTTTATTACTTTTCAAACCAAATTCGTAAAATCTCTAGCAATATTCTAATGCATAAAGGTTGTGAATGTATCCTAAGAGTTCTCTTTAATAATATGTTAATTTCGTAATAATTTTATAAGTGCTTGTGAATTCACATTTCACAACTCTTTGCTCTCCTCTGTCTATCTTTCTTCTTTGGAAGAATTCCATAAATGACAGGGAATGAATTCTCGTCAACTGATGGAGGAATTACACAGACTACTGGTGAATCCGTGCTCTATACAACTTAAACCTCAAGCTCAAAGTAAAGTTCTAACTCATCCAATGAGTCAATAGCAGGAACGAAGAAATGACAGTGTTGTAAAATGGTGGACAAAATGGAGCATTCAAGTATCTGGTACTGTGATGTTTTTCCATTTTTTATTTGATGGTCACTTGCTTTTTTATTATGATTGCCATTCTTATCCTTAAATTTGTTGTTCATCGTAGATTCTTCTGTAATAACAGGAAAACATGGATTTTCTGCCCAAAAAAGCATTTGGAATCTACCTTCCAGTATGCACATTGTTGTGAAACTGAAGAAGATGAACCAGCCTATTGGGAATGAAGCGGGTGCGTTAGGTGGGTATTTGGGGACTATTGCTAGAAATATGGATTTAGCTCCCTTAAATTTTTTGAAATGGGGATGAGTTACCCAAAAAAATGAATGGGGTGACGGTGGAAAACTTTTAAAATACTTTAGCACCCTGATTAAGTGCAATATTGCTTTCATTCTTATAAATACGACAAGTAAAGGTCTGGATTGTTGAGTTGCATATTTGCACTTTCTTTTGCAGTCTTAGTTCTAATACCTGAATTTCAGTGCACAAGGAAATGGATTAGGAAAATACTTGGTACAATGGAGGAACTATAAGAGCGATTAGGAGGTATGCTACTATGATAGCATGAGGTCATCATCATATTATTTAACCCAAGTTACAGCTAGTGTGAGTAGAGACCCATGGGCAAGCCTTGTCATCTTCAAGAACTCTGGTCAGGGGAAATTTTTTAAACTTTTAAGTGCTGTTTCAAAGTATAATAGTAAGTGTTATGCCTGTCTTCATCCTGCTGCTTGTAATTTTCACCAATTGGAGAAGTTTAGCAAGGCCAAAAAAAAAAAAAAAAAGGTCAAACCGAAAAACTGGCCATACGTTGGGGAAGGAAAGCTATGCTTGGATTACCGAAATGATTAATAACTTCTAGGATTACCTCTGGCAAGGTATTAAAGCAATGATTAATTAGTTATAGGATTTCCTCCAGAAAGGTATCAAAGCGAAATGATTAATTAGTTCTAGGATTACCTCTTGAAGGATATCAAGCCGAAAAGCAATTGTTTGTCTTATCTAAATAGTTGTGCAAATACATTCATGTTTCTGTTAATGGAATACAAACTAATGTAAGTCTTTTTGTGGTATGTTTTTTTGTTTTTGAATAGGTTCGAATGAAGGATATATTGGAGTTGTATTCTGAACTAAACAAAAGAAGATATTGTTATCCTAGCTTGGGACAAGAAAAACCTGGGTTATGTTTGAGTTTAGTCCTTGTCTAATAGATTTTCTGACTCTTACATCAAAGTATTTCACAAATTCGAACTCAAACTCAAAGACTTAGAAGTATTAAAGAGTTCATTGGAGGACCAACGAATAATCATACAAACTCAGATCAGATGAAGAGGATGGTAGATGCACTGCACAGGGTAACTCTTGGTAATCCTGCTGACCTTGGACTTGGCTCATTGTCCACTACTCAGGTAATGTTTGACATAGGTTATATGATTCCTTGTATTCTAGAAGCTGCAAACGATACGGATTAGATGCTAGTGTGTTTTGAATGGCTATGTGGGGGATTTGGGTTTAATGTCCAACACTGAGCATGTCACCAAGTGCCACCACAATCTCCCTCTATCACCACATCACTAGTAAACTCGAGCTTTCAATGATTCTCTGGCTTCTTCACTCATTTTAATGAAATTGATCAGAAAAATCCATTTATCGATTGTGATGACCGTTGATGATGATGATCAGGTGCTATTTTGGGGATCAGAACTGAGACTGCTTGGGTGCTGGTGAAGTGTGGTGCTAGGCTGGTGCTCCCAGGTGGGAGCGTCAAAGCCGCTGAAAGAGCTAGCGCTTGCTTGCATCATCTCCTAGTGTCCAGAAAAATCAATTTCACTGATTTCAATGAAATTGATAAGAAAAGTCAATTTCATAGATTGTGATGACCGTTGATGATAATGATCAGGTGCTATTTTCAGGGATCAGAGCTGAGACTGCTTGGGTGCTGGTGAAGTGCGGTGCATGGTGGGTGCTCCCAGGTCAGAGCCTTAAAGCCGAGAGCTAGTGCTTGCTTGCATCATCTCCTAATACAGATTCAGAGATCCTGGTCATGGCGCTCGATCTCTGTTCACTAAGCTCAGTCCACTTGCAAGAAACTGCTTGCATTTTCTCTGCACAAAAGAATTAAAATGGTGAAATTTGGAGATTAGGCTTTAATGGGAAATATGGGCTTTTGAGCAAGTCAATGCACACGGGAGTGGCATGTGCGGTTTCAGACATTTTGGGACAAAAGTGCCCCTGGTTGAGTGACTCGCACACGATCACCATTTGGACAATATTTTGGCCGTCAATGAGCTGGGAGGTGCAACCTGGGAGGTGCATTTCAGACAACGTCGCTAACTTAAGGGGTTCTTTTTAAGCAAATGCTGCTCTGGGAAGAACTTTGAGAAATCGGGCTCACTTCAGTTTCATTAAGTGTTTAAATTGAGATATGGTTTCTGGTGGCTTTGTCATTTTTATCATGCATTATACTCGTTTCTGCTACAATATGTCTAATTTACCGATTTTCATCTGACAAAAGTATCTAATTATGTTGTAGGAAGATGGTAAAGGAGGTTCACTTGGTATCTATAAGTAGGGGTGAGCACGCTCTGGGTTGGGCCAGCTCACCTCCTAACCCTAGGACCAATTTGTATAATGCCGATCCTCAATTTTTGGAACCGAGGATCAACCCTATTGAACTTTGGGACCGAAGACCGGACCGACCCAATGGATTCGGTCCGGATCCATGGTCAACTTGGAACCAACTAATAATTTATTTATTTCATTTTTTTTACTATTTGAAAAGGCAACCAAGGACCAAATAGACTCAATGAATTTGGTTTGATTCCAAGATCAACTCGGGGACTAAATGATAATTTTTTTATTTCATTTTTTGTACTTCTTGAAAAGGCGAGCAAGGATTGAACCGACCCTATGGGTTTAGTGACAAGTAAGGTCAGCTAAGAGAGGCGAGCGACGAGTGTCGAGTGGGGTGAGCGTCGAGCAGGAAGCAACAAGCTAGGCGAGTATCGAGCAGTGAGCAGCACGAGTGACTCAAAGCAAGTGAGGTGAGTGTTGTGTGGCAAGCAGAGAAGTTGTTTATTTCGATTTTGACAAATTAAAGATTGAGATGACAAATAAGACAGAAGAGAACGAGTATTAAAGGAGGATGTCGTGATGAGCTATTTACACCTTTTTGAATGCCGTAAATACTCATTACAAAAATATTTTTCTCCTTTGTAAATTATGATTATTGACGCCTTAAAAGACATTAAAAAATCTAAGTTATTAAAAAATAGTATAAAATTACTTGAACTCTTTGTTAATGAGTTGTTTAATGTTATTGATTTCGTTTATTTTATAGTTTTTTTATATAAAAAAATTATATATAATCAAGGATTGATGCGGGTTGAATCAACCATAAGCTCTCAGGATTGAAAACTAATCCGCACAGTGCTAGTCTAGAAATCCTAGGATCAAGGACCAACTCGGTCCCCCTGAGAATCGGACCAGGACCAGCAGGGTTGGGCCGGTCCAGAATTGGTTCAGATTGACCCTAAACCGATGCTCATTCTATCTATAAGCAGTTACCCACCTCTAGCTCCGGTTGAAAAGGTGAAACACTGCACTATCTATTTTGAGTAGGTAATTTCGTGCTTACACGTAGATTTCAAGTACAAGCTTTTAGTTTGACTTTTGCAGGTGGAAATACGTGGGAGAAACGACGGGCTCCGGTTTTAGATGTTTGCCTAGCCGGTGCATATTCTTCCTTTGCCCATTGAATTATTGAACCTCGATGTAATCGACCGGTGTTTCTCAGGGCTTGCAGGTAATTCAGGTTCGCAATTTTCAATGTAGTAGCTCTCCATGGTGGTTATTTTTATTTTCGTTTCCAAAAACAACTTCACTGAGTAAATTTTACTGTTGTGAAGTCGACATGATCGGAAAGATTTGTCAGGCCAAATGGTTCTTCTCTCTCTCATCGTTGTCAAGTCGACATGATCGGAAGATTCATCAGGGCAAATCGCAATTGCCTTTATCACGACCTTTCTCCAACATTATCCTCATCACCAATATGTTTAGCTAAAGCCATTCTCACCAATATCCTCAAAACTCACCTCGTTAAAGAATTTGATCAATTTTGTCATCACGAAAAATTAGAGGTTTTATTCCATGCCTGTCTTTAATCTGGGTCCAAGCTTTGTTGACGTTATTGAGGTTTGAATCATTCAGGAGAGTTCATCCATTTAGATTATATACACCCCGTAGCAATCTCATTCTAATGGAGATAACACATATCTCATTGCCTAGAGGGCGATGTCAATCTCAATTCGTTATTGTTCAGCAGCTCAAGATGAAAGTTCACTTTGTTCAATACTATGAGTTCGTCAATGTTGATCTAGGGACTTGTACATGTCACGTCAATTACGAGTATTCAGTTCATATTTAGGTTAAGTTTAACATGGAATCTGTGACAACAATGCTTAAAAGAGTTGTAAAGAATGATACCAACGTTTAGCATTGTCCCAAATATAAATGCAGACACTGAAATTGAACACTCTTGTTGATTGTCCTCAAGCAACCTCTAAATCACCCTCTAGTTGCTTGCATCTTAGCACATATCACAACTTTTACACGGTTCTCCCAAATCGTAAATTACTCTAGCCAAATTGACCAAAATCAACACCTCCCCCTGTGGTCTGAAGCAACTGAACCAAGAATTTCTGATGGTACATTCCTCCTTTGGTGGTTAACATGTGGTACGATGTCGAAAAGATATTTCTCTCTGTCTTCTACACCAAAGCAACAGAGAAATCTAATTTTAGAAACTTGTCAGGTAAGTCCTATGAAACCATGAAAGATGTGGTACCATGAGGAGAAACATTTCGGTAATCAGGAGAAATTTGGGAAAACTGACTTTTTGTTAGTGATACCCAAGTTTGTGATTAGTTCAAGTAGAAGAGTTTGATTTGAGTATATTTCTTGTAATTCAACCAAAGCTAGAGTTACATATAATTGGACATATTGATCCTTGCTGGCATTATATACAATACTCATGCAATAGAATTCATTCCCTAGCCTAGGGCTTTCAATCTAGACATGGTGCGAAGGTACTCTCTGTGCTTTCTCGTTCGGTTGTGGCTTGGCTGTTGCTGTGGTTGGTCTCTAAGGCCACACCGCTCTTCCCTGTTTATCTTGCTGGAAGAAGATGATGAACAGGGAAGATGAGAAGGAAAAAAATTTACTTTTGGATGAAAATGCACTTAATTGGTTGGAAATTTGGCTGGTGGCAAGGTTAGGCCCTTATTTAAATCTATTATCACCATTTCAAGGTCTTATTTGAAATAATGTTCACTTTAAGCTCTCTTTTGAAAAAAATGAAGGTTTGCCCTCATTTTAAATTTTTCCCGCAACTTACCAAGTCATGCATTTGTAGGTCCTTTTCCCTTCATTCAAGGACAAAAATTGCAGCAGCATGGGAGCTTTCTTAATGTAATCAATAGTCTGCTCTTTGAAACAGCCTATATCAAGAAAATTTCCTTGGCGTAATCCTCCAAGCCTTTGTAACTTATCTTAAGCAGATCATTGATGCTTTTGTCGGAACTTTTGATTCGCTTATTCACTGGACTTCCGCATTCGTCTTTTCATCTAACTAGAACCCAACAACACCCCATGCAAAACAGTATCCACAAGATTGCACTTTATTTCTACAACTAGTCTCTTATAAAAGCATGCTTACTAAAAGGTTCAAGGGCCTACCATTCTCTAGAGTTGCAACTTCATTCATGTAATCCTTATATAGCACATTCTCATAAAAATTTAACAAATGTTATCTCATGGAAATGATGGTTCTACTTGCTTTATCAAATCACTCACGTGTTCTACTTTGACAAATTGTTTAACAATGTTGACATATAGTCAAGAGTGAGGAGAAATTTTTCGCTACAAAACCTCTTCTGTATTATAGACAAATTCCTCATTCAACTCTTAAACAATTCTAAACTCTCTCCCAATAACTAACAGGATAACTATCTTTCTTGCATAGGAACTAAATCAGTGGATTTTTCACCCACCAAGCAGGTTACATGGGGTTGACCCTTAACTCATCCTCTTGTTGCTTGCATATTAGACAGAAGCCACACTTCCTTATAGTCCCCACCCCTGCACTAAAGCGCACCGCGAAAAGGAAATAACTGGAGTCGTTTTGCTGGGGCTCACCCAGTAGATGTAGCAGCTTACAGCGACTCAAGCCACACATGATCAGATTTCAATGAAGGTAAGTATCTTGTACCATTGCTCGAGCGTTGACCATTAACTTCTACACCGTACCAACAATTACAGTTACTCTCTTTTCCTTCTTTCACGCCAATGTTGACACACAGTGCTAATCCCAAGAACTTGCCATACAAGTCCTTGAGGACCATGAAAGATATGCAACTCCCTTCTCAGTAGACAAATGGCATCTCTCTTCCAACGAGCATAATGTTTGCTCGTCGCATCTTCTGAATTCCTGTTTCACAGTTGGTTTGGAATGGATATCAAGCTTCAAAAGTGAACCAGTGAGTTCGTGTGTTCATGAGAGAGAGGGAGAGGGAGGGAGGGAAGAGAGAGACCAACCTCGAGCGATGTCACATCAGCAATGTTGATCCCTTTCTAAAATAATTCATGACATGAGGTTGTTGAAGGGACTGGACATAACTGGGACTCTCCGCAGCGAATTGCAGCTAAATGCTCCTAGGTAACGTGTACTTGAAGGCAGCTCTGGAATCTCTTGAAGTTGTTTGCATTTATTAAAATTGAATGCTTGCAAATTTCCATATTTTTGCATGCATGCTGGCAGATGAGTAATCTTGGTTTCCGAAAGATCTAAGCACGTCAACTTTGGAAAACTGGAAAACTCTCATGAAACTCTACCTTTGACGGATTGCAGCCTTTAAGGGTCAGCCAATATAGATTCTGGAATCGTGCAACATCTTTATCCGGATCAGTTTAATCCTCAATATTGTTCGGAAACATGACAAATATTGAGTATCCTCCAAGATTCAGATGCTAAGTGGAAGCTCTACAAGGTTGTCACAATTTATTAAATCCATTTGCCTAATCGAGACCAGATTTTCAATTGATGAAGGAAGTTCTTTAATAGCTGCTGCTTCTAGTTTAAGATATTCAAAGTGTTCCATTGTATCTGGAATATCAGGGAACTTCTCCAATTTGGAGGAACCGGAGAGACTGAGGGTTTTAAGAGTTTTTGACTTGAGCTTCCTAGGCAAAATGATAAGGTTAGAACAGCCATCTATTTCCAAAACCTTTAGTCTGTCATGACAACCAGCAACCAGCAGATTGATGAACCTCAACCAAGCTTTGACATTGGACAAGAATCAAGCTCTCTAGATTTGGAAATAACGAGAGGTCAGGGATACTGGCCAATGAATTGCAGCAACTGATGGACAAGTAATCCAGTTCTCTAAATTTCTGCAAGAACAGCCAATGCAGTCAGTAAGCTTCAGAAGTCCTACAACCATGCAAATGTAAACGTGCTCTTTACAATGTGTACCTCAAATTTGGGTTCTTGTTTGATGTGACTAAATTTGACATCGAATCCGACAAGTTTCTTTGGACTAGAGCCAAATTCAAGATCTGATTCCAAGTCATTAAACCATTCAAGCCATCTTAGCTTGTTGTGAAAACATATAGGTTTGTGTGAAGAAATATGCAGATTAGATAGAATGAACAACCTCAACCTTTTCAGTTTGTGAAAGCATCAGGACTGACAGGGATCTCTTTTGGTGCAGATGAATCTAACACTATGGCCTCCACCGCATTCCTTCCCTAGGCCACAATACAGAATGTCAATAATGGTCTGGTATCACCCAAATATTGCATACAGCCTAGCTATGTCATCGTCAGAGAAAAAAGGACATCATAAGTAAAATGGAAGTTGACTGCTCTTACCATGTCTTCAGACAGAATGTCGGCAACATCCTCATAAAGCCATACTCTACTGCGTCTAGAAGGATCTTTGGGAGATTCTTGCATAATAACATCTTTACCCATCAAACGAAGCAAGTCATGCATTTTGAGGTTCCCATTCTCATATTTTATTAACCTCTCCACGAGAATTTCTATTCCTATAGTTGTGTCAAAATCACGACTGTCAAGAACTTTCTTATATAATATGTAGTCTTCCCTTTAAAGAAACAAGCAATGTCAAGAAAATTTTCCTTCTCATTTTCCTCCAATCCATCAAAACTTGTCTTGAGAATTTGATTGATTTTTTGTTCTAGACTTCTGGCAAATATACTTAGTGCAGTTTTTTTCCATTCGTCCTCCCCTCTCCCACATAAGAATGGGCTAAACGCCTCGAGCGCCAATGGAAGGCCGTTAGCATAATGAACTGCAGTTTCTACAACATCCCTCTTTATCTCAACCATTTTGCTATTTGCAAAGGCATACTTATTAAAAAGCTTTAGTGCTTGGCTGTCTGCTAGAGCTTTAACTTCATACACGTTGTATGCCGTGAAAAGTTACCAAATGTTCATCTCTCGTTGTAACAATGATTCTTCTTCCTTGGCCAAACCAATTGCATTTTCCCATTAGAGCATTTAATTGATCCAACCGATCAACATCATCCAGAACCAGAACTTTTTTGCAACAAAGTCTTTTCCGCACCATATTATTCCACCGTCAACACTATGCACCGTCAAATTTTTATGTAATAAGATCTCAGATAGTAGTTTTTCTTGTAAAGGAGTTAGATCATTGCATTTGTTCCAAGTTTCTCTAACTCGTGCTAGAAAACTCAAACATGCAAATTGTTCTTCTATAGCATTATATACGGCTTTTGCAATTGCTGTCTTCCCTATAACCCCTGGTCCCCTGTGCCTATCATAAGAACATCATCATCTGATTCCATTTGTAATATCGATTTCAGTTTTTCCACTTGATAATCGAATCCCAAAGGATACTTTGCAACGTTTAAGAGCGTCCTGTCCAAATAAATCAAGATTTCCTCTAAGATTCATTGTATAAGTTCTACTTCAACTCTGAAACGAATTTAGAAGAAGTGAAATAATTTTTTGCAGTTTACAGCATGAAAAGGCGCATTATAGGAATTCACTGCTTTATAATCGTTGCGGCTCCCCTCACCTCTCAAGACTTCTTTTGAGGCTGAGACCCCCAGATTGGCATCTAAGCCAGGTTAAGGTGGATCCGGGTGCATGCTAAAGGGATCTTAGCGGTCCCACATCACTTGGGAGAAGCCCTTTGGCCTGCTTTATCACCGCTGCGTGGCTCCCTTAACCTCTCAAGATGTCTATTGAGACTAAGAGCCCCAGAAAACATGATCTAAACCATAAGTTATCATAACATGAATTGACAGCACTGATTAGGACTATCTCGTTGGAGAAATCGCTCTAGAAGATTTTGAAGCGACAAAACGTTTCCATCGGTCTAGTGCGGTTATTTGCGTCGAAAGACTTTCGACCACCGGACTCATAACTCCGACTCATAACTCAAGACTCAAGATTCAAGACTCAAGACTTAAGACTCAATATTATTCTCATTGACAAATCTATCGATCCAGTGTCGAAGGAAATCCAAATCTGAGGATTATGATTAAGGATTTCATCTTGATCTCTGGAGAAGATCTTTTGGCTGGAAAAATACAACGGATTCTTTGATTCGTATCTAGATCAATTGAAGATCCGATAATCGACGAAGTATTCTTGGAAGGTTCTATTCATGGAAACCAAGATCCTGATTGTATGGGCGAACGGGATTGATGGGCTATCGTCGATTCCTTTAATAGCTCGGATGATCTTCTTGATTGATTCCGTCCAACGGGTAGATTGGAGGAATTCCTTTTGTAAGTGCCAACGGTTATGATGGCATAAAGGAGTATAAAAGGAAGACGTTCCGGTTGTTCAATGAGTGTGATAGATAGAGAAATTCCAGTCTGAAGCACCTTGATTATTAGTCGATACAAATCGAGCGAAATTGTATACGAGAGTATCTATACTTGGTGATACCTTGAGTGAGTGTGGTAGTTCATCTACACCCAGAAATCAAGGAAGATCAACGCTGTAACATCTCTTTGTTCATAGTGGAATCCAGCCGATTGGTCATCGGTGCGAAGAGTGGACGTAGGCTTGAATCAAGCCGAACCACTATAAACCGCGTGTTTAATTCTCTCTTTCATTCACTGAGTCTTACGATTGAATGTTATTTGTTGCAATTCCTTAATTGTCTAAGTATTGTGCGAAAAATTGTTTATATACATATTCACCCCCCTCTAGGTACTAGCACTAGCTATATCAATTGGTATCAGAGCTCGTGTTCTTACTTTATTTGAAGTGTTTGACTTCGTAGTAAAAGATCCATGGCTAGTATGCTGGCACCAGGGCTGATGGAAGGGCAAAGCAATACTGACCTCCCTACTTTGATGGAAAGGATTACAACATCCGGAAGAACAAGATGAAAGCCTTTCTCGATCAAAGGATCCTCTGGAATGGGACGTTGTGGAAAAAGGGATCACTCCTCTTTTGCTGCATCGGTTTACGAAAGAGGAAAAGAAACAATTGAGACCGGTGGAATGACTCGGAAGAAATCAATAAGAGACAAGCACTCGATGCAAAAACAATTTACTCTTTATATTGTGCTTTGTCACCAACTCGAATATAACAGAATATCTTCTTGTGTTACAAAGAAAAGAAGTATGTGACATATTACACATCACCTATGAAGGAACAGATCGAGTGAAGGAGACCGGAATCAACATTCTCCTTGGTCAATATGAATCCTTCAAAATGAAACCAGGAGAACCTATAACGACATGTTTAGTCGTTTCTGAGATATTGTCAATGGTCTTGAGAACCAAGGACAAAAGATCTCGATCCCATGAAAGTGAACAAGCTCTTTGCGTGGACTTTCTAAGGATTGGAATCATATAAAGACTTCAATAAGAGAGACGCAAAGAATTATGCCACTATCTCGTTGATGAGCTGATTGGAACTCTTCAGTCTTATGAAGTGGAACGAATCAATGAAGACGAAGATCCAAGAGGTAAGAAATCTATTGCATTGAAATCAAATGATGATTCGATGATGCGGATTCGAAGATGATCGGACGATGAGGAGCTTGCTCTTATGATAAGAAGGTTCGAAAACTGAATAGAAAAGGAAGAAGGTTCAACTCCAAGAAACAAAATTTTCAAAGACAGCAATCCAAGTCTGTGATGATGAGGAACCAAACAAGGATGTAGTTTATTTCGAATATAAGAAAAAGGGACACATAAGACCCAACCGTCCTCTTACGAAGAAGAAGAAAGGAAAAGCTGAAAAGTTTCGAAAAGCACTCAAAGCCGAAACTTGGAGTGATACGAGTGTGAAGAAAGTGAGGATGAATATGCCAATCGTGTCGATGGCACAATCGGACTCGGACTCGGATCTGGATCGGACTCGAAAAGTGAATTTGAGGTAAGTGATTTTAAAATTCTGTCAAAGTCTCTAAATATATTGATGAACCGTGTTTTAGTCTTAAGACTTCTCTCAAAAGAGTTTCCGAATTAAAAAGGGAAAACTTAGCTTTAAAACAAAAAGAAAACATTTTAGAAGAAAGAATCAAAAGTTTAGATTTGAATGTTTCGACTCTTAAAGAAAAAGAAGATAATCTTTTAAAAGAAAATACTTTTCTAAAAACTGACATATCAAATATTTCAAGGAAATTTTCTATAGGATCTGAAAAACTTGAAAAAGTTCTTTCGGTTCAAAGACCTTATTCAATAAGTCTAGTCTAGGTATGACAGCGAAACAATTCCCTTGATTGATTTTCCTAAAGTAAAAGAAAGAACTAAGAAAAGACCATCGAAAGAGGCTTACAAAAATCATTTCAAGAAAGTTTTTGTAAAATCTGTAGGTCGAAATGCTCTAAGATGTTCAAAGTGTAACATTAAGGATCACTTTGAAAAAGAGTGTCCCATGATTTGAAGCCTGTTAAGAAAGCATGGCCTTATAATGATTATTCTGCTAACACCAAAGGACCCAAGAAAATTTGGGTACCAAAGAAAGTTTGAGATTTTCATTTGAATGCGGTCTCCGTCAAGAAAAGGTAAAATGGTATCTTGACGGCGGATGTTCAAGACACATGACAGAGACTCAAATAGCTTCATAAAGCTTATTCAAGTGAACGGAGGAAAAGTTTCATTTGGAGGAAACAAACAAAGGAAATATTGTGGAATTTGGAACCTGTCAAAATTGGAAATCTCACAATAAACAATGTTTCTCTAGTAGAAGGACTCAATTACAATCTTCTCGATTAGTCAACTATGTGATACTTGGATTCAAGATTTTCTTCCAAGAAGGAACATGTTCTCGAATCGGTAAAGACTCTACTCGATCTTTCAAAGGTCGAAGACATAGAAATATCTACCTCCTAGACGTAAAACCAGATGAATCACATTGCTTAATCTCAATTCAAGACGAAGCAAGCTTATGGCATAGAAAGCTCGGCCATGTCAACATGAAGCAATTGGCCAAAATCTCATCAAAACAGCTTGTTCGAGGACTTCCAAAATTATCATATCAAAAGACCAATCCATGCACTCCATGCATTCGGGAAAACAGGTAAGAAATACATTCAAATCAATAAATCATATTTCTACTAATCATGTACTGCAAATTGCTGCATATGGATTTATTCGGACCAACCGAACCCAGTATTGGAGGTGAGAAATATTGCCTAGTTATTGTAGATGATTACTCCCGTTTTACTTGGGTATATTTTCTTGCAAATAAGTCTGAAACATTCTCGTATTTTGAAAAATTTGCTAAAAAGATTCAAAATGAAATTGGATGTGTTATATCAAGTATAAGAACCGATCATGGAAGTGAATTTGAAAATCAAAATTTTACAAAGTTTTGTGATGACTCGGATTTAAACATGTATTCTCCTCTCCATATACTCCTCAACAAAATGGAGTGGTGGAAAGGAAGAATCGATCTCTTCAAGAAATGGCTAGAACTCGTTAATTGAAAGTAAAATTTCTTCACGATTTTGGGCTGAAGTCATTTCAACATGCTATATAATCAATAGAGTTTTTCTAAGACCTATTCTAGAGAAAACCCCTTATGAATTATTCAAAGGAAAGAAGCCTATTGTTTCATACTTTCATGTATTCGGATGCAAATGTTTTATATTGAAAAATGCAAAAGATCAAGTTGGTAAGTTCGAAGAAAGATCGATGAAGGCATCTTCCTTGGATATTCTACATCAAGCAAAGCCTACGAGTCTATAATAAGAAGAGCCGATCGTGGAGGAGTCAATGAATGTCAAATTCCAAGACTCTACGCAAAATGAATCCAAATCGGACTCGATGAAGAGTCTGACCTGCTCCAGACCCTCAAAAGATTACAACTCAAGAAGCTTCTCGGACTGGAAGATCGCATCAAGCTACTCGAGAAGACTCAGATAAAGAAAGAGATCTTCAACCAGTCAAATCAACCAGTAACTGGAAGCATAAATCCAGTCATCCTAAAGATCTCATTATTGGAGAAAGTAATCGCACCAGATCCAAAAGGCGTGAAGAGTCTAGTGCTATAGCTCTTATTTATGAAATTGAACCAAAAATCATAGAAGAAGCTCTATCTGATGAAAGCTGGATTGAAGCTATGCAAGAAGAGCTCAGATACCAACATTAATGACGTGCGGGATCCGACGAAATAAACCAAAAGGTAAAACCGTTATCGGAACCAAATGGGTGTTCAAACAAGATGAATGAAAAAGGAAAAGTCGTACGAAACAAAGCAAGACTCGTGGCAAAAGGATATACGCAAGAAGAAGGAATAGACTATGATGAGACTTACGCTCCCGTGGCAAGGTTAGAAGCTATTTGTCTATTACTTGCGTTTGCTTGCTATAAAAATTTCAGGTTATTCCAAATGGACGTCAAAAGCGCTTTCCTAAATGGATTTATCCATGAGGAAGTTTACGTGGAACAACCTCCAGGGTTTGAAGACCCAAAGAAGTCGACTCGGTCTTGAGACCGAAAAAGGCTCTGTATGGTTTAAAGCGAGGCACCTCGAGCTTGGTACGACGGACTAAGTAAGTTCCTATTAAAGAATGGTTTTGCCAAAGGTAAAGTTGATACTACTTTATTTATTAAAAAGGAAAACAAAATTTTTATACTTGTTCAAATATATGTGGATGATATCATATTTGGATCCCCTAATGAAAGTCTGTGCAAGAAATTTTCAAAGTCTATGCATGATGAATTTGAAATGAGTATGATGGGAGAATTAACATTCTTTCTTGGTCTTCAAGTAAAGCAATTGAAGGAAGGAACTTTCATTTGTCAAGAAAAATATGCTAATGATCTTGTCAAAAGGTTTGGATTGGAAAATTGCAAAAAGACGATATACCAATGTCAAGTTCGTTGAAAATAGACAAAGATGAAGAAGGGAAGAGAGTTGATCAAAAGCTATACGAAGCATCATCGGTTCACTTCTTTATCTTACCGCCTCTAGACTCGACATTTTGTTGAGTGTTTGCATCTGTGCTAGGTTTCAATCAGATCCTAGAGAATCTCATCTCAAGGCTGCAAAACGTGTTATTAAATACGTCGCCTCATCTTCAAGCATCGGTCTATGGTATCCTAAGGAGGGAGACTTCAATCTTCCGGATATTCGTACGCCGATCCGGCCGGTTGCGAGTCGATAGAAAGAGTACTTCAGAACCCGCCGCTTGCTTGGAAGTAGGACAGTGTCTTGGTTTTCAAGGAAACAAAGTACTGTAGCTCTCTCTACAACAGAAGCAGAGTATGTAGCACTTGGAAGCTGCTGTTCGCAAATTCTATGGATAAAACAACAGCTACAAGACTTTGGGATTGAAGACTCATGCACTGAGATCAAATGTGACAACACCAAATAATCAATCTCACCAAAAATCCAATCCTTCATTCAAGAGCAAAGCATATAGAGATTCGACATCATTTTATTAGAGATCATATTCAAAATGGAGAAATCTCAATTCAATTTGTTGATTCAAAAAGTCAACTAGCGGATATATTCACAAAGCCTTTGGAGAAAAATCAATTCGATTTTATCCGTTCCAGACTCAACATTTTGAAGCTTGAAGAAGTTAGAGTCCGAAGAATCTACATCAATTAGACTCTATCCTTCGAGACTCTATCCTACGACTCGAATTCTCGAGACTCGAGACCTTCATTGTATAGACTGTAAGTTATTCTTTTAATCTCAAAAAGGTACGATCTTTCGTTCAGTTATATTTGATTGATACCATCTTTAATTTCCGAAAACATGCCTTTTTCAAAAAAAAGGGATAATCTCTTTTAAAATGGCAGTTATTATTTTTTTAAGAAAGACGACTGTTCACATCTCTTCGTAACGATTGCTTTTTCCTTTTCAAAACCGAGTTATATATACACGCTTTTCTCTTTTACTCGATTCTCAAAACCCTAAAAGGCATTCTTCTCTCAACCCTCGTTTTCTACTTCGTATTCATACTCGAGAAAGTTGTCGTTTTCCTTGGGAAAGCAAGTGAAGGAATCTTCCATTGACAAGAAAAGATGTCTTCTTCGAGAAAGTCGTCAAGGATCGCAAGCGGGGTCCACAAAGAATGAAGGAGGGACCGACGCACTTCGATCTCACCGAGGAAGATGATTTGTCGAGACAGCAACGAGTCCTGTTCCTTCTCCACCTCATCACTCACCATCTACCCCACAAGGTGCGGGTCATCATCGGGAGGAAGTTATTCTAGAGGACGTTGAACCCGTGAGAGCACAAAAACCCTCATTTATTTACATGCTCTATCGTGCGTTGAAAGTTTCGGTTCTCCTCTGAATTATATAGATGCCTTCCTTAAAGATAAGAATTATGGGAATGAGTACAGATTTTTGAAGCGAATGGAGGAATTGGGAATTGCTCCCAAAGGTAAGGCTGAAGAGTCACTTGCGAACATTCCAAGTGACCCTCGTGTTTCGTGACCGATTCCTAATGAGGGGAACGAAGATGATAAAATGTTTAGTGATTTTCAACCGAGAATGGGCATTGCTTTGCAAAGGTGAAGGGAAAGAAGATGGAGTTGTTTAAATCGAATGAACAGGAGAAGCCGTTCTTCGCCTCCGTTGAAACGAGGGGTAATAAACCCCAGGAGTGTTGATTTTGATTTCCTGGATGCAATTAATGTGAACTTAAGGGAAAAGTTTGAACTGCTTCAACTTGAACAGTTTTGCACCGATACCACTGATGGTTATGCATACTTGACTGCATATTTCTATTCGAATCTAAGTTTTCTTGATGTGAATAGAATATCATTCAAAGGTCCGAGATCGGGGATTATGTGATAGATGTGGACATGCCGGCGGACATAATTGGTGTTGAACGAGGACGTTATCAACCAATCAAAGTCTCGATTGCTCGTGCTACTCGGATCTTGTCAAAAACAGAGATACAGAGGCGAAGATTACCTACTCGAAGATGAGTGCCATCAATATTGTGCTGCACAAAATTGTGATCAATTGTATCAGCCAAAGTCTACATCAAAGACTGATGTATCCAATTCGGAAGCCAAATTGATGTATGCAATCAACTCTGGGAAGAAGTTCTCTCTGCCTCATACTATTCTCTTCCATATGTACAGAGCAATGTCAAAGAACAAGGGGCAATTGCCTTACCCAAATCTTGTGACAAAAATCTTCGTATACATGAATATCGAATCGCCACACACTCTCGTGTTAGACCATGCGATAAAATGGTGGTAGGTTTGAATATGTTGACGAAGATGCGTCTGAAAGAACTTAGCAAGGAAATGGCAAAGTTCAAGGTGAAAACTCCGCTCTCTTCGCATCAAAAGAAAAGGGAAGGAGCCCATTGGTACTCCATCCAAAAAGAGAAGAACTCTCATCTTGGAGGATGAAGAAGACGATGAAGATCTTTCTATTCCTGCACTGGTAAGGACTAGACGTTATGTATCTCGATCAACAGAACTTCAGTCGAAGCAAAGAGAAGAAGAAGAGCAGCGAGAAAAAGAAAAAGAAGATGAAGAAGAGAAAGAAAAGTCTGCTGCTGAATCTGGAGAGAAAGAAAAAGAAGATGAAGAAGAAGGAGAAGAAGAGAAAGAAAAGTCTGCCGCTGAATCTGAGAGAAAGAATCAAGAGCATGATAATCACTCCACCCATCTTGATGTCTTAGAGACAGGGGAGTTGGCGAGCAAGATTTTGATGTCTTAGAGACAGGGGAGTTGGCGAGCAAGATTTTGATGTCTTAGAGACAGGGGAGTTGGGGAGCAAGAAAAATCCTCACCTCATGCCGCTCCGTAAGAGTCTCTATTGCTTGAAGAACATCATGATACATCATCAAATCTGCAAGGTCATACGAGAAGCGCCATCGTCTGCATTTACTCCATCCGAGAAAGTAAATGCTAGTATGCGGAACATGACAATTCAGCAGATTTTCATCGTATTCTTGATATTCTTATGGAAATGCGGGGCCAAATCTATGCTCGGACTATGAAATTCAAGCCATCAAGAATGCTGGCCAAGCATCTTCGCTTCCCGGAAGACAGAATGAAAGACCTCGCTCCGCATTCAAGCCAATGCCAAAGGAGAAGAGGTAGCAAAATTAAGGGAAGACTTGAAGAAGCTCGAAGGCATAGTACAGTCCATGGGAGAATTCCGATCGTGCGCATTCCCAAGCGAGACATGACTCTTTTCTCACCTTTTACCGATGACAAAAAGGGGAGAAGAAATTTGAACCAACCATCTTTTTCAAACATTGATTTTAAATTTGTTTTTGTGGTTGTGAGTTTTTAAGTTTTTTTTTTAGTATGACTTGTGTGAACTTGAGTATGGACTAAATTTGGCTGTGGATTGTGATGCTTGACTGTTGGCATTTATATCGAGTGTTGTTATATGGTATTACTCATGAAAGTCTAACCAATTTTCTGTGGATGCAGAGTCTGGTTGTTTTATTAAATCTTTATGAGATAGCCATATTGCTTGAGAAATGTTTTTGCAGGTCAAGGTTGTTCAAATCTACGGGAAAGTTTTGTCATCATCAAAAAGGGGGAGATTGTTGGAGAAATCGCTCTAGAAGATTTTGAAGCCGACAAAACGTTTCCATCGCCTAGTCCGTTATTTGCGTCTCAAGACTTTCGACCACCGGACTCATAACTCCGCACTCATAACTCAAGACTCAAGATTCAAGACTCAAGACTTAAGACTCAAAATTATTCTCATTGACAAATCTATCTCGATCCAGTGTCGAAGGAAATCCAAATCTGAGGATTATGATTAAGGATTTCATCTTGATCTCTGGAGAAGTTCTTTTGGCTGGAAAAATACAACGGATTCTTTGATTCGTATCTAGATCAATTGAAGATCCGATAATCGACGAAGTATTCTTGGAAGGTTCTATTCATGGAAACCAAGATCCTGATTATATGGGCGAACATGATTGATGGGCTATCGTCAGATTCCTTTAATAGCTCGGATGATCTTCTTGATTGATTCCGTCCAACGGATAAATTGGAGGAATTCCTTTGGTAAGTGCCAACGGTTATGATGGCATAAAGGAGTATAAAAGGAAGACGTTCCAGTTGTTCAATGAGTGTGATAGATAGAGAAATTCCAGTCCAAGCACCTTGATTATTAGTCGATACGATCGAGCGAAATTGTATACAGAGAGTATCTATACTTGGTGATACCTTGAGTGAGTGTGGTAGTTCATCTACACCCGAAAATCAAGGAAGATCAACGCCGTAACATCTCTTTGTTCATAGTGGAATCCAGCCGATTGGCCGTCGGTGCGTAAGAGTGGACGTAGGCTTGAATCAAGCCGAACCACTATAAACCGCGTGTTTAATTCTCTCTTTCATTCACTGAGTCTTACGATTGAATGTTATTTGTTGCAATTCCTTAATTGTCTAAGTATTGTGTGAAAAATCGTTTATATACCTATTCACCCCCCTCTAGGTACTAGCACTAGCTATATCACTATCATACATAGATAATAAAATTCACAGAGTCGGTTACCCAAAAAAATAAAAAATCAAGAACAACATTACACATATAAAAAAATTCGATGGTGCTATTATCTTTATATTTGTTTAGAACCATATTTCCTCTGATATTCGTGAAGGGCATGCAACTAGTAAATGGTAAAAGGCAATCAGATGCAATCTTTAGAGAAAACAGTTACTCTACGTACCCCTCATTCAAATACCATCCAGACAAACTACTCGCATCAAAAAGAGCTTTTTTTTTCCATCTTTTCGCTTTCTCTGAATCTATTCTGAACTTGAATTCATGATTAACCATAGCTTCTCTATAACTCTTTTTTGGTGTTCTCACTTCCTTGGGTTCCACTTTGTAAAACATTGGAAAGACCATGAGGTCTTTTTGCTCATTGCATTCCGTGATTTTCGCGACCTCTTCCAAAAACCAAGTCAATGAAGCATAATCCGTGGAGAAAATCATGATCTCAATGTGCGAATCCTCAGTGGCCTTCATAAGTGCCGGCCATATTTGCTGTTTTCCTGAGCTCCTTGCTGTCGATATCTTGTCTAAAGATCTATAAAGATGACTGAGAAAGTAGTTGTGGACTTCCGCCCCTCTGAAACTCAGGAGCACATGGTAATTCCTTTCAGGAGAAGCCATATAGGTTGAGGAACTTCTTAACAAAATGAAGAAGAAAGAGACTAAGGCAGAGTATAATTATTTGATATGATCGAGGAGCATCCACTGTATGCAAGAGAGGGAGGGGCAGAGATGAGGACGAAGTGGCGTGGGGAAGAAGCTCAAGTTGAGCCTAATGACAGTACATTTACTCTTTCTATTCTGCAACTTGTACATTCTTTTTATTAATCCCATCACCTCAGTTGAGTTGACTTTTGAGGGGGAGGTGCATTTGGCTCTTCAAGACCGATATTCATATTGGTCGTTGGGCTCTTGCATGTCAACGCAAGAGAACATATCCGACAACGTCCATCTGCAACCACCCTAAGAACGTGATGTCTCTTGGGAGTAGATTTGTTGAATCGGCAGAAAGAGAAATAATGTTTAAAAGGTTAATACGGATTCCAGGTTTCTTTTGCAACCTGTGTAAGCGATAACGTCATTCTTTTTATGCGGAAATACAAAACACGGGATCTTTAATCTTCATGATTTTTCCCCTAACCCACATTTTCTTAACGCATTTTGTCTGATGAAGGATAGAATACAATGTTTTTTCATGTCATGGGTGAAGAGAAAACCACTCTTATTTATACATGCTATCAAGAGACCAAAGCGCCTTTTAATTTCCATAAGAGTCACACCTCTTCGAAAGAACAGCAACTTCTCAATGAAAATTGCACCCTTTCATTAGAGTCGTAATTTTTCATAGCTGAATACATTTTAGCATTTATATATCTACTAAACCAATAATTAATAATATCATGTGGGCCACATAATAATTCTTACATTCTCCAACTTGGCTCATATGACATTTCTTTCATGGTTTGATAAAGACCATAATGTACACAATAACATAATGCTAAATTTTTCCTAAATTAGCTATTACATAATAATCACAATTAAGTGAAAAAAATTAATATAAGTCATGGCGATTGTATGTTATTAATCGATATAGTCCCTCCCATGTACTACAATTATAGCTATCTACTTAACATGATCCATAAATAAGAAATACAATAATAGACCAACCATAATGTCTCTGTTAGATACTATCCTACTTAACATTCATCTATTTCCATAATGTATGCTAAATAAAAACAGGAAATATCATAAATGAGCCCAAAGTGTCGAATATATAAACTTAATGCATTCATAATATAATTATTAATAACGTCTAATAATGCCCATGCTTTCAACATGTTCATCAAATGTTTTGGACAGAGGTCCCTTTGTTAAGGGATCTACTATCATAAGATTTGTGCTAATATGTTTAATTAACACTCTATTTCTAAACTTCTTTTTTAATAAACAAGTATTTAATTTCCATATGCTTAGCTTTCTTGAAATACTTGTCATTCTTAGAGAAGAAACAGAATTATCATAATACATTTTCAGTGGCTTAGCAAATACTATCGATAATTGCAATCCCTAAAATAAAGTTCCGCATCCATAATTCATGAATAATAGCATTTAAGCATGTCATGAACTCAACCTACATATTGGGTAAGGCAATAATTGACTCCTTCGCACTTTCCCATGATATTGCCTCTCTAACCAAAAGAAACGAGTGCCGGACACCTGGAGTATTAAAGCTTTGTACGGAGTGACACTGGAGTGACACTTAAGTGCCAAAAGTTAGGAATGTGACATTTAGGGTGCATTTGGTAACATTTCTGTTTAAAAATTGTTCCAGGAAACAGAAATAGAAAAAAGTATTTCTGTTCCGAAGAACAATTTTTGAACAAAAAACGCGTTTGGTAAATTTGTTCCGGGAATAAAAAATGAACAAAACACGTTTGGTAAATTTATATAATTTTTTTTAATATTTTTATTTTATTTTTTCTATTTTCTTTCTTATTTTTCTTATTTATTGTTCCTTTTTTTCTTTTTTCTTCTTTTGTCCGACGGCCTCGCCCAGCCACGGCGAGGCTCACCGTAGCCGGGCGAGGCTCGGCCTCGCCTTGGCTAGGCAAGCTCGAGCTCACCCATCCGCCTTTGGCGGTGGCCCGGCAACCCCGAGCCTTGCCGGCCGCTCGGCGAGCTCGGCCTCGCGGATATGGGCGAGCTCGAGCTCGCCCGCCTGGGCGAGGCCGAGCTTCGCTAGGGGCCGGCGACGCTTGGCCTCGCCGGGGCCGGCGATGCTCCGGCAGATTGCCGGCCCTCGACGGCGTTGCCGACCCTCGACGGCCGGTCGCTGGCCCTAGCCGAGGCCAATGATCGGCCAAAGAAAAAAAGAAAGAAAAAAGAAGAAGAAAAAAAGAAAAGAAAATGAAAAATGTTTCTAAATTTTGTTCCAAAACAAGAAACAATTTTTTTTTTTTTTTGTTTCTTGTTTCTGTTCCGAGATGTGTTTTAAAAAAAATAATTTTGGAACAAAAACGCAAATAAACGCGTTTTCTGTTCCTTTTTGTTCTCGGGAACAAAAAGTTGTTTAAAAACAGAAAAAAGAAACGAAAACAAACGCAGCCTTAAGTGCCAAAATTGGAGCAAAATGGATTACTTAAGTGCCAATCATGAGAAAATTTGGCCAAAATGCTGACGTAGCAATTTTCTGACTAGGTAAGTGCAAAACGACGTCGTTTTGCACGCCGACGTGGTTAGAAAAATGCAAAAATAACATCATTTTGATGCTGACGTGGTAAATAATTAATATAAAAATTCATTAAATTAAATTTAAAACATTTAAAAAAAAAAAAAGGAAGAAGAAGGTGGCTTAGGGTTGAGCCCTCATCGTCGTTGTCGCGAGAAGGATCGACGATGGTGGGGGGGAAGGTCGGTTGAGGTTGCTGGGCCCTGGCTAGGGGTCGGCGACCCTAGCCGACCAGTGGCGAAGGCCCGCAAGCCCTCGCCCAAATCTGGGGCAAGGAATAGTGGCCCTCCCTTAGATCCGGTGAGGGTTGACGATCCTTGCTTGGTCAAGCCAAGGGTTACCTGATATGGGCGAGGGTTGCAACCCTCACCCAGCTATGGCGAGGGTCGGCAGTTCTCGCCCGATCGAGCCAAGGGCAGTCGCTTGATCTGGGCAAGGGTTGCAATCCTCACCCAGATCAGGCAAGGGTTGGCGGTCCTCACCCAGTCGAGCCAAGGGCCGCCGCATGATTCGAGCACCTTAACAGGCGGCGGCCCTTGGCCAAGCCAAGCAAGGGCCGCCAACCCTCGCCAGATATGGGTGAGGGTCATAACCCTCACCCCAAATTTGGGCGAGGGCCCGCGGGCCCTTGCCACCGATTGTCGCCCCTTAGCTAGGGCTCGATGACCTCAGCCAACCCCTCCACCATCGCCAGCCCTTCCTAGCAATGGCGGGGAGGCGGTGGCGATGAGGGCTCAGCCTTCAATCGCCTTCTTCCTCTCTTTAAAAAAAAAATAAAAATTATTAATTTATAATTTAATTTATTTTATTTTATTTTTATATCAGAATTTGAATCCAAGCCAAAACGACGTCATTTTTGCATTTCTTCACTGAGTCAACTCTTCAACAAGCCATGTAAGCAAGAAAAATAATAAGAAATTGCCATGTAGGATTTCCGGTAGGGTTCATTGGAGGTGGCACTTAAATGTCACTTTCTTAACTTTTGATACTTAAATGTCCATTCGTGCCAAGTTTTGGCACTTGAAGTGTACTTCTTCCTAGAATAAACAAGTAACCGAACGTTGATTAACCTATATCGACACATCCAACTAAATTTAAATCCAAATATCTAATCACCTCAAGATGATCAGATCTTTTATAAGTGAGTATATGAGTCTTCATTCCTTGTAAGTATCTGAGGACTTTCTTTGCAGCTTTCCAATAATCCAATACAAGATCACTTTGATAACTGCCAAGCATTCCGACAGCAAAATTGATGTCTGGTTTGATGCAAGTTTAAACATATATTAAGCTCCCAACAACAAATGCATAAATAATACCTTTTATATGTTCTCTTTCCAATTCACTTTTCGGACATTGCATAAGGCTAAATTTGCCACATTTCTGAATTAGAACCATTCCTACTAAATATTTATCCGTATTGAATCTCTTAAAAAATTTCAATGTAAACTTTCGAAGACAACCCTAAGAATCTTTGTAATCTATCATAGAATAGTTTTATTCCTATCACATGCGTTGCCTCTCTCATATCATTCATTTCAAAATTCTTAGAAAGAAACTTCTTGATTTCATGTAACAAACCAAGATCATTAATAGCAAGCAAAATATCATCAACATATAGAATTAGAAAAATAAACTTACTCCTACTAACTTTCATATATATACACCGCTCAACAGTGTTTTTCTTAAATCCATATGAAGTTATATTATTATTAAACTTAAGATACCATTGTCCGAAAACTTGTTTTAGTTCATATATCAATTTCTTTAATTTATATATCATGTATTCATTTCCTTTAAGTGAAAAACCTTAGAGTTAGTCCATGTAAATCTCTTCTTCTAAATTCCCATTAAGAAATGCGATTTTGACATCCATTTCATGTAACTCTAAGTCATAATTAGTCACTAAAGCCATAATGATTCTAAATGAGTCTTTATTGGAAATCGGTGAAAATGTCTTTTTATAGTCAATGTCTTCTTTGTAAATAAAATCTTCAACAAAAAGTCTGGCCCTATATCGTTTGATATCGCCTTTGGAGTCGTGCTTAGTCTTAAAGACCATTTACACCCAACCTTTTTACATCCTTTAAGCAATTAAACAAAGTTTCAGACTTGACTTTGATGCATAAATTTTAAATCTTCTTTTGATGAAATTAAACCATTTATTAAAAAATTCACATTTCATGACTTGAGAAAATGAACTTGGATCATTTTCAATTTCTAAGCCAATTTCTAACTCTTATAGATAAACTATATAATCATAAAAAATAGCCGACCTCCTTTCTCATGGAAATCTTCTTAATACTTTTTTTTATGTGACTCAACTATTGTATGTTCAATATTGACATTTTCATTATGGAGCATTTAATCACTTATTTGTTGTTATTGATTATTGTTGGATTGAATTATAATATCAGAAGCAACAATGTTAAAAGTTTTGGATGTAAAAATTCCACCATTACTTCTTGAATGCAAATATCACGCATTCTTTTCACTCCCACTGATATCGTCATTTTTAATGAACCTAGAATTTCCAAAAATCTATATCCTTTGGATTTCTCTATATAATCAACGAAGTAACCACTAGTTGTTTTTGAATTCAATTTCCTTTCATATTGATTGTAAATTCATGCTTTTACTGGACAACCCCAAACATGTAAGCGTCATAAGCTACGTTTCATTCCCATTCACAGTTCAAAGAGAGTCTTTGGAACTGCCTTACTAAGAACCCTGTTTAATAAATACATAGAAATCTTTAATGCATACATCAATAAAGACAAGAGTAAAAATGAATGACTCATTATACTCATAACAATTTTCATTAAAGTATGATTATGCACTTCTGATACATCATTTTGTTATGGTGTACCCGACATCATGTATTAAGTACAAATGTCATGTCTTTCAAGAAAGTTAGTAAATTGACCCAGACATTGTCATGATACAACATATTTTCTATAATATTCACCACATCTATATGACTTTACTACTTTCACATTTTTATCCAATTGTTTTTCAACCTCTTTAATGTACACCTAAAGTGCACTCACTTATTGAAATCTATTATGCAATAGATAAATATAACCATAACGTAAAATATCATCAATAAATGTGATAAAATAACTTTCTCTACCAAAAGATGGAATATCAGAAGAATCACATATATCGATGTGTATAATTTCAAGAAGCTCAATGCTTCTTGTGGCACTTAGTGCATTTTGGTTGTTTGCCTTTAATATAATCAACAAACTACAAGGTCAATAAAATCCAAGTTTAAAAGAATTTTATTATTTACTAATCTTTGCATTATTTCCATGAATGTATGAATGTTTATACCTCAAGTAAGCGGAATTCTCATTCACTAAACCTTATTTAGTGCCAACATTATGATGTAAGGTCATTAAGATCTCAGTAAAAGTATTATCAAGTTTAAAATTGTAGAGATTATTACTTAAAGTTCAAATACCAATAAGATTATCATTCTTAAACAAATTGAAAGATCCACAACCAAACTTACAAAAAAAATCACACTACATCAAGTCTTAGCAAATAAACTAAATTACGGAAAATATAAGTACATGAAGGGTTCGAAACAAATCAAAGTAATGCCTAGTGTCTAAGACTAAATGATAAGTGTCAATGCTTTCAATTGGAACTTTATTTCTATTTCAACTTTCATTTAGTTTTATGATTTGGATCATAAAATATCCATATATCACATTTGACATATGAATGGTGGCACCAAAATCAATCCACCAAGTATTATGAGGAATTTCAGTAAAATTTGATTCAAAACATGCTAAAGCACAAGATTTACTTTTATTTTCGAACTAAACTTTACGCTTCACACAATCTTTCTTCAAGTGTCAATTCTTGTGAATTTAAGAAATCTTAGAAGATTCATTTAGGACGTGTAATCATTTCTTCTTACTATTTTCACATTTTCTTTTGAAATTCTTTTCTGCTTCTTGATGACTTAAGAGAAAAACGAAATGAGCCTTTAGATTCTTTATTAGTGTTTCCTCTTGAACAAGCACACTAGCCAATTCATTTAAATTCCACTTATTTTTTTATAGTGTTATAATTCATCTTAAATGGCCCATATTGTTCATGGGCAGGGAATTAAGTATGAACTGTATTAAAAAGTTTATTACTAAGTTCGTCATCATAAGAACATGCTCAAGCATAATATATGAACCATCATACTTTATGGTAGTAAAGTGCTCACTAATATACCAGCAAGTGACGTATTAGTAATCTAAAAACAATCTTTCACAAATTTCATAAATTCCTTAGCACTGTCAATTTTGGCAAGAGTAGTTTTTAAGTTGTTTGCAATTTTCATTCGCATAAACATTAAACTTAGTATATTCGATCTTTCCCAAGTTTTATAAAAAGTCTTTTCATCATCACTACTCTCATCAGTAATAACGACCAGTTTCTCAACTTGAAGTGTCAAATCAAGATCCAAGACACCTAAGTGAAACTGGACTTATTCATTCCAACAAGAGAAATTCATTTTATTGAACAAAGGATGCAAATGAAATGAAATAGGTACAAATACTACAAATATGCAAGAAAAAATTCATACATTAATGCTTTGAGAATATCACCTTATCGGATTTAAACTAAACAATACATGTGCATCACAATTCTCCTTTGGGCGATACCATGATATACTAACATACATTAAACCATAATGATACTAATAACTTTAATTTGATAATTATAAATATATCTCATTAAAATTTATTTGTTATCTTTGGATATACAAACAAAATTAACTAAAAATATTAATTACCATCTATTATGTCCATGAATTATAAGAAATTAATTAACCTTTGGGTTAATCCCTAAGTTTTTATAATAAATGAACTTCAATATATCCATGACATCAATAAGGATATTAACATATTAGATTTAATCATAGCATTAATTAGTCATGGGTAATTGAATAAAACAATTTACAATATCAAAAAAAATCAAACACCTTATGGTTTGGCCACTTTGGTGACTAACAAACCATTCTTAATTGAGATTTTTAATATTCTAAAGCACAAATATTCACCAAATTGCACCCAAGGGCAAAACCACAATTAAAGGATAAGGGTAAAACTATAAAATCCTAATTCTAGTGGGGTAGGATTGTAAATTTAACATCCAATGGCAAAATGGTAAATAGTAATTATCTAGCATACAAGGGTAAAAACGTAAATAATCATTAAGGAGGGTAGAATCGTAATTATCCAGCGAAGATGGGTAGAACCGTAAATAAAGGAGCTAAGAGGCAAAACTATAAAAATAGGCAAAGGGTAAAAACATAAATAGGTCCGATAGGCACGTGACCCAGCACGTTGGTGCATGCATAACACGCACACGAGCACGTGTTACGCATGCGCCTTTCACAGTAGCGCATGTAGGAGGCGCATTGGTGTGTGGAATCCGTGCCCCTAACCCTCTAGCGCACATGAGGGTGTGTAGGGCGCGCGGAATACACGTGCCTTCTTCCCTTTCGCACTTGTTCACCGTTTTTTTTTTCATTTCTCTTCCGGTTTATGCCCATTTCTTTTCATCATTTAGATTTCTTCCGACGAAACCTCTCCGAATTCATTTCAATAACATCAATAACATGAAAATAATTAATATCATTCCACCAATCTTTATCCATAAACATAATATTTCAATAATCGGAAAAATCATGAGATCCTAAACCACGCTTTGATACCAACTATAAGCAAAAATGTAATTGTTTTATGTAGAAATACATAACATATGATTTTTGATCTTCATGATTTTCACAATGAGAGGAATGAAGACATACCTCTATCCATAGTGAAATCTTCAACGTATTTATCGTAGTAAAACCGACAGAGATGAATAAATTTGATTTCTCTCCCTTAACCCACTTTTCCTTAACGTATGCTATCTGATGGAGGATAGAATACAATGTCATTTTCACGTCATGCGTAGAGAGAGAACCAAACTCTTATTTATACATGATATCAAGATGTGCATTTTTTATTAAAGTGCCTTTTAACTTTCATGAGAGTCACACCTCTTCAGAAGAACGGTAACTTATCAATGAGAATTGCACCCTTTTGTTAGAATCCTAACTTCTCATAGCCAAATACATTTTAGCATTTATATATCTATTAAACCATCAATTAATAATATCATGTGGCCACACAATAATTCTTACAACTCGAATATGGGAAGACAAAATTCTAACTCTTTTGATTATGACAAAATCATTTCTCTTTGTTCTTAAGGATCAAGTTTCCTTCCTTAATAACTACGCTACATTCCATCAATTCATTTTCTAAAATATAGCTTCTTATTCAGTTTAGTGAATTTCAATGAGTGTTATGTAAAAAATTATTAGTACGAAAAAATGACTTTTTGCATTTTTTTTATTACAAATTTGTTGGTTACTTACCAATAGTATTATGAAATTAAAAATCTTTTATAGCGTAAAAATTAGAATATTTTAGTGTTAGACGTGTGGCATAGAAAGAGATATTGAATGCAATGTGATAAATATGGCTTAGGAGTCAAAGTCAAATGCACAAATACAGTTTGAAATCTATGCGGAATCATGTTTGAAAATTGAATTTTCGAATGAGGATTTGCATGCATTATAGCAAATCTAAATTTACATCGAGAAGACAAACTACAAATATTACTTTCAGAAGAAAAGGAATTACCTCAAGAAGCTAAAAAAAAAAAGATTCGGGAACAACATAACTTAAATCTACGCAAAAGAACCTAAAGGTATCTGGGACTAAAAAATTAGCATCCACAATCAGTCGCTTTATCATCCACCAAATAAGTTCACTTTTTTTTTTTTATATCATTTTTATCTTTTGACAATCAATAGCCCAACTTTTTATTAATACACTAAAATGATAATTAATTAACGAAGATGATTAATACTATAATAATTAAAAAAAAATTATTCAAAGTTGAAAACAAACCTAAAAGAACCCTAGGCCAAAAGTTGAGTTTTGCATCTAATCTATAATCAAATTCTTTTAATATAATTTTTAAATAAATTTACTAATATGTATCTTTTACTTTACTCTCAACATGAAAATGTAAAAGGTTATATAGTTATTGTTTCTTTTTTGCAATTTTAAAAATACTAAAACTAAAAAACTTAATTTGGTCACACCAATGGATTTTTCAAATATATATTTACCAAACAGGCTAGCATTTCGGAAAATCCATTTACCTCAAAGGTATTTGCATTCTCCTAAGGGCATTTCCCCACAACCGAACCAAACGGGTCCTAAGACTTGCTAATCGGCTCCCTTTCACCGGTGAATTCTCGAGTCATAGGATCACTTTGTCAATGAACTGAGACAAGAAAGGCGTATGGAAAGAGCCTCTACATTAGGTAGTATTGTCACTAACTGTCCAACCGATCCCCCGCATTAGCTAAACTAGTCGATGGACAAAAAGAATAAGCAAAAATTCTTAGGTTTTTTGGTGTTCTGGGACGTGAGTCCAATGCATCATCGTTTTTAATTTTGATGGTTCTCTGCGACACTCACATTATCTTAGGGCTAAGGTACAGCGGCTTCACATGAACCTAGCGAATCAAAAAAACCACCTCAACAATAAGACGGAAGAACAGAGAAGAGAAAGAGAAAAGGAGTTATGGTCAGAAATAGCCCGTTTTACTTACTACCGTTAGAAGAATACTTGATGGCTCTACCCGCTCTATCATAAACGAATAAACCCTTCTATGCTCATCTTTCTTTAAATTGTATAATCTTCTTTTTTTTTTAAAGTTTAAAATCGTTGTTTAAAGCTTTGGTAAAACTTAAAACTCTCCAATATGCGCTAAATTGTATATAAGATCATCAATTGATTTGATAAAATTATTTCATTTAATTAAACTACAACGGTTGAGTTCGAGCTAGATATGTTAAACATGGCGTAATATCTTTGTTAATATGTTCCCAAGCAGTCCAAGGAACCGGTGAATCGGACTAATACCCCTTGGAACTGCCAGAACCAACCAATCCGGGCGATTCCCGATTCAGTTGGTTCGTGTTGCTTACTCATCTTTTACCAACTACATACTTTCTATGCTTATGTTACAAGAATCACTTCTTCTTTTTTGAAATGTTCTCAAGAGATGCTATTTCCAAAACAAATAAAGTATTCATGCACAATTTTTTTCAAAGTCTCTATTTTAATTTGATATGTGATTTTAATAGCTATTTGTCTTCATTTATGCTTCGTTTTTTCCTATTAATAAGAATATATGTATCATATGCACGTCATATAGAATTAAGTTCATAAAATGCACGTCATTTATGATATAGCTAGTATAAGCACCTAGAGGGGGGGTGAATAGGTATATAATTATTTTTCTCGTCAATTACACAATATTGGACAGTTAATAGAATTGAGACATGCAGCGATCAAAGTAAGACGAGATAAGGGAAGAGAAGATTAAACATAAGGTTTATAGTGGTTCGGCTTATTCTAAGCCTACGTCCACTCTTCCGCACCGATGCCAATTGGCTGGATTCCACTATGAACGAAAGAGGAGTTATACCACAGCTCTTCCTTGATTCCACAGCGTAGATAATCTACTACACTTCCTCAAGGTCTCTTACGAATATAGACTCTCTTTTGAAAACAATGATTCGCTCAAAGAGTTTGTCTAAACAACAGGAAGCTTTTTAGACTTTGGAATTTTTCTATCGCGTACTCCTTCAACAATTAATACGTCTTCTTTATATATTGCTTCATGCCATCATACCCATTGGCACTTACCAAAGGAATTCCTCCAATCTACCCGTTGGACGGAATCAATCAAGAAGATTAATTAAGCTATTAAAGGAACGTGTCGATAGCCCATCAATCCTGCTCGCCCATACAATCAGGATCTCGGTTTCCATAAGTAAAACCTTCCAAAAATATCCAGACAATCATCGGATCTTCAATCATCAAGTCAATCTCGATCAATCAAGGATTCCGTTATGTCTTCTCCAGCCACGAGGTCTTCTCCAGTTGATAAGGTCATTCTCTTAACGAATCATCCAGATCTAGATAACCATTTTTCAACGGATTAGAGGCTGTCAATGAGGATAGACTTTGAGTCTTAAGTCTGGCTGTCCAGAGGTCTTCAGACTTTAAATAAAAGAGTCTGTAAAACCTTCAGATTAGACTGACAGAAACATTTTGTCAACTTCAAAACACTTCAAGAAGATTTCTTCAACAATCTCCCCCTTTTTGATGGTGACAAAACTTTCCTGCAGATTTGGACAACATTGACCTGCAAAACATATCTCAAACATATGTGTATATCTTATAGAGATAAATGGCTAACTCTAAAATCTGCAACCACTACGAAAATAGGTTAGTCTCGAATATGATAAACTATCCATAAGATATTAATGGTAGTCAATATCAATAACCCAAATTCAAATCCAGACAGAAACACACAAAGTCACACAAAGTTAAAAACCAAATTAAACAAACCAAAATAAGATGTTCAAAAGTAAAAGATGTTATTCAAATCTCTTGCATATCTCCCCCTTTTTGTCAGCATTGAAAAAGTTGAGATGAAAATGAAATGAAGTCAAGATTTTTTGGAAACACGAACAAGCTGGAGATCTTCCATTGATCGAACCATCCCTTCCAAATTTTTTTCAAGTCTTCCTTCGCTTGAGCAATTTCCTCACCCTTGCCATTGGCCTGAATCTGAACAGAGAGGGCTTGGATCTGATCTTGTAATGACTCTGAAAAAACCTAACCAGCATTCTGCAAATTTTGAACCTCGCATCCCAAGGCATAAATCTGACCGCGCATCTCCAAAAGAATATCGAGAATTCTGCGAAAGTCGGCTGATTGATCGATCCCGCGTACTAGCTTCAAAGACGTTCGAGATGATGGCATGTCTGAATAATCTCGCAGATTTGGCGTTGAAACTTCATGACCTTCTTCTGGAAATTGAGAGGCATAAACATCCTCTGGGTCTGCAAGAGATCGACTGATTCCTTCACTCATGACAGGATGTGAGGACTTTTCTCCTTTCTCTTGATCTCCCCCTGCTTTCATGCCTACAGGTGGAGAGGATTGATCCTCAGGTTCTCCTTCTTCTTTTCTTCCATCTCCAGATTTTTCTGCCTCTGCTTCGCCAACTTCTCTTTCTTCTTCTTCTTCTCCTTCTTCTCTTTATTGATCTTCTTTCTCCTTCTCTTCAACATTTCTTGCTTCTTGACCTTCTCCTTCTCTTTCTTCCGTCTCGACCCTCGTTCGTTGAGTCTGGAAATGTAACGACTTAGCCTTTTCAAAGCTATTGCCGAAATGGTAAGATCATCATCTTCTTCTTCGTCCACAATAAGAGCTCTTCTTTTCTGCTTTGAAGCAATCAAGTGCTCCTTTCCTTTTCTTTTTGAAGAAGAGATTGGATGAGATCTGACTGGAGTCTTCTCCTTGAATTTCTCCAACTCCTTGTTCAGTTCCTTCAGACGCATTTTGGTTACCATCTTCAGTCCTATCACCATATGATCGCACGATCGAACACAAAATATTTGCGGAGGCTAAATATTAAAATGTTTGAACAACTTTGTGACAAGGCTTGGATAAGGCAGTTGCCCTCTGTCCTTCATCATCGCTCTATACATGTGAAACATGACAGTGTGAGGAAGAGAAAACCTTTTTCCAATCGGGACGGCATACATCAATTTTGCTTCCGAACTTGAAACATCGCCTTCGAGGTTGATTTCGGTCGAGGCAATTGATCACGATCTTGTGAAGAAGGATGTTGAATGCATTCATCCTTAGATAGGTGATTTTCTCATCTGTTCTCCTATCCTTCACAAGTTCCAGAGTAGCCCGAGCGATGGAAACCTTGATCGGCTGATATCTTCCTCTTTCAACTCCTAACACATCTGCCAAAGACATTCATATCCACAACATAGTCTTGATCCTTGACACTGAAAGAAAATCTATCCACATCCAAAAAGCTAAGATTTGAATAAAAATAGGCAGTCAGTTCAGGATAGGCCTCTGTTGTATCAGAACATAATGTCTCAAGTTGAAGGTAACCTAGTTTCTCCCTCAAGTTCACCTTCACCGCATCCAGAAAATCAAAGTCCACACTTCTAGGGTTTATAACCCCACGCTTCAGCAATTTTGAGTACAAATCCTCTTGTTCCTTCGATCGAAACACTTCTCCCCTTTTTTTCTTTACTATTAGCCGCCACGCCCATTTTTGGTTGGAATTGACTGTACAATTTGTCGTCATCATTTCCATCTACAGGATTCGGTCCCCAGTCATGAGGATCACTTGGAATATTCGCAAGGGTTTCCTCAGCCACCCTTTGTCGAGCAATTCCCAACCTTTCCATTCTTTTCAAAAAGATATATTCGTTCCCATATCCTTTATCTTTAAGAAAAGCATCGACATAGTTCAAGGGAGTACATGTTCCTTTCAAAGCACGATACAACTTATAGATAAAGGCAGGCGTTTGGATTCTTACAGGATCTGCATTCTCAATGATTTCTTCCTCTTGTTGATGAACAACGCCTTGAGGACTAGATGGATGACGCTGCTGAGAATGTTGTGGGCTCGGTTGCTATTCTGGAGAAACTTCTTCTTCTGTAAGATCGAAGTGCGTAGGCCCCTCAGGCATTCTCCGTGGTCCCCTGTTAGCGATTCTAGATGACTTTCTCGAGGACGACATTCTTCTAAGTTTTTTTGGAAGATTCCTTGCTTGACTTTTCTCAAGAAAGATGAAAAAATTTTCAAGGATTAAACAAAGGTGAAAAAAAAATGGAGAATGGAGGATTGATGCTTTCTAGGGTTTTCGAGAGTAAAGAGAAGAGGAACAGACAGAGCACTGTCGAATAAAAGGAGAGGTAGACGAACCGTCACAAAGGAAGGTAAAAAGATTCCTTTTAAAAATAACTACCTTTTTTTTTTCGTGAAGATAAAAAAAAATAACTTCTTTTTCGAAAGGGAAACGATGCTATAATTACGTCGATTGAAGATAGCAATAAAACACGGTTGGCAATCGTACCTTTTCAAGATAAAATTCAAGAGAGAGAGAGAGAGAGAAATACTAACTTACAGTTAAGGTCTTGCATTCCTGAGTCTGATAGTCTTTAGACTTTGATCTCCCCAAACCTTAAAATGTTGAGTCTGGAGCGTATCAATTCAAATTGATTTTTCTCTAGAGGCTTCGTGAATATATCTGCCAGCTGATTTTTTGTATCAACATATTGTATTGAAACATCTCCATTCTAAACGTGATCTCTGATGAAGTGATGTCGAATCTCTATATGCTTTGCTCTTGAGTGAAGAATTGGATTTTTGGTAAGATTAATAGCACTTGTGTTGTCGCAGTTTATTTCAGTGCATGAATCTTCAATTCCAAAGTCTCTTAGTTGTTGCTTTATCCATAGAATTTGAGAACAGCAACTTCCAAGAGCTACATACTCGCTTCTGCTGTAGAGAGACCCACTCGTACTTTGTTTTCTTGAAAACCAAGACACCGTCCCCGCTCCAAGTAGTTGGGATGTACCCGAGATGCTCTTTCTATCAACTCGCAACCAGACTAAATCTGCGTCGAGTATTCAAGAAGAGTAAAGTCTCCCTCTTTAGGATACCATAGGCCGATGCTTGAAGTTGAAGTAATGTATTTGAGAATACGCTTTGCAGCACTTAAATGAGATTCTTTAGGATTCGCTTGAAATCTAGCACAAATGCAAACACTAAACAAAATGTCGTCTAGAAGGAAGATAAAGAAGTGAGCCAATAATACTCTTGTATAGCTTTTGGTCAACTTTCTTTCATTCTTCATCTTTGTCTATCTTCAAGGCACTTGACATTGGTATGTCGATCTTTTTGCAATTGTCCAAATCAAACTTTTTGACAAGATCATTAGCATATTTTTCTTGACGAATAAAGGTTCCTTCCTTTAGTTGTTTCACTTGAAGTCCAAGAAAGAAGGTTAACTCACCAATCATGCTCATTTCAAATTCTTCCTGCATAGTCTTAGAGAATTTCTTACAAAGACTTTCATTAGGAGATCCGAATATGATAGCATCAACATATATTTGAACTAGAATAAAGCTTTTGCTTTCCTTTTTGATAAATAGAGTAGTGTCTACTTTACCTTTCACAAAATTGTTTTGAATTAAGAACTTACTCAGCTGTCATACCAAGCTCGAGGTGCTTGTTTCAAGCCATATAAGGCCTTTTTGAGTCTGAATACTGAGTCTGGTTTCTTTGGGTCTTCAAACCCAGGTGGTTGTTCCACATAAACTTCTTCATGGATGAATCCATTTAAAAAAGCACTTTTGACGTCCATTTGGAATAACTTGAAATTTTTGTAACAAGCAAATGCAAGTAATAAACGAATTGCTTCTAACCTTGCTACAGGAGCGTAAGTCTCGTCATAGTCGATTCCTTCTTCTTGCGTGTAACCCTTGGCCACCAGTCTTGCTTTGTTTCTCAAGATTTTTCCTTTTTCGTCCATCTTGTTTCTGAAAACCCATTTTGCTCCAACAACATATTTACCTTTAGGTTTAGGAGATAATTCCCAAACATCATTGATGCTGAATTGCCTGAGTTCTTCTTGCATAGCTTCAATCTAGCTTTCATCAGATAAAGCTTCTTCTATGCTTTTGGGTTCTATTTCAGAAATAAGAGCCACAGCACTAGATTCTTCACGCCTTTTGGATCTTGTACGAATTCCTTCATTGATATTGCCAATGATAAGATCTTTGGGATGACTGGACTTATGCTTCCAGTTGCTGAATAATTTGTCAGATTGATGATCACTTTCTTCGCTTGATTCTTCAACAGACTCTTGCCTTGATCCTTCAAGGTCTGAGCTGCTTCTTGAGATTTAGACTTTGTAGAGTCCGGAGCAGATTTAGATTCCTCAATATGACTCTGTGTAGATTCATTTTGAATGGAATATTGGAATTTGACATTCATTGATTCTTCCATTTTCAGAGACTTCTTGTTGTAGACTCTGAATACTTTGCTAGAGGTTGAATATCCAAGAAAGATGCCTTCATCGACTTTTCTTCAAGCTTACCAACTCGATCATTTGCATTTTTCAGTAAGAAACATTTGCATCCAAATACATGGAAATATGAAACAATAGGCTTCTTTTCTTTAAAAAGCTTATAGGGGTTTTTTCTAGAATAGGTCTTAGAAAAATTCTATTGATAATATAACATGATGTTGAAACAGACTTCAGCCCAAAATTGTAAAGAGATATTACTTTCAATTAAAAGAGTTCTAGCCATTTCTTGAAGAGATCTATTCTTCCTTTCCACAACTCCGTTTTGTTCCTGGAGTATATGGAGAAGAGAATAAATGCTGAAAACCGCATTCTTCACAAAATTTGGCAAAATCTTGATTTTCAAATTTTCCTCCATGATCTGTTTTTATTCTTGAAATAACATATCCCTTTTCATTTTGAACCATCTTAGCGGATTTTTCAAAATAGGAGAAAGTTTCAGACTTACTTGCTAAGAAATATACCCAAGTATACCGTGAGTAATCATCCACAATTACTAGGCAATATTTCTTACCTCCAATGCTCTGAGTTCTTATTGGTCCAAAGAGATCCATATGCAAGAGCTGTAGTACACGGTTAGTAGAAACTTAATTTATTGGTTTGTAAGAATTTCTTACATGTTTTCCCAATATGCATGGTGTACATAGATCAGATTTTTGGTATGATAAATTGGGTAGACCACAAACAAGCTTCTTGGCTAAGATCTTGGCTATCTGCTTCATGTTAACATGCCCAAGCTTTTTGTGCCACAAACTTGCTTCGTCTTGGATTGAGATTAAGCATTGTGACTCATCTGGTTTTAAGTCCAAGAGGTAGATATTTCCATGTCTTCGACCCATAAATGACTGAGTAGAGTCTTTACCGGTTCCTGAACAAATACCCTCTTGAAAGCTGATCTTAAAACCAGCATCACACAGTTGACTGACACTGATCAGATTGTAATTGAGCCCTTCAACTAAAGAAACATTGCTTATTGTGAGGTTCCCAATCTTCACAGTTCCAAAGACTACTATTTTTCCTTTGATGTTTCCACCAAATGAAACTTTTCCACCATTCACTTAATTGAGCTTTATGAAGCAGTTTGAATCTCCTGTCATGTGTCTCGAGCATCCACTATCCAGGTACCATTTCACATTTTTCTTGATAGTGACCTGCATATAAGAAGAGACTCAAGCTTTCTTTGGTACCCATATTTTCTTAGGTCCTTTTGAGTTAGTTTGATATACAGTTTTTCCTGACTTTATTTACGAGTCCATATCATAGGACATTCTTTCTCAAAATGATCTCGCACGATTGCATTTTGAACATTTAAGAGCATTGCGACCTCTTTCGGTTTTACAAAGTTCCTTTCAAAATGATTTTTGTAAGCATTTCTTGAAGGTCTTTGTTTGATTCTTTCTTTTACTTTAGAAAAATCGATTAAAGGAATAGTTTCAGAGTCATTCCTAAACCAGATTTATTGAAATAAGGTCTTTGAACATAAAGTATTTTTTCAAGTTTTTCAGATCCCGAGAAAATCTTTTGAAATATTTGAAATGTCATTTTTCAAAAATGCATTCTCTTTTAAAAGATTATCTTTGCTTTCATTGATAAAAGAAACATTCTGGTCTAAGCATTTCACTTTTTCTTCCAAAACATACTTTTGATGTTTTAAAGCAGAATTTTCCTTTTTGATTTCAGAAATTCTTTTAAGAGAAGTCTTAAGATTAAAACATAATTCATCAATGTATTTTGAAACTTTAACAGGGATTTTGAAGTTACTTACCTCGAATCCACTTTCTGAATCTGAATCGGAGTTTGATTCTGAATCTAATTGTGCCATCAGACATATGTTGGCATAGTCATCATCACTTTCTTCACATTCTGTATCACTCTAGGTCTCTGCTTTAAGAGCCTTTCGATACTTTTCAGTTTTTCCTTTCTTCTTTCTCAAAAGAGGACAGTTGGGTCTGATGTGTCCTTTTTTCTTGCATTCGAAGCAAACAACATCTTTGTTTGTTTCATCATCCTCAATAGACTTAGCCTGTTGCTTCTGAAAACCTTGTTTCCTTGGATTGAATCTTCTTCCTTTTCTGTTCAGCTTTCGAATCTTCTAATCATGAGAGCAAGCTCCTCATCGTCCATATCATCTTCGAAATCTGCAACATCGAATCATCATTGGATTTTAATGCAATGGATTTCTTACCTTTAGGATCTTCGTCTTCATTGATTCGTTCTACTTCATAAGACCAAAGAGTTCCAACCAACTCATCAACAGATAGTGGCATGATTCTTTGAGTTTCTCTGATTGATGTCTTTATGTGATTCCAATCCTTGGAGAGTCCTCGCAATAGCTTATTTACTTTCATGGAATCAGAAACTGGTTGACCTTGATTCTCCAGACCATTTACGATATATGTAAAACGACTAAACATGTCAGTTATAGATTCTCCCATTTTCATCCTGAAGGCTTCGTATTGACCAAGGAGTATATTGACTCTGGTCTTTTTCACACGATCTGTTCCTTCATAAGTAATGTGTAATCTATCCCAGACTTCTTTGGCTGTATCACAAGAAGATATTCTATATTCGGTAGGTGATAAAGCACAATATAAAGAATAGATTGCTTTTGCATCAAGAGTTTGTCTCTTGATTTTTTCTTCCCGACTCATGTCGCTGGTCTCAACAGCTTTCCTTTCCTCTTTCGAAACAGATGCAGCTTTAGGAATGATTCCTTTTTCTACAACGTCTCATTCCAGAAGATCCTTTGATCTAAGAAACGCCTTCATCTTGTTCTTCCATATGTTGTAGTCATTTCCATCAAAGTAAGGCGGTCTCGTGTTGCTTTGCCCTTCTACTGACCTTGGAGCCAACATACTAGCCATGGATCTTTTACTCTGAAGTAAAACACTTCAAACAAAGTGAGCACACGAGCTCCGATACCAATTGATATAGCTAGTATAAGCACCTAGAGGGGGGTGAATAGGTATATAATTATTTTTCTCGTCAATTACACAATATTGGACAGTTAATAGAATTGAGACATGCAGCGATCAAAGTAAGACTGAGATAAGGGAAGAGAAGATTAAACACAAGGTTTATAGTGGTTCGGCTTATTCTAAGCCTACGTCCACTCTTCCGCACTGACAGCCAATTAACTGGATTCCACTATGAACAAAAGAGGAGTTACACCATAGCTCTTCCTTGATTCCACAGCGTAGATGATCTACTACACTTCCTCAAGGTCTCTTACGAATATAGACTCTCTTTTGAAAACAATGATTCGCTCAAAGAGTTTGTCTAAACAACAGGAAGCTTTTTAGACTTTGAAATTTTTCTATCGCGTACTCCTTCAACAACTAATACGTCTTCTTTATATACTCCTTCATGCCATCATACCCGTTGGCACTTACCAAAGGAATTCCTCCAATCTACCCATTGTACGGAATCAATCAAGAAGATTAATTAAGCTATTAAAAGAACGTGTCGATAGCCCATCAATCCCTTTCCGCCCATACAATCGGGATCTCGGTTTCCATAAGTAAAACCTTCCAAGAATATCCAGACAATCATCGGATCTTCAATCATCAAGTCAATCTCGATCAATCAAGGATTCCATTATGTCTTCTCCAGCCACGAGGTCTTCTCCAGTTGATAAGGTCATTCTCTTAACGAATCATCCAGATCTGGATAACCATTCTTCAACGGATTAGAGGCTGTTAATGAGGATAGACTTTGAGTCTTGAGTCTGGCTATCCGGAGGTCTTCAGACTTTAAATAGAAGAGTCTGCAAAACCTTCAGACTAGACTGACATAAACATTTTGTCAACTTCAAAACACTTCAAGAAGATTTCTTCAACAATTTAGTGATTGTTGTTAAGTTCATTATATTAGGAATTACTCATCATTAGACTAGGTCATTTAATAAATGCCGCGTGACATATAGCTCGCATATTAAATTACATGTTACATGTCATTTTAGTTGAAATGATTTTGTATGTCATTGCATTGCATTGAATGTCATTAGAATTAGGTCATTTAGATTGCATTTAATTATCGCATTTTTTCATGTCATATAGTTTAGGTCGTGGTGCCATGTCATATTAGATTATTAGCATGCATCACATGACTTTCATTAAATAAAGTGAAAACAAAAATTGAAATTGTGTGTTAATTAGAAATCATATCTAGGATTATCATGTGAATTCTGATCTAACATCGCAAATTCTTTTGTGGCTATGAGGTAAGTCTTGCAATTTTTTTATTTGCTTTCTTGAGTGTTAAATTGGTGGTTTAGTGTACCCGTATGATCACCTCACACGTTAGGAAAGTGAATTAAAATCAAATCAAGCTATCTGCAAAACATTTTTTTCGAAATAAAAGAAAAAGGTACCGAAAGGACACTATGAAAGTTTAGTGTAACCAAGTCCCCATACCCAAAATCTCTGGTTCGTAGAAGTGAAATAATTCTCCTGTTATTTTACTTAGGTGTCTAATCGACCTACCGCAAATTGATTAGTGGTGACTCCCTTTTGCATGCTAGATATTTGAATTTAAGTCGCGAGTTGGTATGGGCTTGGGAGAGCTCAAGCTAAGTCTAAGCTTAGCAATCCATTAGCCTAATTTTAGGTGATGCACCCCGAAATTTAGGTCGCGACAAGATCAACTGGTCATATTCATTTTAGCTTATGGTATCTTTTTGAGCGATTTTTGGATTTTCTAAAATAAAAGTTAGCAGTAAAAAGGTGAAATTATCTTTCATGAATTTATAAATTCTAAAGATGCCGTAAACAAATTTATGACCGATTTACAAAGATTTCTCACTTCTAGCATGCTAATTGGGCTATGATCATAGGCTCATATGGATTTATTAATTATGACTGAAAACGAACATTTCGTAGTGAGTGTGGAATGTTTGAGGAAAATCCAAAGGAATAGCTATGTTAACGGTCATTACTTATCCTTATAGATTGTTTGACTCACGAGTCATAAGTCAGGCACATAGAGCATGTGGATCAAGACTTTTTACATACAAATGGTCTCTCTTTCGATGACTCAATTAGTAATAACATAGTTTTCATTATATATGAGGGGTAAGGCGGTTTTGATTGTTTATGAAGGCCACATTTATTGATATGATGCTTGTCTTGACATGTCACCACTCGTTTGGTACTTCAGCCGCCAGTTATACACATTTCAACAAAACTATAGTCAAAATTGACTTTCAAGTTAGTGCCATTTTATGCGATATTTGCAAGTTTGGGTTGAAGGTATTTCCTAGTCTTGAAGGTTGACATTTTTATTTGAAACTTGGGAAGAAATACACTCCAAATGCCAAAACTTGGTATGAGGACACACATAAATGCCAAAACTTCCAAATATACATTTAACACCAAAATCGAAGAAGAAATAAACACTTAAGTGGTTTTTTTTTTTTTTTTTGATACCTTGGGAACCCCGTACAGCCAACGGATAAACCCTGGGGCGACGCTAGCGAAGGACCCACCACCCCAACGTCATGCTTAAGGTCCCGTGCGTCCCATGGGATTTGAACCCATTTGTCTTGGATAGACGTCATGGGAGCTCTTATCCAGCTAGGCCACCGCAGGCGGTGATAATAAACACTTAAACACTTACTAATTTTTTTTTTTTTGGTAAAAGGTAAGAATATATATTAAGCTTTGGACAAATTAACAAGAATTCGGCACCGTAACTCACACTTTAGCTGTGGGGGCAGGGAGAGTGTGAGGGTGCCGAATCAAAAAAAGTACAGAGAAAAGGAAACAGAGCAATAACCAATCGGCTGAACTACAAGTAAAAAACAAACCAACGACCCTCAGGCATCCCTCCAAAGAGCGAAGAGACGGAGGAGAGCGAGGAAGAGGACTCCAAGCTGAAGATGGACGGATCAAACCCCCAACTTCTCTAGAGTCGCTTGTTTCTTGGAGTAGGCAGGACATTAGAGAACAAAAGAGCCTTATCCTTCACAACCTTGATCAAGTGATTCTTCATGGCCGGAATTGCCAAAGAGTCACCTCGAAAGATGATAGAATTCCTTTTTTTTCCATGTAAAATGGCATAAAGCCCCAAAAGAGAAACGGGCAATATTGTGAAAAAAATCTTTGTCGGATAGGACTTTGAGAGCCCAAGAGAGGTTTTCCTTCCAAAATTTGTTCTTCCAAGGTAAATTACATCTAGAAGCTCAAAAAAACGCAAGAGTCGCGGACGTTGTGCACTCAAAGAACAAGTGGTCCACGGAGTCCGGAACGAAGCAACAGAAAGCACAAACAGAAAACTCAATCCTCCCATAAGAGAGAAGAAGAGTTTTAGTTGGCAGCCTATTTTCTACGAGCAACCACAAATGAAATTGAAATCTGGGTGCAAGGTCATTGTCCCAAATAAGAGGAGCCCAAGACACTCGATTCTTTTTAACCCTGATGTATTTCCAGGTAGAGGCAATAGAGAACGAACCTGATGGATCTTCTCGCAGGTGAAGCGGTCAGAATCAATAGAAAGAATGGGTATGGTAATTCCCATATTTGCGAGGAGATCTCTCAAAGAAGCACCCACGGGAGAATAAAGGTCCGCCACTACAGAATAGTTTGGAAGGCGACAGCTTTCCACAAGGTCCTGCGAGATAAGTAAGAGAAGCGGGCCACATTCCAGCCAATTGTCATGCCATAAGGAGATAGAGAAACCGTGGCCAATCTTCCAAAAGAAAGAGAGCCTAAAGTGTCTTCGAAGTTGAAGGATTTTTTTCCACACCCACGAACACATAGTGGGTGTGGAGGAGAAGTTGTCCTTCTTTAAAATATAAGAATGGATCCAACGACACCAGAGAGATTCTCTATCGGTGAAGAGAAACTAGATGTACTTAAGCAAGGAAGCAATATTGCAGTCTCTCAATTTCCGAATACCCAAGCCACCTTCATTTTTTGGGAGGCAAATGTCATCCCAAGATACTTTGGCACCGCCTCGGCCAAGCGAGGTGCCCTTCCACATAAACTATCTTAGCAGTTGTTCAATTCTATCAAGAACGGAGGTAGGTAGAGAAAAAACACTAGCCCAAAAGGTTTGGATAGAATGCAGTACCGACCTTATAAGTTGAAGCCTGCCAACAAAGGATAAAAAGTGATGAGCCCACGATTGAATTCTTGCGGTAAAACAATCAATCAACGAAGCACAATCAGCTTTCCCAAGTCTTGAAGTGATGATGGGCACCCCTAAGTACCGGACTGGGAGTCAACCTTCCTGAAAGCCAAATGCAAGCCAAAAATTCTCTCTGATGGAAACAGGGCCTCCTGAGAGAAACACATCGCTCTTGTTTTTGTTCGGAAGCAATCCACTCCAAGATGAGAATATATCAAGACTTCTCTTAAGGATCGTGGCGGAAACCTAATTAGCTTGACAAAAGAGAAAGACGCCGTCAACAAAGAAAAGATGGGTCAGCTTTACCTTCTTACATCTCCAAAAGTATTTGAAGCCTTTCACCAAAGTACGGGAATTTAAAATCCATGAGAACACATCCATAACAAGGGTAAAGAGGTACGGCGACAAAGGGTCCCCTTGGCGAAGGCCTCGACCTCCATAGAAGAAGCCATGAAGTTCGCCATTAATAGAAACCGAAAACTTGGGTGTTCTCACACACACCATTATCAAATGGATGATCCATTCCGGGAATCTGAAAGCTTGCAGAGTGAGTTCCAAAAAATCCCCATCTACAGTATCATACGCCTTTTGAAAGTCCACCTTAACAGCACATTTCGGAAGGTAAGGATCTAAGTGAAAACTAGAGAACAATTCCTGGGCAAGAAGAATGTTATCTCTAATTCTCCTTCCTTTAACAAATGCATTTTGAGATGATCCAACCAAAACATTCAAAACAGCAGCCACACAATTAGCTAGAATTTTTGTAATAACATTGTAAATGGTATTACAACATGCGATAGATCTAAAATCTGTGACTGCATAGCATTCTGAACTTTGGGAATCAACATAAGGATAGTATTGTTTGCCTCTTTTAGGAGGAAGCTTGAAGCAAAGAAATCCTGAACAGCTTCAATAACCAATGGCCCGACAAGATCCCAGTTGGTCTTGTAAAATTCAACCGAAAAGCCATCAGGACCCGGGGCTTTTCCTCTTGCTAGGGAGAAAAGAATATCCTTGATCTCCGAATCTATGACCGGGCAAGAGATGGAGCTGCATTGAATATCCGAGAGAGGCCGATGGATGAGCTCCTTCATCTCATGAAGAGACGGTTTTGAGAGGCACGCCTGAGGTGAGAGCAACTTTGAGAAGTAGAACTCAAACACTTGAGGCATAAGGGCTGGATCATCTATGAGGACACCAGATGAATCCATAACCGAGAGGATATGGTTTCTAGTCTGTCTGTTCTTAACCAAATTGTGGAAGAATCTAGTGTTCCGATCACCCTCTTTCAACCAAGTCACACGAGACTTTTGATGGTAAAAAGACTCCTCATGGGCCCGCAGTTGGAAAAAGGCACGTCGCTGGTTTTTTTCCAGGTCAGCAAGAGATGAATTAGAAGGATCATCATGAAGCCCAACCTGAGTGATGTGAAGGGCTTCTCTAGCTTCAGCCGTCCTCATCGAAATGTCAAAGAAAGACTCTTTGTTGAGTAATATGAGGCTAGCTTTAACCAATTTCAGCTTGGACTCGAGGCGGAACATCGGCACTCCCAAGACTGGCGTATTCCAAGCTTGATTGATGCAAGACGAGTAATCCGAGTGTTTGAACCAAAAATGAAAATATTTAAACGGCTTCCTTCTCGACGCTAGATTAAGCACTCTAACAATCATAGGAGAGTGATCAGAAATACTCGAATTGAGAAAGGAGGCTTGAGAGAAGGAGAACCGATGGTTCCACAAATTGTTAATAAGGACCCGATCAATCTTGCGCATTTTCCTTGCAGCACCAGAGGAAGTAGACCAGGTAAAATGGAGGCCAATGTATCGAAGGTCCACCAACTCGGTTTGAGCTAAACATAAAACGAAACTCATCAAAAGATGGAATCCAAGCGCTCGAACCCCCCACCCTATCCTATGGGTCCTTAATGGCGTTAAAGTCGCCAGCTACAATCCAAGGCGAGTCCTGGAAGACTTCATTGTAATGGATTAGATCATCCCAAAGGGGCCTACGACTAACAAAAGTGTGATCACCATAAATCGCAAAAATACAGCAACTCATGCTAGAAGAAGTAGAGGAAAGAAAACCATGAACAGCTTGCTTATTCGAAGAAATGGGAGCAAACTCAACTACACTTGGGTCCCAGCCAACCCAAATTCTGCCACGAGGAGCGTATTCATAGTTCGCTGTCCATTTCCAGCCTCTTAATAAGGTCAAAGATATTGAATCAAACAAATCTTCGGGCACCTTAGTCTCAAAAATACCGATCAAACAAAGCTTGTTGGAGAGAACAAGCTTCCTTACCTCAGCACACCTAACAGGATTGAGGATACCTCTAACATTCCAGAATCCAAAAACATATGTACACAAGGAAGGGAGGCGATTACCTCTTCATAGAGGCTTTGCGGCCAGTAGAGGTGGCCTTAGCAAGATTCGAAGCAGGAGGTTCAGGAAGTAGACGATCCAGCTAGTCTTGAATAGAGTCTAGCTTTGCACAAGACATCGTCCCCCGAGGTGAGGAACTGATGGATAGTAGATCATCATCCTCCGAGATAGCATGAATACTAGAACTAGCAATCTCATCCGAGCCAATAGAATGTCCCGAGCGGGAGGTGCGGTCCAAGATCTTGGCAGTATTATCATGTACCTTAACAGGTGCTTTCAAAAGTCCCTTAGAAATCCGAACAGGAGGGAGCACAAGTGGTTAACCGGTTTAGCGGAAGCGGTCTTCAGATTCAACTGCTGTCCACCTTCGGTAGCGCTTGCCACACTAACAGATGCCGCCTTCTTAGAAGAAGGAAGCTTTTTCTTTTTATTTTTACCTACCACTTCATGCCATTCCTCACCCGCTGGAGGAATAAGTGGAGGGGAAGAAGTGAGGGCAAGCGCGACTTCATGCACTGTGACTAAATCGGAGGAACCAGCATCGTTTCTTGTAGGTATAGGCAGAGCAACCGAAGGCGACACTTGGGAAAAAGCAACGGCTTCCGTATGGGGAGCAGCAAGTTCCCCATCGGCTTCCAAAGCATCGAGAGGCTGCTGGACTCTTTCCGAATCCTGTTGCTAATGTGGGGCATGAGCATCCACCAAAACAGGGGAAGCAGGCCTGTCCTGGGGGAGCTGAACAGGAGTAGGAATGACTAATACGGGAGCCTTAGCTGCATGCCTCCTCAAATTAGATGCTTGGCGAGGGGCTCGGGGATTGCAGTTGTGGCCAAAGATGCCGCACTTGGAACAAACTTGTGGACGCCACTCATATTCCACAGCAACAATACGGGAATTTCCATCATGAACCACTAGTATAGAATCACAAGAGGGCTGATCTGCAGTAATTTCAACATACACACGAGCAAAAGCTAACATATCCATTTGCTTAGTACGATAATCCACATACAAAGGCTTGCCAACCGCACTCGCAACTTTGCCAATAGCCTGGGCTGACCAAAAGGAGAAAGGAAGGTTTCTCAACTTGACCCACACGGGAGCAGTTAAATGAGCATCTTTCTTGAGTTCAAGACCAGGCTTCCATTGTTGCAGAATAAATGGAACCTTCGCAACTGTGATCAGGCCACCTTCGAGGAGCTTCCTCCTAAAATCCATATCAAGAATATGCAGCACAAAGAAACCTTGTCCGTCTGCCATGACTTCGGTGAGGTTCGGGCTCCACGCCCTTTTAAGAGCTTCCTCAGTAACTTTAAACGGAATTCTCCTACCCAGATAATAGCCAATCAAACAATCATGGAGTTTGGGGTCAGCAACCTGAAGGTCAAGGTCTGATAGCTCAACCATCGGTTTATCATCTAGAAATTCAGGAGGAGTGAATTCTAAATCGTAGCCTTTCCTCAACACTTGAGCAACAGACGCCCAAGAACGGCTAGTTGGATTTGCCTCGCCCGTAGTCTGAGGCCGATTTGGTCTGGATCTACCTCTGCTTTTCGTGCGAACACCAGCAGGGTTATGAACAGGGATGGGAATATCCGTCTATCTCGGATCAGGGGAAAACGAGGGGCTTCGCCCCTTATCCCTACGCAAGGGCCAATCAAGAGAAGGTCGACCTACAACTTGAGGGACATGGGCGAGAGAACTCGGCCCTTCATCAACACGAGAGGCCTGGCCAGAAGCCGAGGCCATCACAGCAGCAATTCGAAATCCAGAACCCAGACGGGGGAAAAACCCTAATCGAATTCATCCATAATCGGTCCGAAAAGAGTGGACATACCAAGGCCAAGCTTCAGGGTTTTGTAGGGAGGTAGAAGACGCCTTAGCCCACCAAGAAACAGCCCCAACCAACGGTCAAACAACTAAGAATCAGCCAATGAAGAAATCACAGCTACAGTAACTCAAGTGCCTGGCTTGAGAGCTTCAATGAACATTAAACACTTACTGTTAATAGCAAGAATTTATGGCAAAACAGTTGACATGGTTATTTTTGACGAAAATTTTAAATTATGTCATTTTTTTATTATATATGTATCCACATGGCGCTGATGGGGCTATATAAATCCAAAACGACATCTTTCTAGTCCTAAATTGATTTTTAATATAAATATTAATTAAATTTAAAAAAAAATAAAAGCAAATCAACAAGGGTCTCCACAACCCTCACTGTTGCCGCCCCACTATCTCGGAAAGGGCAAATGATGGTGGGGGAGGATCGACTGGGGTCACCTAGCCTCAACCAGTGGTCGGCAACCCCAATGCGTATGCATGCCCTCACCTAGATTTGGGGCAAGGTGTTGCGGCCCTCCCTCAAATTGGGTGAGGCTCGCCAGCCCTCGTCTTGATCGGTCCAAGCCACCCATTTCCACCACATTAGTTTGCTCCTTTTCTTTAATTTTAGTTTTTAATTTAATTAATTAATATTTATATTAAAAATCAAATTTAGGGGCAAACAAATTACGTTTTAGGATAAGGAGTGCTGAGTCGACATTCCAGCAAACTACATAAACTGAAATACCACATCAAATTTTAGGTAACTCTAATTAGAGTTGGCACTTAAAGTGTCCATTTTTTTTTAAAATGTGACATTTTAATATAATTGTTGGAAGGTTCGGCAGTTATGTATTTACCCATGGTAAGTTTTGGTGCTTGCGTTTTCGTACCTTGCGAAACTCATGAGGTAGGCGCTTCTTTCTTTTGTGAAATAAAAACCCGTCTTGAGTGACGATGAGTTGAGCTGGACCATCGAGAAGCCTTGGCTTTCTTCGTTCAGCAGCGATGGCTTCCAGGACTATGTCGTCTTCAGCTGCAAAAGGTAAACTTTCCTCTATCTTCGCACACCCACTTAGAAATTCTCCCCAAAGTTTCAAGCTTTCGCAAGAACTCGCCGGTAGAGACTCGCCTCCGCCCCCAAAATCCACACTTTCCGCCGGCGCAGAGGACCGAGCTCGGTCCACTCTTTTCCTCGAGAAGAAGTGGAAAACGGGGGATTTCACCCTGGACGAAGCGCTCCGCCATTTCGATCGCATGATATCCATCCGACCCGTTCCTCCCGCTTCGTCGTTCCGCGTGTTATTGGGTGCCCTGTCTAAGAAGAAGCATTACTCTGCGGTGATTTCTCTCCGCAGAAAGCTGGAAGTTACTGGGCTCCTGTCTGATTATTTTTTGCTGAAAATTCTATTGAACTGCTTCTGCAATGAGAGGCGGGTAAAGGATGCTTTTGCGGTTTTGGGGGCGATTTTTCGCCGAGGGTTTTCCCTGATATAGTCACCTATAATCAATTGGTGAAGGGATTGTGCTTAAATCATAAAATTGGTGAAGGGGTCGCCTTGTTTAAGAAAATGGTGCGTTCGGGTTGCAGGCCGACTGTTGTTACTTATGGCACTTTGATTAGTGGGTTATGTCAGACCGGTAATACGAGCACGGCGCTCAAGTTACATGAAGAAATGCTGAGTAGCAATGGTGAACATAGCATTGTATGCAAGCCAAATATAGTTTGTTACGGTGCTATTATTGATGGACTTTGCAAAGATGGGTTACTAGAAGAGGCCAGCAAACTTTTCAAGGGGATGAAAGATAATGGTATTTCACCAAATTTGGTTGTTTACAACTCGCTGATACATGGCTTGTGTTGTATGGGACAGTACAAGGAAGCAACTGATTTGCTTAACGAGATGGTGGATAAAAGAATCGAACTTGATGTAGTTATATTTAATTCTCTTTTGAATTTTCTTTGCAAAGAGGGGAAGTTCAATGAAGCCGAAGACATGCTTAAATTGATGATTGAGAGGGGTGTAGATCCTAGTACTGTTACCTATAACACGATAATGGATGGCTTGTGTTTAGCGGGTAAGATTGATGAGGCAAGGGAACTGCTTGCTCATTTGATGAGTAAGGGTTGTCTAGTTAGCGAAGTCAGCTACAATGTGCTGATCAACGGTTATTGCAACCAGGGAAGTATGGAAGAAGCCATGAATATGTATAAGGAGATGATTAACAATGGTGTTAAGCCAACAATTGTCACCTTCAATTGCCTAATTGATGGGTTGGGCAAAGCAGGGAATCTGCAAGCTGCATGGGACTTATTCCACATGTTGCAGCAGGATGGGTTAGCACCAAATGTTGTAACATACTCTATCATGATAAATGGGCTCTGCCGACAATGTCAACTTGAAGAGGCAAATGCGCTACTTGCGAAAATGGAAGACAATGGCTGTGTGCCAAATGTAGTCACATTCAACACATTGATGCATGCTTTTTGTCAAAATAATGAGGCGTTGAAGGTGATTGAGCTGCTTAAGAAAATGGCAGGAAAAAATATGGTACCAGATTCAACCACGGCATCTATAGTATTTGACTTGCTTTCAAAGGATAAAAATTATCACGAGTATCTGACTTTACTTCCAGCATTTCCTTCATGAAAATCTGTGGGTGAAGACACAGTGTGGTCATGGGCATGCTTTTTGCATAAGGACTGCAGCAGACAAGACCAGCATCATACTGCCGTTGCGATTTTTGGTGGATGGTAAGTCGAAATTTTCAACTGTACTCAGCTAGCTTTGGCAGTGCGGTTTTCATAGGTCATTTAGATATTATAATTGATGCAGGTTTTTGATACTATTGAGTGCATGTGAAGAAGCATGTGGCGCATTCCTTGGCATACGTATCCATATATAATTGCTTTATGTTTGGCCAGTCAATAAGTCTTATGCTCTTTACCTTTATAGTGCAGATAGGGTCGATTGTACCATCCAGCTACATAGCTGCTGGAATGCCTGGGTAGGAGACTCAATCTCTAAGACGTCTTTGCAGCTCTGCACCACTGGGTCACCCATGCGGTGCATTTGGAAATGGAAAGGACGTACCAAAAGAATTTTAGAGTTCCTTGTCAGAAGCTGTTGCTTCCAGAAGGTAAGAGAACGGTTGCAAGGTTCTGCGGTGGTGAGCTAGATTGGAGTTGGAGAAAGCACTCTCACTGAAGCAGCAAAAGGAGTGATGCACTGAGGGATCAAAAGATGACTTTGAAACATCTCCTCACTCAATACAGAGACTAACAAAAGAGTGTTATTACGAGAAACAAACTCAAACCATCAGTAGAATAAGGTAACTTTAGTCAAGAACAATTGCCTTTTTCATTGACATAACATTGATCTGAGCTGGAGGGCTAAACCGGTTCTACCCACGAAGTGGCTTGGCTGGAGTTCTTAGTGTTGAAATGCTGGGCTTGATGTATAGAAGCGGAGAAGAGATGCATTTAATTGTTTTTTTCTATACTTTTTATTGTATTCTCCCATTGATAAGAATGTATGTATCAAGAACAATTTGTTTGCTCGATCAAATAAGCAATAAGAGTCAATTATTAGAGCTGCAAATATTTCATCAAGTGTTTTGATTATCTGCAAATTTTCCGTCTATGTTTTAGGGGAAGAAAAGAAAAAAATTCTTCTATTATCATATTAATGATATTCCTTAAAATCTTTTTATTTATTAAAATTAACATATTTTGGTATTGATCTGCGTATTAGGTTTATTTATTTGACTAACTACTGCAAATATTAATGTTGATTTTTTCATCACTATATATGAAATCTAAAGCTCAAAAATTCAAAAAAAAAAAAAAAAATCAGCTCATTACATTTTCCAAACGAATGTTACGAGCCTATCTCGCCAAGCAATTTTTTGATTTTCAAAATACGAAAAGGTTTATCTTTCTTTTAATTTTGGTCTCTGAGGCCTTGGAGGTCACCTACATCGGAATCAATTTTTCGACTTGAATATATATCCACTAACAACATAGTTTTTCTAATACGGTTTAAAGAATTGAGCAAACTCCAAAAAAATTTTAGCTTGACATTTTTCTTATATGTGTTTTCACATAATATAAACTCAAAAATTGTTGATCACCGAGCCTCTAAACCAACGGTAAAAAGGTCAGAACATTTGATGAGTTCACAATTTCAAACGTTCATTAGTGAGTTTTTAACTAGTTTGTCAGTTATAATGAGAGACAATGTCAAATATCGTTTACTAATCATGTCTAATGATATTTGAATGTTTGGGCGAAGGCTATATCCGAGACAAAGGTTGATATTTTTTGTGCAAAACTTGATTAGTAAACAATATTTGAATGTTTGGGCGAAGGCTATATTCAAGACAAAGGTTGATATTTTTTGTGCAAAACTTGAAAATAAGATTCCGTTTGTTTCATCAAAAACAATTTTTTTGGATTTTTCAATGTTTATTTCTTGGAAACTAAATTAGTTAAGGAAAATATTTTCCATTGACGGAAAAAGTCTTCTAAAATAAAGAATGATATTTTTGCTCTCCAAAGAAAAATATTTTCCACACTCACTCTTTCTTATCTCACATCCCTATTAACCTCCATTTTTTTTTTTTTTTTTTAAAAAAAGTAAAAAAAAATTAATTATTTTTCTTTTATATTTTAGTTTTTCCTTCCACTTTTTTTTTTTTTTTGCTTTTATTTTTTTTTTCCTCCTCCTCCTTCTTCAGCCAATTACCGGCCACAATGATGGCCAGTGGCAGCAACTTGCCTCATGCAATCAACAAACTCAAGCCGGCCATTCAACAAATTGGCGAGTGCAAGTATCAACCTCAAGGCTTGCCCAATAAGTGAGCATTAGCTAGTGCGAGTCTCTAGCTCATTGATTTGGCAAGCCTTTTCATGGTCAGCAAGCTCAAGTCCATCTCTAGCCGGCCGCCGTCATGGTCGATCGAAAAAGGATGAGGAAAAAAAATTAAAAAGAAAAATAAATATGATTAAAATTAAACTTTTTTTTTTGACCAAAAAAACCCTAAACCTGCAAAAAATTTACCCCGACTAATTATAAAAACCATAAACTTGGTTTATGACAAATTTAAAACTAATTAATTCGACCGCAACAAACCCCAAATAAATTTGTGCAAAATATACCATTCGCAAAAAAAAAAATCAAATAAAACTCGTAACAAACGAATAAATTAAACTTCCAAAATTTTATCTGAAAAAAAATTGAATTTTCCATATCTGGTAGAAAATATTACTTATTCAATTTTAAATTTTTATCAAATATAATATATATATTACTCAATTTTTTTTTATCATATATAAAAAATAACGGGTACATTTTCCACTAACCCGACGAAAATGGGTGCTTTTCATTTACGAAAGCAAAACCCCGTTCGTGGGGCGATGCAGTTCCTAAGTCGAACTGGATTACTGGGAAGCCTGCGCTTTCTTCGTTCAACAGCGATGGCTTCCAGGACTCTGTCTTCCTCCTCTTCTTCTTCTTCTTCTTCTTCATCAGCTGCAAAAGGTAAACTTTCCTCTCTCTTCGCACACCCACTTAGAAATTCTCCCCAAAGTTCCAAGCTTCCTCAAGAACTCGCCGTCAGCGTCTCGCCTCCGCCCCCAAAATCCACGCTTTCCGCCGACGCAGAGGACCGACCTCGGCCCGCTCTCATCCTCGAGAAGAAGTGGAAAACGGGGGATTTCACCGTGGACGAGGCGCTCCGCCATTTCGACCGCATGATCTCCGTTCGACCCTTTCCTCCCACTTCGTCGTTCGGCGTGTTGTTGGGCGCCTTAACTAAGAAGAAGCACTACTCTGCAGTGATCTCTCTCCGCGGAAAGCTGGAAGTTACTGGGCTTCTGTCTGATTATTTTGTGCTGAAACTTTTGTTGAACTGCCTCTGCAATGAGAGACGGGTGGAGGATGCTTTCGCAGTATTGGGGACGATTTTTCGCCGAGGTCATTGCCCTGGTATAGTCACTTATAATCAATTGGTGAAGGGATTGTGCTTGAAGCATAAAATCGGTGAAGGGGTCGCCTTGTTTAAGAAAATGGTGCGTCTGGGTCGCAGGCCGACCGTTGTTACCTATGGCACTTTGATTAGCGGGTTATGTCAGACCGGTAACACGGCCATGGCACTCAAGTTACATGAAGAAATGCTGAGTAGCAATGGCGAACATAGCATTGTATGCAGGCCGAATATAGTTTGCTATGGTGCTCTTATTGATGGACTATGCAAAGATGGGTCATTAGATGAGGCCAGCAAACTTTTCATGGAGATGAAAGATAGCGGTATTTCACCAAATTTGGTTGTTTACAACTCGCTGATATGTGGCTTGTGTTGCATGGGACAGTACAAGAAAGCCACTGATTTGCTTAACGAGATGGTGGATCAAAGAATTGAACCTGATATAATTACATTTAATTCTTTGTTAAAAGTTCTTTGCAAGCAGGGGAAGTTCAAAGAAGCTGAAAACATGCTCAAATTGATGATTGAGAGGGGCGTAGATCCTAGTATTGTTACCTATAACACGGTAATGGATGGCTTGTGTTTAGCGGGTAAGGTTGACGAGGCAAGGGAATTGCTTGCTCACGTGTTGAGTAAGGGTTGTCTAGTTACCGCAGTCAGCTTCAATGTGCTGATCAATGGGTATTGCAATCAGGGTAGAATGGAAGAAGCCATGAATATGTATAAGAAGATGATTGATAATGGAGTTAACCCAACAAAAGTTACTTTTAGCACTTTAATGCTTGGTTTTTTCCACAAATGTAGGGTTGTTGATGCACGGGAATTGTTTAATGAAATGAAACGTCATGAAGTGGAACCTGATTCATACACATTCAACATACTTTTGGACGGACTATGCAAGAATAATTTGCTTTCAGATGCATTGGATTTGTTTCATTCCAAAGATTGCAATGGAAAGGCAAATGTTGCAACCTTCAATTGCCTCATTGATGGGTTGTGCAAAACAGGGAATCTGAAAGCTGCGTGGGACTTATTTCACAGGTTGCAGCAGGATGGGTTAGCACCGAGTGTTGTAACGTACTCTATCATGATCAATGGGCTCTGCCGACAAGGTCAACTTGAAGAGGCAACTGAGCTATTTTTAAAAATGGAAGACAATGGCTGTGCTCCAAATGTCGTCACATTCAACACATTAATGCATGCTTTTTGTCAAAATCATGAGGCGTTGAAGGTGATTGAGCTGCTTAGGAAAATGGCAGGAAGAAACATATTACCAGATGCAACTACAGCATCCATTGTATTTGACTTGCTTTCAAAGGACAAAGATTATCACGAGTATCTGACTTTACTTCCAGCATTCCCTTCTTGAAAATCTGGGGGAGAGGGCACTGTTCGGTCATTGGCATGCTTTTTGCAGGAGGACTTGAATGGACATGACCAGCATCATCCTGCGGTTGAGATTCTGGCGGATGGTAAGACAAATTGTCTGTTGTTCTCAACAAGTTTTGGCTTTGTGGTTTTCATAGGTCATTTTGTGATTACAAGTGATACAGGTTTTTCTTACAGTTGAATGTATGTGAAGAAGCATGTGACACACCCTTCGCCCACCTGTCCCTATATAATTGCTTTATGTTTTGCCTCAATAAGTCCTATGTTTCTTAATAGAAATGAAGACAAGATCGATTGGACCATCCAGTTGTGTAGTTGTTGGAATGCCCATGTTGGATATTCGTATCTCTAAGAAGTCCAGGAGCTCTGCACCGCTGGGTCTCATGTGGTGCATTTGGAAATGGAAAGGACAAACCAAAAGAATTTAGGAGTTCACAGTTGGAAGCTGTTGTTACCAGAAAGTAAGAGGATGGTTATAAGGTTGTCTGCAATGGTGCTAGAGTGGAGCTGGAGAAGGCACTCTGCACTGTTGCAGCAAAAGGAGTGATGAACCGAGGGAAAGGTCCAAAATGATTCTACTCAAGAACCGGCACGGCTGGGTTCTTAATTTCAGAATGCTGGGCTTAATGCATGTTAGTGAGGAATAGTAATGCATTCAAGAAGTTTGAGCCGGTCTTGTTATTCAACTGTTACTAAAACTGGATGCTGATGTTGCTTGATCAGGAGTCCACAACTTCGAATTTTCCTCTAGTCTGTGCATCTTACAATTTCCTTGGCACTCAGGTTAAGACTTATCCTTCCTAACAATAAGATCCATATGATGAGTTGGGTGGAATGGTCCAGTTTTGTTGCTACCAATGTGGTTTGTACTTGTTTCTGCTGGTGAGCTAGTTGACTATGCAATCACGTCTTTTTTCCAATTAAAAACTTTCCCCTACCAGCGATGTAGAAGATTTAGAAGCTCGGATCTGATATACTGAAGTTGAGTAACAAGACAATTCACGGTCTATAATTCGAAGCTTTACTGTTTTATTTATTTTGTAACGGCATAAGAAATTTATTAGTAAACAGGACCCTTCAAATGAATGTACTTTGTGTGTCTAAACATGCCACTTCTATTACTGATATATCGCAAAGAATCGCTTTCATGATCTTGAGCAAGAATTCTTTTTTGAATAGTCATTGACGCCTATCTTTAAGATGCTATGTCACTATTTGATCCTTGGACTAAAATCTAAAGGTTCCCTGCAATGATACGTATTCCAAAGTCAAAATAATTGAAAGCGCGACAATTAAACAAAGTAATGGCTTTCCTGATATCCTTGAAAAGCGCTGTTAAAATATTTGATTAATTTGATATGCCTAAATCATAAAAGAAAAGTAAGAGATTCCATTCCGATGCCTGCTTTCAGTCCCGAGTCCAGTGGCGAAGAATTCATTTCTCTATCAAATTATAAAATTGTGATAACTTGAAGATGAAGTTCAATGCAAAAGGAGGAAGCCCTGTCCACTTCATTTCCAGTCTTGGCTTTGAAAGAAATTGGCCGTCATAACCTAAGAATGATGAAGCAGTTGTGTAGTCTATAACTGCACAAGAACCTCTAAAAAGTGATGCATAGCAGCAAAACAGCTATTGAGACCCCCAAAAAGAAAAGAGCACAAGAATAAGCAACAAAAGCTTGATCTCAAGTACCGTTTTTCACTTAGTGAAAACTAGAGCTTCCCCAAAAAATGGCCTAGGCAGACTTCATCTCAGGAATCCCTCTAAGTTTCACCCTTCACCTTGAGGCCTAGCTTCATGTTCACTAGCAACATGGTCTACGCTTAAGTTTAATCTGGACATGATGATCATGGAGCTGAGATATTAATGCAATATATTCAATCAAAGTGTAACTGAACTCTTTAACCGTGCAGGCTCAAGCTCAGACAGCAGTTCAGATACCACTGTTCGCAAGGGTACCCGATTCACCTGAGCACTACTCTTCCCGTTGATGACCATCCCTGAAAGAATGCTAATTTCACAAGAATCCAGTTTCTCACCAAGAATTAAGTTCCAAAATTTGTCATCTTCATTGAGATTTGAAGCTTTCATGAGTTCTATAGCCTGATCTAATTTTGCCACATTCCTGCCTGCGCCACAACCCATAGCTGTTGCAGCACCAACTGCATTCGCAAGTGCTAATGTGTTGACCAATGGAATATTATGGATGAAACCGTAGGCGATAGCAGCTACAAAACTATCTCCACAGCCAACAGTGTCGACAACATCCACCTGACACCACGAATTATAATAGGGTTAAAAATCCAATATGGAACAATTAAAGAGAAATTGACAAGCAAAAAAAATTGGATGCCAAGACTGTTAGCCATCATGAAACTTAACAAAGTTTTAAGCCAACAGATAATTACAAGATTTTGCGTAATAGAATCAATCTTGGAAAAAAAAAAAAAAAGTTCATAGACTCCCATCAGAATTTAGTAACATCAATACGACCTAATAAATTAATCTTGGTATGTTGATGAGTGAAATTTCTTTTTTTTCTTTGGATCTGGATAAGTGAAAATTGAGACTCCACTCTTCTTGTAAAACAGAAGCTCTCAGTTGCCCTGGTCAGCAACAGCGATTAATTCTTAAAAAAACAGTCCCCTTAATTTTCATCCGTAAAAACTATGTCAACTTTCATGTTATTAGGCAGACCATTCAACATCCAATTCCAAAAGGACTCGATTATCTAATGAAGGTAATAGCATATTGTTTTTCACTCTCAAGGCGTGAACATTATCATGAATTTTCTTTTTCTCTTTTTCCAAATGGGATGTTTTTATCCAGGTTATATCCCTCTTATATCCAGCCTTATCCTATCTTGGACAGCAACCGAATACAGGATAGGACCTATGCCGATTTTTATCCTAGTCACCAAGTGTAGCCTTACTGATTAATAAGGAGAAAAGTTTCCCACAAACACACTAGAACATGGAAAATATTTCTGGACTTGATTGGCCCTTGGGCAGGTTAATCTGCCGAGTGCACATAAAAAGCCCCATGTTTGGCATAGGCATACCTCTACAGAGTAAGCAGGGCCCAATCATCCGATTATTTTTGGGTCAAGTCCAACTAAACCAGATACTGTTTAGGATTGAGCATAAGATCCTCTGCTTGTGAGATAATATTAGTAGAAGAATGGGGATGACATACAAGAGTGCATTAATGCGAGTATTTACAAACCTTGAATGCAACTAGTAGAAGAATGAGGATGACATACAAGAGTGCATTAATGCAAGTATTTACAAACCTTGAATGCAGGTGCACAAGATATACTTGATCCTGTGATGATGATGGAACCTCTAGCGCCCATTTTAATGACAACCCACTTCATAAGTGCACCTTGCTTTAGCAACTCCTGTCCAGCTAGAATCGGGTTTTTAATTCCGGTCAGTGACTCAGCCTGAATCCAAGCGATTGAATAACAGAAATCCATTAGAAAAGAGAGAATACTGAAAAGAGATTGGCAGGATGGATAGATTGCAGCTCCAATATGTCATGATTGGCAGGATGGATAGAGTGCAGATCCAATATGTCATGACAAGTAGAACATATAAACAGAGTTCCCATACATTATTACAATATGATAGATTCAACTGATTCAACTTCCCTCTTGTTCAATCAATTGCCCATTAGATCCACCATCAATTTAATGAGCACACAAGAAACAAAGGTACACGGTCAGCCTAACACTACAGTTCAAAGGAACAAATTCCTAAACATGGACAAGCGACACATGCAAACTTGTAATTTGCTACGTGCTATCTTCCCAGTGACTGATACAAACGCGATTAGGATATTTCTGCATTTGCCTTTCAAGGTAGATGACACTTATTTGCATGTTATTTATATTATACATTAGAGACCATTCCAACAAATAACTCTTTAAGATATGGGGGAAAAAAGGATCATGTCAGATGTCTTTTGCCAGTTTCCAACAAATAACTCTTTCAGATATGGGGGAAAAAAGGATCACATCAGATGTCTTTTGCCAGTTATACAAAAAGTACAAAATAACATGAGGCGAGACAAGAAAACTGCACATTGATTTGCATCTGGTGGACATTTAGCTGGAGCAACATTGACAGTGACTCACTACAAGATAATGAAAACTAGAGGATTAGTAACAAGCTTAGTTGGGTAAAAAAAAAAATTCAGCATGTTGAAGAAGGGTTATTTGGACACAAAGAGAGGATTGACTAAGCAAACCAGTGAAAGTTTTGGGAGCTAAGGTAAACAAGCGGAGATGATAAAAGCTACAGAGCTATGCACACTGAAAACCATGTAAAACGGCTTTAAAAGAGTAAGGAGGGCAATACTTCATCAAAGCACCTAAATTACCTGCCAATAAGAAAACTCATCTTAAAGGAGAAAAATAGCTAGACTTTCTGAATGGACATACCAGTGGCCACTTGAGGGTAAAAGGAAAAGGCGTAAAGAATAAGAAACTTGGCAAGGCAACAAGATTATGACATTATTCAGAATCCATGATAAAAAATTTCCCCAAACAACAGAGTTGCGAGATAACGAAAACTAGAGGATTAGTAACAAGCTTAGTAGGGTAAAAAAAAAATATTCAGCATGTTGAAGAAAGGTTATTTGGATACAAAGAGAGGTTGGATTGAGCAAACCAGTGAAAGTTTTGGGATCTAAGGTAAACAAGCAGAGATGATAAAAGCTCCAGAGCAATGCACACTTAAAACCATGTAAAACGGCATTAAAAGAGTAAGGAGGGTAATACTTCATCAAAGCACCTAAATCACCTGCCAATAAGAAATCTGATCTTAAAGGAGAAAAATAGCTAGACTTTCTGGATGGACATACGAGTGGCCACTTGAGGGTAAAAGGAGAAGGCGTGAAGAATAAGAAACTTGGCAAGGCTACAAGATTATCACATTATTCAGAATCCATGACAAAAAAATTCCCCAAACAACAGAATAGAGTTGCAAGATAATGAAAACTAGAGGATTAGTAACAAGCTTAGTTGGGTGAAAAAAATATTCAGCGTGTTGAAGAAAGGTTATTTTGGACACAGAGAGGATTGACCACCAGTGAAAGTTTTGGGAGCTAAGGTAAACAAGCGGAGATGATAAAAGATCCAGAACTATGGACACTGAAAACCATGCAAAATGGCATTAAAAGAGTAAGGAGGGTAATACTTCATCAAAGCACCTAAATTACCTTCCAATAAGAAACCTGATCTTAAAGGAGAAAAATAGCTAGACTTTCTGAATGGACATACTAGTGGCCACTTGAGGGTAAAAGGAAAAAGCATGAAGAATAAGAAACTTGGCAAGGCTACAAGATTATCACATTATTCAGAATCCATGACAAAAAAATTCCTAAACAAACAGAATAGAGTTGCAAGAATATTACTGGGGATCATTGAAAGAATATTTCAAGGAAAGAGTTGCACCTCATCAGAAGTAAGAAGAAGAACGTCACTCATCTGCAGAAACTTTCTAAGTGCCCTCTGTTCTTCTGGTGTTCCTTTGGAAAGGCTCTTTCCTCGTGGTCCCGGGTCAAAAAAAATTGATGTACCAACCTCGACAGAATAATCTAGAGCTGAGGTAATTAAATTAGGGGACAGTTCATCAAAGCCATAACCATTGCAGAATAAGATCTTTGACCGCGTAATAGCCAGCTTTACTTCAGCAGATAGTTTATTCATCCAACTGAGTGCAGGTTCGTTTCTGAAATCAGCTTGACTGGTAAAAGTATAGATACAATCAGGCCTTCTTATCAGAAATATTCTCAACAAATATGTACTGTAGTGTCGAAAAATGATCATGACAAAAATGTTCAACAATTCCAATAAAGATAAAAGACAAGCAATAACTTTTAGCAAGTCTACCTGCAAAAACCATGTCTTTGTGATGGATCCACGAGAACCCAGCACAAAAGTGTTTCATACGAGGAACTGGAGTTGTCCACATTGGCATCTTCAATCATCCCAACCATACGAATGCCCTCATCATGAAGGACATCTATGAGGAACTTCCCATAAATTTCGTTACCCACGTGACCAATTGCAGTACAGTTGAGCCCTAGTCTTGCCACTGCTATAGCAGTATTGCAGTTGCCTCCAGCTTCCCAGTATCGCTATGCACGAAAGCACAAACAAATAACAATAGAAATTGTAAAATATATACATTCAACAGCATTTCCTGACCACATCATCTGCAGGGAGAAATAAACAACAATCATGAACAACTTGATTGACTCCTCCTCATAGTGATTGTGGGATTAGCAAGTTCTCTTGTTCTACCATGCACAGTTATTGGACCCACGATAACAAAGTCCTATCAATCAGTCACATCCCGCTCAGAATATTGAGGCACCCCACCAGAGCAGCATCTAAAAAAGACCAGGGTCAACTGTTCAACACACAAGAGCAGAATAACCAATAGTTTCATGGTCAGGTTGCTTTGAGAATCTATCTACCTTTGAAATCAGCACACCGTCCAACATCAGGTTCCATCTTACCCACACAGCAGGAACATCCAGAATTCTAGAGGACACGATTGCTCTATGGTCTTATTTGAAACTTAATGGAGCTGAAGCTTCTTTCTTACACGTCATCTAGCGATCAATCTTTTCAAAGTGCCCACAGGAGGGAAACGATTAAACTATCTCAGCCAATTCTCATTTACCTTACATCCCAAACAGCAAATTTCCAAATTTTATCCAAGTTAAGGGAAATTGGATCTACCATTCGGCGCAGGACACCTCCAAACAAGACAAGCGACTAAAATCTTAAGCCAGAGTAAACTGGAAAATGCCCACCAAGTCCACACAGAATGCATTCGAGTTCCTCAACTGACCTTATCGGGGGGCGAAGCAGACAGCTCTTCCATATAAGCCTTCCGCTCCTCCTTCGACGGCGGAGGCAGAGCGGGGACGTTGAGGACGATGTCGACGCAGAGATTCCCGAGCGTGGCGACATCGACGTCCTTCGCCGCGACGGCCCGCACCGTCTCATCGCTCAAGCAGCAGCCGCCGTAGCCGGCGGTCGCGAAGCCGGACAAGGCCGAGCGGCGGAGGAGCCCGGCGGCGGCGGAGGCGAGAGCACGGCCGTCGTCCCGGCAGCCGAAGGAGGCGGAGGCGCAAAGGGGGGGATGCCACCGCGCGAGGAGAGGCGAGGCCGGCGGAATCGGGATTCTGAGAGGAGGGTTTTCGGATAAGGTCGCGAGGAAGAGAGGGTGAGGGCGCGTCGGAGAGATTGCGGAGCGATGCATTCAGAGAGAGAGAGAGAGAGAAGGGAAGGCAGCGCAAGAACAAGAACGACTGTAATGCAAAGAACAAGAATTCGCAGGTAAGCCGCACGGAGGAGGAGGAAGACTGTTCTGCTGCTGTTGTTGTTGTTTTTGTTAAATTGTTTCAAATTTAGTGATGTGAAAATTGGACAATAGAACTACTAATAATAATAGTTATAAAGAACAGTAAAAATTATAATAATGGTATGAATTATTATTATAATGAAAGAATTTTGGGGAATATATTCGAGTTATGGGGAGGGGAAGAGAGATTCCCAGTCAACAACTTGACCACTGCCTCCCCTCCAACTGGATTTTTTTTTCCCCATTTATGCTTTGCAAATTGGATTCACGGAATCTTTCCCCTTTTTTTTCTTTTTCCTCCAAATGGATTTGTTTTTTTCTTTGCCCTTTTTGCGGTGGATTTCGTTATTAAAGTGACGCATTCGATGAAGGCCTCAATTTTTTTTAAGCCGATTGAAACGTGCTGCTGTATTACTCTGATTCCTTCTTGAAAAAGAGGGAAAAAAAATATTGGAGATGTGGAGATTGATCCGCAGAGTGAGGACGAGGGATGCTTGTTGACTGTTTTGCAGAATGGGTCCGATCGTAGGTTGTGGAAACGGCTCCATTGGAAGTTGTTAAAAAATCGGGTGTGAAATGCGATCAAGTTTTGGATCTTCTAATCAATGCTAGCAAGTCTTGAATCAATTTACAAAAGTGAAGTAAGCTGGCTGATTATTCTCCAATTTCCCTCACACGGTGCTCTTCTCGTTTTCATATTGATATCAATTCAATCAAACCAATCAATTTTAGTTGGTCGGCGTTAACATAGACGCCAGCACCAGCCAAATTTAAAAAAAAATTTAAAAAAAAAATTCTTTTTCTTTTTTCCTTCTTGGACTTTCCTCACAGTGACCAGCGAGGCTTCGATAAAGCTTGCCAGCCATTAAGTGAGGACAGTGAAGCCTTCTCTAGCCATCAATGAGAGTTGTAGCCCTCACTTGGCCTCACCTGAGGATAAGACTGGCCTTATCTAGATCTAAGCAAAACCGCTTCGGCTGCGACCCTTGACCCTCGGTAAAGTCACCTCACAATGGTCGGCAAGGGCTTCATGACCCTCGCAAAGGCTTGCTGGCCATTACAGGGAAAGTCAAGAGAGGAAGAAGAGAAAAAAAGAAAAGGAAAAAAATTATTAAAAAAATTGCCACATTAATGTTGGCCGAACAATTAGTAATGCCTTGCATCTAGCTAAGCCGAACAATTACAATTGGCTGAATGAACTGAATTCATACTAATGTGAAAAAATTAGAATTAAATTTGTTCAATTAAAAAGTTTAGAATTGAATTGATACTAATGTAATAATTTTAGAATTTTTCGTGTACTTTTCCCATGCTTTGTAGGCAATTTTTGGCGGAAAAAAAAATCAGTTGGACTTTCTTTAAAATGATTCATATAAAAGATTTAATGTTTATTTGGGTTCTTCACACAAATTTTAGAATTTTAATTGCACTTTTTTTCTTTTTTCATCATCATGTGCGGTAACTTTCGGCCCTTCCACTGAATATTGGTGGGACAATGATGAATGTCGCTTGCAAAGACTCACTTTCCTCCTCCATCGATGGGAACAACACAAATGAATCTAGATATAAAAGGAATTGCACTGAGCAATTCTAGCTTATGTATCCATTTACATGGATGAGTGATTAAATAATGTCGGAACCAACTCCTTTTAAGCAAATTTTCAATTCATGGAATTGAGCATGGCACAAATCGGATAGGATGACGTCAAATGAAATAAAAATTAGATATGATTTTATTTCATCCAATGTTTGTTAAAGTATTTGGATATGACGTGAATCTAAATAAATATCATGTAAATGAGTGTTTGATATGCAAGATTAAAATTAAAAATAAATCACAAAAGTCATGAAAACTACTCAAGACTCTTCATTCACGCTCGTGATTACCACCTCAAACAAGAGATGTAAGGACTCAGGGGCACGGCACGGGGTCATAAGATTGCTAACTGCTAAAGTGATGAAATATATAATTTATATTGGTAAGTCACCAACAAAAAAGGTTCTTTTAGTGATTGATATGTTTTTTTTTTTTTTTTTGATGACCCGGGAACCGCCGTTGGCCGGCAGCCTAGACGTAAACTCGGGGTAGACTGAACCACCACCACAGACCTAGCCACGTTTGAGTCGCGCGAACGCAACGCCTCTGGGATTCGAACCCCTCCCCTTTGTGAGGGAGAGAGGGCCCGAAGCCAGTTGCGCCACCGCAGGCGGTGGTTAGTGATTGATATGTTTACACTTGCTTTCAAAATAAATTCCTGATCAACATAAAAAAAATAGTCGCCATAAAATACTGCCATTCTTAACTGACTTTAAAATTTCGGCCGAACCTGATATGGGTTTTGCCTAGCCCATCGAGGCCCATGGGCTCCTTGCCCAGCCCGACATGACCCGGTACAGCCCCACCAACAAATGGGTCGTGCGGGCCCAGGTCGACCATTTCGTCATGCCAAATATTTTTGGGCACACACATATTTACATGTACAGTTTCTTAGGCTTGTCTGTAGTTGTACAGAAGTTATGCCATCACGCATCTGTGTTGTGAAGTGCCGAAAGTTGTAAAACAACTTGGTCGAGACAACTTACCACAAGAAAATTCATATAATCATCCTTCCTGTATAATGTTAATGTATAATTTTCAATTTATATTATCTAAATTAAACATATATCCGCGGAATGCGCACGCGATCTCATGTGCAAATCCTATCCAGCCAAATCGATTTCAAGCTCAAAGGCCAGTCAAACGCATCATACATATATGTACACATAATCACTCAAAATGAAAAAAAAAAAAAAAAAAAGAATAAAAAGACCATTTTTTTTTTTTTTTTTGGGAACAGAATAAAAAGACCAATTCAAATATCGGAAATTCGTACTCCTCCGCAGCCATTAGCGAACCGCCCGCACGAATGGCGACTTCCCTCGCCGCCCCGAAGCTCGCCGCCACCGTCTCCGCCTCGCCGTCGCTCCGCACCCTCCGCCGGAATCTCTCCGTCCCTCTCTCCCTCCTCCCCGCTCCTTCCGGCGCCCGGGCCCTCGGCCTCCGCTCCCTCCCCGAGCCCCGGCCCATGCCCCGCCGCCGGCGGTTCTCCGTCGAGGCCGCCGCCGAGCCCGACAACGGCGCCGAGGCCGCCCGCCACTACGACTTCGACCTCTTCACCGTCGGCGCCGGGAGCGGCGGCGTCCGTGCCTCCCGCTTCGCCTCTAATTTCGGCGCCACCGTCGCCGTCTGCGAGCTCCCGTTCTCCACCATCACCTCCGAGACTGCCGGCGGCGTCGGCGGAACGTAAGCTGAAATTCGCGGACTTCTATTGCTTTTGTTTTCTAGTTGTTCTGGTTTTTTAAGCGAATTTGTTCTAGCGGGCGAAGTGTGTGATGTGCTTGATGGTTTTGAGTTTTAGCTGGTGGATGTTGTGTTAGGTCAATTGTAATGTTCCTAGAAGAATATGCTCTGCTGAGTGTTGTTTTGTTCCAAAGTTTGAATTTTGTTCTCTTCGTTGGTCGTTGAAAGGATTGGGTTCCTACTTCCTAGTCGGTATGTAAGTTTGCCGTGTCATTGTGCAATTATTTATTCAATTTTGATATTAACCATATCTTTTTTGTCATTGCCACCAATACGTTTATATTGACCATAAAAGTCAGTTCATGTTCTCGTTTGGTGTCTAAATGTCCTCAATCCTTACTGAATTGTATCAATCTCTACCTGGGAATGTCATTCCAGGATTTGGGTTGATTAAGGAGAAAGCAAATTTTTGCATGGCAAAGATTAAGTGCTTTGAGAAGGTTTGCTTGAACTGATAATGTCTGTCACTTCATCAATTAACATCCAAATTGTCAGACCATAGTTGATTTACAATAGTAGAGAAGTTTGGTAAGAGCCTTATGGAGAAATTCTGGCAACCTATCCTTATCCTCCGTCAGACGAGCATATCTGCTTGTCCTGTGAATGCTGCCCTGTTGACTGACTCAAACATAGGATGGATAACAATGGGTCTTTCTTTATATTCAGGAACATGGGCCAAGAGTCTAGTCTATGTAGTTTTCAGTAAACAACTGTTTGTGTTGTGATGTCTCTTAATTGTGTTTTATCTAGAATTGCTTGAATCCTTTGGTCCAAGATCAAAGGCTTCTTGTTAGTCATCATTAGCTGCATGAATGTCCTCATTGACAGGGTTGTCAACTGCAGATTTCTTTCTTTACTTCTTCTTAATCATATTCTCAATGCAGATGTGTACTTCGAGGTTGTGTACCCAAGAAGTTACTTGTTTATGCATCCAAATACGCTCATGAATTTGAAGAGAGTCATGGATTTGGATGGATGTATGATGCTGAGCCTAAGCATGATTGGAGCACCTTAATGGCTAATAAAAATGCTGAGTTGCAACGACTCACTGGTATCTATAAGAATATACTAAAAAATGCCAATGTCACTCTAATTGAAGGCCGTGGAAAGGTGGGTTTATGTACCTCTTTGTAATCAATGTTCTAGTGTCCAATATTGTCCTTTCTGGGGGTTTATGTTTACTCAATGGAATCGGACAGATTGTGGATCCTCACACAGTTGACGTGGATGGAAAGCTCTATTCAGCTAGGCATATACTAGTTTCAGTTGGGGGACGCCCTTTTATTCCTGAAATTCCTGGAAGAGAATATGCAATTGACTCAGATTTAGCCCTTGATTTGCCCTCAAAGCCCGAGAAAGTCGCAATCATCGGGGGTGGCTACATTGCTCTTGAATTTGCTGGTATCTTCAATGGTTTGTCAAGCGACGTCCACGTATTTATAAGGCAAAAGAAGGTTTTGAGAGGTTTTGATGAAGAGGTGATAAATCGTAGACTCAAATAGTAATACACTACCATGACGCTTGTTGTTATATGTATGTCATACAATTGTATCTTCTTCATTGCTGCAGATCAGGGATTTTGTGGCTGAGCAGATGTCCCTACGAGGAATTGAGTTCCATACTGAGGAGTCACCTCAAGCCATCCAAAAGTTGCCTGATGGTTCACTGTCTCTTAAGACCAATAAAGGAACAGTAGAAGGTTTCTCGCATATCATGTTTGCTACAGGACGACGACCCAATACAAAGGTCTGCAGTTCCTTGATGCCTTTAATGGACTGTTTGTATAAACATTATAGAAATTTTCAGTGAAATGACTTTTTTTTAATGAACACTGTGCAGAATTTAGGATTAGAGACTGTTGGAGTAAAGATGACCAAGAATGGAGCTATAGAGGTAGTTTAATCAGCGCTCTTTGCCCCCTCCTTCTGTTAGTTGCTGCATATAATTTCTTCCATTTTTCCTAGGTTGATGAATTTTCCCGAACATCAGTTCCATCCATCTGGGCGGTTGGGGATGTTACTGACAGAATTAACTTGACCCCAGTCGCTTTGATGGAGGGAGGAGCATTGGCAAAGACTATTTTTTTGAATGAGCCAACAAAGCCTGATTACAGGTACCGATGTAGTCATACTTTTTGGGAATCAAAGAATCCTAATCGATATTTTTTATTGAGATATCTGTACCTTTTGTGTATGATCAATCATGCTTTGTTTGGTGGCATACATATCCAAATGATTATATTGAAAGTGGTGTTGCAGCCATTATTTCAGTTGAGCAGGAGGAAGTTCTGCTATTGCACACAAGAATCTACGCTTAATTTCAATCGGACATTGCTTGAAGCCAGAAATGTTTGAGACGCTACTGAACCAACTCAATGGATTTTAAAATAGATGTTCAGAACTACTGTAAACCTTGGCCTGCCTCTTCAAAGACCTCAAAGTTGCAAAGTCTGTATTACTTTGGCCATCTGCAGTGGCAATTAACTATCCTCAGTTTTTATTAGCCTCTCAAAACTTCTTCTTTATGCAATTCGATTCTGCGAGAAGTTAATTAACATTACCTCTTTTAGAAGTAAATATACACTCAAAAGACTAATATTTATAGTCAGTATGCGCTTTTACATGAAGTAGACAGTTTACATGCTTTATGTTATCACATTTTTAATGCAGTAATATTGAACAAATGTTATTTGGGTTTATCAGAGTGGCATTGTGCCCTATTTATTGTGCATTTCATCACATATTTTCATCATCGTAGGCATTTGATACTCTTAACTTAGCAATTTGGAGGAGAGTATGATGAATTTGGAAAATATTGGCATGACTTTGTATTTTGTTGGTTTCCTGTATTTGAGATTCTCGTGGTATGTTTCAGCGAAGAGGCGATGCTACCTAAATAACTGGTTTTATGGGCTTGGTGAATCTGTGAAATTGAAGAATGTGAATAATCAACTGATTTTAGGCTTCGTCTTGGCACCAACTGGTGCTGCAGGAGATCTAGGGTTCACATTGACTTTTATAGCAGAATGTTGCATTTTAATTGGTGTATAAGCTGGGGTTGCTCCTTTAATGATATATTAATCAGGTCATCTGATGTTTTTGTAAATGTACTTTTACTTCTTTCTTCTTTACAGAGCTGTTCCATCTGCTGTGTTCTCCCAGCCTCCAATTGGACAAGTCGGTCCTACTGAAGAACAGGTGATAGAATAATTTCACATATTTATCAGGCAAGACATTACTTGTGTATATTTAATATATGAATGATGTTACAGGCTATTCAAGAATATGGCGACGTTGACATATACACAGCAAATTTCAGGCCTTTGAAGGCAACTCTCTCTGGGCTCCCTGACCGTGTTTTTATGAAGGTCATTGTTTGTGCAAAAACAAACAGAGTCCTTGGGTTGCATATGTGCGGGGAAGATTCTGCAGAAATTGTACAGGCAAGATGTCTTCAACCAACTGACTTGGCTTAATTAAATCTTGGAACTTGCAGTTTTTTAATCATTTTGAAGTTTTCAATTCCAGGGTTTTGCTGTCGCTGTGAAAGCTGGTTTAACCAAAGCAGACTTTGATGCCACAGTGGGCATTCACCCGACTACTGCTGAGGAATTTGTTACGATGAGGACGCCCACTCGGAAGATACGGAGGGGTCCTTCATCAGAGGTATAACATGAGCCTGAGCCTCGTGGTTCTTGATTCAACTATATCATTCATCCAATCACAATGACAGAATATTTGGAAACTGGTATAAGTTTAGAAACAAGAAAAAGCCGGCTGTATTCAATGGCCTATTCTAATACCTTAATATCAATTTCCATGTGTGCTGCTGTGGCTGCTCAGTAAATCACTGTCAAGTCCCCAAGGGTTTGATACCTGCGCATATCAAAATATACAGAAAATAAGACAGGAGCTTGTTGATTTTATAATTACTCTCCAAGATAAAATTGCATCAAGGATTCTGGTATAGTGGCGAAACTTGTCTAGCTGATCCACATGGTGATTTATTTGTCCAAATTACCAGCGTACATATATCTGCAGCCTAACATGATTGACATCAAGCTGGGTTCTGAAGTCCCTTTTCCTATCTCCAGGATGACATAATGACATATTTACCTGATTGCCCACTTCGCAGGGAAAGAAGGACTCTGATGCTAAAGCTGCAGCTGGGGTTTAGCATGTATACGACTACTGGCATAGCTAACAACAGAGTGGCCTCCCTTTAAAGGTATGAGCAATCTCTTTTAACTCGAGTACTTGTCAAAAACTTTAGTATGGTCATGCTAATGGTCATCCTACTATGAGGGTGGGAAGTGTGCAGAAGTGGAGTAACGTATGTTTTTTTATTTAACTTTAGCTATTGTCATTAAGGCAGCTTTTATTGAGCAAGCATTTGTTCAGAGCACTGCTTTTCCTGCAATAATTTAAGTCTACCTTTAGCATGACGAGGCTAATTTCGACAGTATACAAAGTGTCTAAAGGATTTAAAATCTTGAGCATGAAAGGGCTTAATGAAACTGCGATGTATCTTGATACGTGGTCTTCCTATCATTTCCTGGAAAGGTACTGTACAATTACTCGCAACTTATATGATTTTTTGCTTACATCAGCTGTTTGATGATGTGATAGGTTGTATTCTTGACTATGGACTGGTAATATGCCTCTTTGCATGGGAGCGTTGCGTTCGTTTGATAGAGGCCGGGATTCTTTTTCGTATTCGAAGGGATTGCTGGGAGGACAAATTGAAAGCCAGGTTCTGATGACCAGCGCAAAATCTTGTGGCATAAAATGATGTTACTGTGCAGTGATCAATGTGGTGCTGGTGAATGTGGGATAAACAGGAGAGCCAAAGAGCTGTCATATAGATTTTCTACACAGTTACTTTTTTCCCTTTCTTTCTTTTGGCTAGCTACTTTACACTTGTTTATTCTCGCCTCGCTTGTTTATCACTCTATAGTCATTTATGAAATAGCAAAGGAAGAGGGAATTGTTAAGAGTGGTGACATTTTGTTAGATGAATTTATTAGTACAAGCTTTCTTTTTCCTTCTTTTTTTTTTTTTTTCTCATGGAGGAGTCGCTTTCAGTGACCAAACGGTAGATTCTGTTTAGATCGTTTTTCCCTTTTCCTAACATTATTAAATCTATTGCTTTGAGCTTTGAGAATCAAAGTATGGATAGCTGATGTACAGATGAATTACTGCCAGAAAAAAAAGAATCATTTAATTGTGAAAAGAATTGGGAATAATTCTGAAATAAAATTTAGTAGACATTTATTTCGTAAACAATATATGATCTAGAAATTATTTTCCTTAAATTATTAGCTTGTATCGTTTAGATAATGAATAAACAAAACATATTCAAAATTGTTTCGACATAAATTGTTGTTGATTTGACTTATTATTATAAATGATATATGCAATTATTTTTTAGAAAAATATTGTTTAAATTATTTGTTTTTCACAAAATAAATAGATCATAAGAATGTGTTTATTTTAAGTAAAGCTATTTCAAGAAAATGCTTTCAGTCTTTTCATGTGCGTAGACACAGTAGAATTAATTGGTTAGCAGAAAATCCTTTTAGCTGAGCGAAACGCTCTAGGTAAAATCTTGGAAAAGCGAATTTCTTTTCCATGAAATGGGAATTTATTTCTGCGAGTGTACTCTCACCGATGCCATGCTGCCAATGCAGCATTCTTTTGTTTTTTTTTTTTTTTTTTTAACCTTCAATATGTAAAGAAATCCATGTCCGAGTTAAATAATTCATAAATTTGTTGTTAACTTATTGAATTTTTATTAGGTACCCTTAAATATGACCGATTGGAACTTGCAGTTGCTTTTAAGAATCATTAATTTTGTTAGCTATTTTGATAGTTAATAGACACCACAAAACATCTTCCCGAACTGCATTTTCAATGTAACCAAATACAAGAAAACAATTTATTTTCTAGAAAATGATTTATGAAGAAAATATTTTTCGACAACAATGATATTTCAGTCATATATACGGACTCCTAGTAGAAATGAGCTATAATTGACTGAGAACACGTAAAGACGAAAATGGGCGTGAGCCGAAAGGTGCATGCTCTCCCTGGCGGCTTCATCTTGCCTACAGACTTATATAACACAAGATTCGAAGGAAATTGCTCGTGGCTTCTTCCTGGAGAGAAGATGACAGACCAAAGGAAATTGCTGGGCGGCTTCCTGAAGAGAAAGATGACAGACCAAAACGGCAGGGAAACAAAAGGGAGAGAGGGGGTTGAATCCATGGTGCCCAGGCATGGTGCCCAGACATGTCGTTTTAGGACTCAGTTCGATTACTAACGCTGTTCATTTCACCATAAGCAAGCACGGCATGTAGTACATTACAATCTTCGCGATTACTCTACGACAGCTTCGTCATTAGATCACGACGAAAACGAACGGATGTGCGGTGGCCGGTAACCCGAATCATACGACGCCCATGGAAGATGACTGCTGATTTCTGCGGATTTTTTGTGTGCCACACACGGTGTGGTGTGTATCCGGAGGTGGGGGAGGTGGTGACACGCACTGGTCCCATAAGAAACACTAGTTCATATAAAAATCTTGCAATGCGATTGGTCTCTTGTATTATTTGTAATCTACAGTTTTATAATTAGAACCAGTGCACAGGAGTTACCCATTAACACTGCTAGGTATGTGCAAAAGAACCAGGACCCGCCCGAACCGCCTGAAACCGGACCGGAACTGCTCGGAACCAATGGTTCCTGAGGAAACCGGTCCGATTCCCGGTTCCAATTTATGGGAACCAGTGGGTACCGGTCCGGTTCCCAATTCCATGGGTAAATCCGCCCACTCGGATTGGACCGAATATATTATAATAATATATTAATTTTTATATTAAAATAAATTTCGAAATTACTAATTAGTAAACCTAAATTTTAGGGCTCCATCTCCTCTCACAATTTTCATGTTTTTATAAGAATTTAGTAAAATATGTAAGCTACCTTTTAGCAACTCAACAAATGACTCATTTAAATGATACTTTCGGGACTTACATAGAATACTGTTTTTAAGAATATGTGGAGTATTGGTGGAATTATTTCTATAGAAAGAATTTAATAACGCAAAGGTTGTAAGAGATTGAGCACTGTTAGGGGATAAAGGAAAATACAATATGGACAATCATCCATAACCTTGAACTTAAAGAATATTTTAAATTTCAACATAAATGATTCAAAAATAAGAAAAAAAACCTATTTCTCTTCTTTGGTAAAATAAAGGAAAATGGTACCCTTAATTAAGCCGGTTTGATTTAAAGAAAAATATTACTCGATATTTTGGAAAACGATATTAATATTGGTGAGACCGGTTCCATGAATCCACCCGAGAACCAGACTGGACCAACGGTCCGGTTCTCGGGTGGATCCATACAATTAACAAGTGGTTCCCGGTTCCAATTTTTTGGAACCGGTGCTTAGCGGGCAGTTCCCGGTTCTAAGCCGGGAACCGCCCACCCGGACCATGCACACCCCTAAACACTGCCATTTATCATTTCATAAGTTTATCTGGTCATCATCAAAAAGTTGTCTGCTATGGGCTAAGCATTTAAGCAAGACTGCTTGAAGAAGCAACAGACAACTAGCCAGCCTTCGCCCTACTAAATAAAGAGCCACTACGTCGTCTCTTTCTCCATTATGGTTTCCCTCACTGAACGCAGGTATGAACTCTCCTACTTCTCAGCTCTTGGCAAATACAAAATCATGCAAGTTTTTATTACCAGGGCATGGACGCGTGCTTGCTATTTAGAATGGACGAGAATTCCTTAATGCTCTTGTGGTATCTAATCAGGTCAAAGAGCCAACAAATGACTTGATTTGAATCAAATTGATTGAAAAATGATGCTATGGAATTGCAAGTTATGTGCAAACTGGTATTTCTCATCGCTTTTTACATGTCGAGTTTTGCTTTCTTGCTATGCAGCTTGTGAAGCATATATAGATTGAACTGGACCAGAATGGCCGCTTCCAAGAGCCTCATCATAATAGCCTTATACTCTTGGCTTTGTTCAAGCTCCTACTCATTCGAGGCTAATTCCTCAGAGGGGTTGTTCAGAATAGGTTTGAAGAAGCGGACACTTGATTTTGACAGTGTAAATGCTGCTAGAATTAGCAGAGCAGGAGACCATTATTACCTTAGAAAAAAGGGATATACTAGAAGGAATCAAATGGACTCAAAAGCAGAAATAATATATCTGAAGAATTATTTCGACACCCAATATTATGGAGAGATCGGTATTGGCACGCCACCGCAGAAATTCATGGTTGTCTTTGACACCGCGAGCTCCAATCTTTGGGTGCCATCTTCAAAATGCCTGCTTTCTGTAAGTGACCATGTTAATATACATCTACGTTTTTATTGTTCATCCTATGTGAGTCGTTATGAAGTGCGGAAACTATTTACCTCTTTGCAGATTAATTGCTATTTTCATTCCAGATTCAAGGCGAGACTGTCGAGTACTTATACCAAGATTGGTAACAGATTGTTCACTGCAAGACTTCAATTACATCATCAGAATTTAAATCAATTAATTGTGATGTGTAAGAATTTGCCTGTACGAATTCACTTCTGGCTGTTGCTGATCCGGTTTCCTTTCTTGTTCTTATTAATCAAGGAATACCATGTAAAATCCACTACGGTTCTGGTTCAATATCCGGAGTCTTTAGCCTAGATAATGTCAAAGCTGGGGATATTGTCGTCAAAGATCAGGTGTGTGCTGTGTGTCTGCTTTCTACTCTTCCATCAAATCAATATTTATTCTAGTAACTGCTTTAATGTATACTTTCTCATCCTTCAGGAGTTTGTTGAGGCTAGGAAGGAGGGGTTTTTAGCTTTCTTAGCTGCTCAATTCGATGGGGTACTCGGGCTCGGATTTGAAGATATTGCTGTTGGTGGAGCAACACCATTGTGGTACCTTATGCGTTGATCAGTGCGTTCTATTTATGAGAAGCTTTTGGTAACGGTGCACTCCCCACGTTGGTTACTTTAATGCTTGCAGGTATAATATGGTGAAACAAGGTCGTGTTGCTCAGCAAATATTCTCAGTCTGGTTGAACCGAGACCCTACATCGACTGTCGGTGGTGAGATTGTCTTTGGCGGTCTAGATTGGAGGCACTTCAGGGGCGAACATTCTTACTTCCCAGTTACTCCACTGGGTTATTGGCAGGTCCAGGGAGATGAGATTTGACGTTTATGTTATCAGTAAATATCAACTCTTCTAATAACTCTCCTTATCGAAAGATCTTAAACCTGACTTTGTCTGAAAAATCTCCAGATTGAAGTGGCCGATATTCGTGTAGCCGGCAATTCAACAGGTAACAAACTGATCGCGCTTTGAGTTTGCGTTTTTACTGTCAATATAGACATGCTTGTTTCGTTTATCTTTAAAATGCTGATTCATGATCCAAAAGCACTCGCAACATCCAATCATGTTGATTTCAGGATTGTGCGAAGATGATTGTGAAGCCATTCTGGACACAGGAACATCTTTTCTTGCTGGTCCAACTGTAGCAATCCCTTCCGAAATATTTTTTTCAACATCAATATTTCGCGTTCATTTTTTCCCTCCTATAATTGCTTACGCCATTTTATGAGTTTCCTTTCACAGAGGGCAGTCGCTCAAATTAATCACGCGATCGGAGCGGTAGGGATTGTGAGCTTTGAATGTCAAACCGTCGTCTCCAATTATGGAAATCGAATATGGGAATATCTGATATCAGGGGTTTGTGTTTCTTCCCATGTCTTGGCGATTGTTCATGTCCTTTTCGCAGATAAACAAAAAACCCCGATCCTTAACTTGCCGTTCGTGCAGCTGCGCCCGGAAACAGTATGTGTGGATGTCGGACTGTGTTTATACAACGGATCCCAGGATTTTAGGTACAGAATTTGTCTTGATTCCGACCTTTCACAAACTTTCTTCTGGTCTAAGAAATCAGTTTCGAATATTGCAGCACACAAATGGATAAGACGTTCAACAATGGGACCGAGAAGGGTTCTTCGGCAAATGAGACCGCTCTATGCACTTTCTGTGAGATGATTGCCTTTTGGATTCAAATGCAGCTCAAGCAGCAGAAAGCAACGGATAGAATTTTCAAATACGTAGACGAGGTGATATTCCACGAAAGATATCTGTTTCTATGACGAACAACATCGGAGTTAAACAAGCTGAAGCAAGAGTTCTTTGTTTTTTTTCCATTTGCTGCAGCTGTGCGAGAAGTTGCCGAACCCGCTGGGGAAATACTTCATCGACTGCGATAAGGTCGATAACATGCCACACGTTTCGTTCGTCATCGGCAATAAGTCCTTCCCGCTGTCTCCTCAACAAGTAAGATATCCTCGTACTCGAGAATTCCTCAATCAGGATCGTGGCTACAAAAGCAATACATTTCTCTTATCTCACATGAGCTGTCGTACAAATTTGCACTTGCACCTTCAAAGTTGGTTTCGCTCGAGTCTTCAAGGTTCTCCATTTGGAACTCCTGATCGAACAATGGTTTCCTTAGGACACTGACCATTTCCTTTTCTTTTTGGGAGCAACTACACAGTACATTGTCAGAGTCGGGAAGGCTGCTCGACAATCTGTGTAAGCGGATTCGTTCCTCTGGACATCCCAGAACGTCGTCTCTGGTAGGTTATTCTGTCAATAAAGCATGACTCTAGAATTTGGTTTTCTTCCTCGGCCTTTAAAAATCATTGCGAACAAGCTTACCTTTTGGGCATCAGATTTTTCCAAAGATGTAGTAGTAGACTCTTATACATGTCTCTCTGCAATATGGTGTGGAAGTGACATGACTACATAATCTCAGGATCCTAGGGGACGTGTTCATGGGAGCATACCACACGGTGTTCGACTTTGGTAATCTCAAGGTCGGATTCGCGAAGGCGGCCTAGAAATCTCCGAGTTCTTGGTCTCTGGCGAACGGCGAGTCTGTAACTCGTCGATGTTGAATAATGTTATGACAAGTGATGATTCTAAATCAGCCATGCATGAAAGTGAAGGTGAAGGCTACCCTCGTCCTTGTATAAATGCTGGTATTTCATGAACCGTCTTGTACAAATCGTCAAGCGCAAGCGCGCGGATTGTGGTGTTTTATCTCAGCACGACAGTTTATATCATTTCCATATGTAATATTTCAATGATAAAGGACCTAAATTTCCTCTGAAATTTCGAAAAAGTTTATTAAAATACAAAAACAATAGTGTTGCACCAGCCGGGAATCGAACCCGGGTCTGTACCGTGGCAGGGTACTATTCTACCACTAGACCACTGGTGCTGTTGTTGCATTGTGAGGTGTGAAATTTCTAGACATATATATTTAAAGGAAGCTTAGCTACACAAAATTAGGAGTCCTTTTTGATCTTTGCTGGAGGATTAGGCCACTCATAGCTCTCTGCTTATTTGATACGCATAAAATTTAAAGACATTACTTTCTAATTTCATCGATAGATTATCCAAATTCTCGTTTTCATACAGTAAAATTGATGGTCATATGTTTATTGAATTTTCTTTTTCTAGCGTTTTAGTATCAACATTTGGGTTTTGTTGCCCACACCAATCACTCCAACAATGCAGCTTTTATCTGGCTTATATGATCGGCAGAGAATTGGATTATCATATTTGTAGTTTTTGTTAATGTATGCGATGGTGTATCTTAATGTGTAAGATTTATTTTCCAAGGCACTTAATTAGATGCACAATTTGTATTTAATCACCGTTGTCCGATATCGTGAACTGGATGCACCTCGAGGATTTTCATTTCCCATCTAATAGATATGCACAGTCGGCTTCTCTGAATATGTGGTGTAATTTAGAAATACTGGAATTGCTCAAGGAAAATTAAGCAATTACATGTTCAGAACTAAAAGATGGAAAAAACACGGTCTCGCACTAGACAATCTCTTCACTATCGATATCAGTATCAAATTTCTTTTCTCCAAGACGATTTGCTTAAATTGTTTTCTAGTAGGAAGCTCACGGCATAAGACACGCACTTAAACAAATGTAACAGACGAAAAAGTGACAAAAAGGATCAATCGTTGCAGGGCAAGGCGATGCACATATTTACTTACTAATTAGATAAATGGGTCGGTGCAAAGTAAAAGGTCGAGACTTTTTTTCTCATTTCAGGGATTCAAACCAAAAAGTCTTATCATTTGTGCAACTCCCAAGTTCGGCACCTATTCTTTGCTTAAGTCTGAGACTATGCAAGGCCAGCAAAGACATCTTCACCAAGGAATTAGTGACCACCTTTGAGGAGCACATGCAAGAACTAGAAGCAGAAGAAGAAACTATTCTCAAACAAATTGCAGAGAAACAGGAACAGAAAGGTGCCAAGGAAAACCTAGACGAAGTTGTTACAACCTAGACAGGACGAATTTTTGTGTGGATTTGGATAATGAGCAAAGTGTATGGTCCAAGTCTGAGGAGAATTTAGGATTGTATCTCAGAGTTGGTGCCCTCGCATTCTAAGATACATTAAAGTGAGAAATATATTTGAAAATGAAAAACGAAAAAAAGGGCTGTAAGCACACTCGTGATGTTGGTCATAAGCACTGTTTCTTCATCTAACTGCACCTATAGGTCCGTAAACATGAATGTTTCACAACTCCCATCTCAGTGATATATCCAAGACGACACTTACAGGTGATACTAACAATGATTATTCAACTGCATCGTCACTACTACTAGAAAAAACTAAAATGACATCTGTCCTTCAGTAGTAGACATGGACCTGATTATCTCAAACTCATATGAGCTAGCAGTTCACTGGGGACCATAGTCATACGGTAGATCAATTTTGCAAGAACATAAGAAAGAGTTCTGCTGCAGTATAGGTAGAGAATCAGAAGATTCATGAAAGTACATATAAAGAACAAGACCCTCAACAGACAATTTCCACAAGAATCCGACGTTCAAGTAGATTTCCAGTGTACTGAAGAGCCAAAAAGTGACAAGCACACAAACAACGGTTATCAAAGCAGAAATTGTTCTGCAAATACAGAGAAAAACTTCAGACACTTTTGTTGGGTTTAATTCAACATAATCTAGATTCTAAAGCATGCCTTGCATTTTCAATTGCCTACAAAATTTTTCAGTCATCGTACAGGTTCAATTTCCTACACGCATCTTAACAGAGCAGAACCTGATCTTTAACCCATGCATACTTCTTTGCCCTGGCAGTTTCCTCATATTGGCTTCCCTGGTGTTTTTATATGTGAGTGATTTCAGGGACAAAAGGGTCATCAGGGTAGGGTTGGTGAGAAGAGAGCAGACTGAAAGGATAGACAACACCCAAGGCCACCAAAACAGAGGAAGTAAGAATTCTCAGTGTCATCAATGATTTATCAAAGGGAGTGAAGCAACCATCATCCATAGCGTTGATTGATTGAGAAACTTTCACCAAACCAACAAATCCTGAAATTTTCAATCTTTCGAGGAAATGTCCCGGCACTTTGATCTAGGATGGCAAATCTCAATTTTGAATCATGCTCGATTGTAATGGTGCAACTTGTATAACAGAACTCTTCCAGCAGCATTTCCTACAGCCAAGAAACCTCCTCCCGGGCTGAAATCAACACTGCGAGGGTATTCCAGACTCCTATTTTGCAGAGGAAAGTTCGAGAATACACTAAAGGATGGGACATGTATCAACTTCAAACCATTCTTCTTCAAGCCCGAGCAGATAGCCAATATTTGGGCATCATTATTAAATTTTAAGAGATCCACTTTAGTTGTTAGATTCTCAATGGCTTTGATTGGCTTTCTCTTCCCACCCAAAAACTCGTGTCTGTTGTAAACATTCACGATGCCGCTGTCTGAACCCGCAGCGAACAATGCTCCATTGGGAGAAGTGCAAAGTGCGGTGCCATTAATACAGCCCTCATCCACAGCTTTATGAAAACAAGTCCTTGTTCTTAAATCCCAGTGATAGATCTGCCCATCACCACCCGAGCTCAGCAACTCCTGCCCATTATTAGCAAAAGCTATGGAGCGAGCAGTGCCGTTCATCTTCAATGTTCCAATCAACTCCTTTGTCCTGGATGAAACTAGCAAGATATAGCCCTCATTGCCTACAAATGCAATTGTGCTAGAATCAGGAGACACCTCAAAAACTTCCAGGCTCTTCTCTTCCCTTCCGACAAGGGGGCCTATTTTATCAACCTTTGCTTTCACCAAGTCAAAAGTATAAAAGAACTTTCTCCTTCCTGATACAATGACCTGAGATCCATCAGGTGTGAAGGATGCTTTTTTGATAGGGCAGTCATCAAGAAAGATGCTCTGTATTTTTGTGTTGCGTTTGCCATCTATTTGAAAAAATCTAAGCCTTCGATCTAGTCCGGCAGCAAGCATTAACTGAGCATTCTGATGAAATTGAACTGAATTAATCGGACCATTTGATGGATCCTCGGCATTTGCGTCAACAAGCCTCGAATACTCAAGAAGTCCAGGCAAAAGTTTTGCACCTGTCTTCACCACAAGGTCTTCATCAGTTCGAAGAATGTTGCCCAATGGTTCAGCATCGTCATGTCTCCCAGGCAAGAACAACCCTGTTTTCTTCTTCATCAGATGATTCATCATCATAGGAGCTATCTTTCTTATCAAGTTGGGCCCACTCGGTCCCAGGATTTAGCTTAACATGTTGAGCCCTTAATCTTGATACATACTCGGAACCAGATATAGTACTTTCATCCTCTTCCTTCCTCAGTTTTCTCAATCTGTTAACAGTAGCTATGTTAACATTTGCCTTTTCCTCTTCCTCATCCACCCAAACAGGTTTTCTTTGCTTCATCTCCTCTTCATCAGTCAAATTATCTGAGGACTCAGAGTCCTTCTCATAAACAGAAAGTTGACTATTAGCAGAACGGTCAGTGAAGAATAAAGCAGGGCCATCCTGGGCCTCGTCCAGGACTTCTTCTCTGTCCTCCTTCCCAAACTCAACAGGTGCATAGAGGGATCCGAACAAAAAGTTCTCGAGCTTTTTCATTGTCTTCTGCTCTTCAATCTCAACAAGACTCTCCTTCTCTTTCTTCCTCTTCTTCGTCGTCCTTGAGATATCGGCATCCAATTCTCCTCCTTCATCGTTCAGCTTTTTCTCTCTTGAAACCACAGACTCATGGTTTTCATCACTTTTCTTTTTGTTTTTTATCTTAGATGCAACATTCTGAGATATCAAACTCATCTTTCCCCACAAAAAGAAATGACCTGCACTGCAAGAACAAACAGAGCATTAGATGACTGCTCGACAATAACGCCATCGATCAAGGATGCAACTCATAACGATCCTTTAAATCAAACGGGTTCAGTTGAATCGCATCTCCGTTGCAATATAAAATACGTCACTCCACTACTACAGTTTCCAAACAAGAGAGGAACGAAAGAAATCATCCAGAACCGGGAAGCAGAACTCCCACATCACTAGAAGGATTCCACAAAACCAAAATTAATCATCGGCTAATACATTCAAAGGCATAATGGTAGCATAAAACTGTGCATATATCCGATATAATCCAGAAATGCCTCAGTCCAAGTCATAAGTTCAGACGCAGAACCACACTTTCCGGTCACATCACTCGTATATGGAACACAGAGAGGGATAGAGAGCTCACCGTCGCGGCCTTCGTTCGCAGTCAGACCGACGAAGGAAGCTGGATAGGGAGAGGCCTCGCGCGGCTCGCGAATCGGCCTTGGACAATCAAGAGCGCCGGCGGTCGCTGCAGATCGCCTCGGCGGCTCCGGCGTGCGTCGGTGGCGTGACTGGCGGCGACCGAAGTTTCAGAGGAGATAGAGAGAGAGGACTCCACGGAGATGGCGAGGTACAACGAAGGAAGAGATGGGAATTTCTTAAATCTCACCTAAAACCCTAATTGACAAAAAGAGCAGCAAATGTTAGGGGTATTCCAGTAATTAGACCTTCAGGATGAGTAATGGGGAACCTTTTTTTTTTTTTTTTGGGGAAAATTTCAAAAAATAGTGTGAAGTAGCCTAATTTTCTCAATTAAGGATTTTTTTTTATCGAAAACTAAGAATTTAAAGTGGACATTATTTTAAATAAAGGTTTAAAAAGATTAAATTATTTGAAATAAAAACTTGAAGTATCTAAATCATCTTAAATAAGGGTTTTTAGCCGGCTATAACTTTCTTCGCCATCAAATAATGGATATTTTGGTAAAAAATTGTAATCATATTTTTTTTTTCATCCTTTTTTTTTTCTTTTCTTTTTTCCTCTTTCCTTCTTCGGACATGGTTGACGAAGGTCACCCTCCATGGTGTTGGGCGAGGATAGCCCTCACCCAATCTCGCAAGGGCGAAGGGTCAGCCTCGCCAAGGTTGGACGAGGGCAATCCTTGCTTGGGCGAGCGAGGGCAACCCTTGCTAAATCCGACAAGGGCAGCCCTCACCCTTGCCAGCCTAGGCGAGCCCTATTCGGCCTCTAGGGAGGGCCTACCGGCCCTCGCTTTTGGTTGGCCAAGGTCACCGGCCCTCTCCCAAACATTGGCAACCCTACCGACCATCGTCACCGCCCCACCGGCAATGGCCATAGGCAGGAGGGAGCACCTTCCCCAACACCCACACGCCTATGTTTTGTTTTTCTTTTTTAATTATTTTTTAGTTTAAAAAATTTTAAAAAATTAGAAAGATGAAATTGACATTCATATTTGGTGAGTTCAAGCTCTCTTTAAAATTGATATATGCACTTCAGGTCTTATTTGAAATAAAATTTACTTGTGCCGCTTATTTGAAATAATGTCAATTTCAATCCCTTATTTGAAAGAATGAGGGCACTTCGTACCATTATTTAGAATTTTTCCTTTTTTTCTTTAAAATTGAAAAGTAATTCAAGGCAAACTCTATATCCAATTCTACGTGACCAAATCACCCCATTTTCATATAAGAGATAAAATTGCCCACAATCATTTTATTACATGTAAATTGGGAACACCGAATTCGTTTACTTTCCTTCTTATCTTAGCTTATGTTTTTATATATGATCCAATTTTATCAATCGTTTTTTTTTTGTTTATTATGTATATTAAAGGCACAGTATTTTCTTTTTTATCTTGAGATTTTACATGCATAAAATTAGCTCGAACGGAGATATTTCCAAAAAAAAAAAAAAAACCTTTGTTCTCATTTACGTTTTCAAGCAAATCTATGAATTAATTATTAAGTAAAATCTAAGAAAACTGTCACATAAACAACTTTTTTACACAATCACCATGTTTATTTGTGCATATTACCATTAAGCTCTTTATTATCGGTTGTCTTATATATATGTACACATAATACAATGATCAAATACAAAAAGGCACAATCCCTCTTAAAGATTTTTTATGACAAAATTACAGTTACATTCCCCAACGTGAAATCCTAAGAGATGAAATTCCGAAGGCTTTGCATGAAATAAGAACTTTTTTTTTTTTTCAAAATCAATTGGTGGGAACAAATTTATTTATTTTCCTTTTTATTCTAGTTTTTACATATTTATGTAGGATCCACTAGCCATAAGCAAGAATATCACGTATTATAATTTTATTCATTGTGGACATCTCGTATATGTTAAAGGCATTATATTCTCTTTTATTCTTATATTTCACTTACGTAAAAAAGAGCTCAAAGAGAGAAATTTCCTTTAAAAAAAGAAAAAAAAAACTCTTTTTCACATTGTCGAGCAAATTTTCTGGATTGATTGTCAAGTAAAATCAAGAAAGATTTCGACATAAACAAATTTTTACACTATCACCGTTTTTATTAATTCTTACTCAAGCTCTTTATTATCGGTTGACTTTTATATGCAAATACGTATAATGGTATGATCAAGTATAATAAAATAAAACCTCTTAAAGAAATTCCAAAATTAAATTACAGTTACATTTTCAACGTGAAACTTTGAAAATTGAAAATTATATTAAATTAAAGCTTTGTAGAAATTATAATTTTTTTCAAAATGCAAATGAAATTGCATTCGTCTTATATTGACAAAAGTAAATTTCATTCAACGAGTGTTTTAAAAAAGAAATCAAGATACCTCTATAAGCATCTTTTCTTCACGTCAATGTTGTTGGTATATTTCTAAATACTCCTATAAATCTTATATGCTTTATGTAAAAAGTGCTTCGCCTATAACAAGAATTTTTTTTTTTTTTTTTGTCGTGAGTAAAGAGGCTTGATATTTTTCTAGAATGAAGTTAAAAAATAAAAAGATGTACTATGAATTTGAGAGTTTGAAATAGGAAGGACAAAGAATAAATAATCTTTTGTAAGAGCAATGATGAAGAAGATACTAGTCTTATTTTCTAAATAGTAATAAATTTAAATTTGACAGAAAATCAAATAACTAAGTCAAATCAAAATTAAGGACGATTTTTCTATCTAATAAAAAAAGGAATAAATTAAGATATACAAGGAGTGAAAATATTTCCGACCTCTAGTTAAAAATGAAATTTACCCTATGAAGTTTGCACTCTATAGAAAACATATCTCACGCCTTCGTAATGTAGCTGTCATGCCCCGATCCTAGAGTGCGCGTCCATCCCTTGGTTAGTCGATTTAATTGTGACGTCCTAGGAAGGTCGCCGACCCATTCATTTATATACGCATGCGGAAGCTTAATAAAATTCCCCAAACAATCAAACAATGTGATAGAAAAGTAGGATCATATTTTTCAAACTAAGACAAGTCTTTATAGACAAACTGGTTAATTACAAACTTAGGCTGTCTGCAAAATTGTCAGCTTATCAAAAAGGGGACTGTCTTAACATCCACTAGTCAGACCCATTTGCCGATTCTCCAGCCTCCACCTTCCGAACTCTAGGACTTCCGGTCCTCCACGATCGTCATCTAGGGATCTAAAATATTTTCCCAAAACCGGGAAGAGACTATGTCTCAATAAGTTCTACCCTACTAAGACCTGATTAGGAAGCCAATACGCCATCAGGCTGCCTAAGCACAACACAGGTCAAATGGCTTACCTTGGCATCAGTTCCTTCCTGCACATCAGTTCAATCAATAATATTGAAAACTACAGCAATCAATCACATTCCACCAATCAGATCGACTCAGCGATCAATCGACTTAATCGATTACATGTCACCATGACATTTCCCTAGTTGGTACATTCAATACTATCTATAAAGTCCGACCATAGTCTAGAACTGCTCACCCAAAGCTAAAAATAGATAGCATAACTCGCCCAAAGCTGATAAATATAATATACTATGTATATGCTCGCCCAAAGCTGATAGATTAGGGCCCTCAGGCCAATTTAGTATATTATATATATGTGCTTGCCTAAAGCTGATAATAAGATATACTGCTTACCCAAAGCTGACATATCGCCCGTAGGCTGATATAGTATATCGGTATACTGCTCATCCAAAGCTAACATATTGCCCGTAGGCCGATATAGTATACCACTCCAACCATATAGTCAATTCATTATTTTTTTATCATTCACAATAAATAGCCGTGTGTGGGTACACGGTTAGCCTTAGCCAAAATATAATAATTTCATTTACAAATATCTTACCAATTTCAATAGCTCATTATCTATTTTTGGTGTTATAAACCGACGCCCGGTTATTTTTCCATTAATAACCAAAATCAAATAATTTAGGAATAAATCATAAATTCACAATTAATTCAATTTAGCACAAATTAACGCTCAAATAAATAAATAGACTGCACCACGATAATTAGCATAAAATTCTAGTCACCGACTATCCCGATCAAAATTTCTGGAAAATAATAAATAATTAAATTTATTCCAAAAATTAAATAAAATAATATTATATTATAATAATATAAATTGAAATAATTATTTAATCCAAAATAATTAATTAAGGCTTAAACAAGATTACTTTAATCCAAACATTTACTTAGCCTTAATTAATTATCCACTAAACTAATCACATCCCTTAATCCACTTAACATTTAAATAAACTAATCTAATCACCTAAACCTACTTAATATAATCTAAGCACCCCTTAAGCGTGATTAAACTACTAAGTAGGGATTAATGAGTTAAACTCACCCGATTAGCGATCCGAGCGGCTCAAATCGACGAGGATGCCAAGGGGATCGATTTACTCCATAGCGGGCCTAGCTTCCAGGGTCGAGAAGCCGGCCAAAACGGGCCACGAAGTTGCTGCCATACCCATTTTTCTCCTCTCTGTTCGCTGCTGGTTGAGGTCGAAGGAGGGGAAATCGGTGGTTGATTTAGGCGAGCAAGGGTCGCAAGGGGCTAGGCGAAGCTCCGGCAGCTAAGGCGGGGTGCACGGTGGCCAGAGGGAGCTCCGACGACTCCTAACGGCGACCAAGACAAACGGAGATGCAGGGACGATGCGGCTAGAGGCGGACAACGGGCGGGGCAACTCGCACGAGGAGAGGCGTCAAATGGCGGTCTGGCGTGATAGCGAGGGAGTGTGACAACGTGAGGGACTGATCCGGCTTCTCCTCTCAAATTTTCTAGGTTTGCAAAGACACAAACGGGAGGAAGAAAGGGGCTGGTCGACCGGCAGCAGGAGAGAAGAGAAAGAGGCGGAGGGCGAGTGGGTTGAGCGACGGCGTGCAGCGGCGGCGAACGACGGAGGCATGTGGCTTCTCCGACTTCTCTAGTCTGCTGGGTTCTGTCGAGCAGCAAGAAGAGATGGGGGAGAGAGAAGCAGCGACGGGAGAGAGGGAGGAGAAAGAAGGAGGGAACCACTTTTCTCTCTCACAAGGCCCACCATGACCTCACATGATGTCATCTTCCACTAAGTCAAATCCTCCACAACTATCTTCAATGGGTCCAATTTCTTTTTCCACTGTGGCATGAAATCTTGTACACTTAATTCAATCAATTCTCAATCAATTCCATCCAATTGAAGCTCAATTAATTAAACCCATGTGTCCTCAACCTCCTTATAACTTTTCTCTATCAAAGGATCCAACTTGCTTCCCAAAGATTCGATAAAAACGGTCCTCTGACAATCTCGAACAAAAACGGCCTTACTTTGCTTTTCCGCCAAAAATCTTGGTTGTAGAAAAAATCTTCTGAGGATGAGTCGATGTTCCTAAAATGATTTGTGACACAATAGAACTCTCGATTTTTTAATTCAGGTTCGATTTCACGGTTAATTTCAATTCGGCGCAAATTTAGTGTGTCCTAATCTACCGGGTAGCTTTTAGGAATTTTTGTGCATTTGACCTATGGTTGATTATTCTCAAGCCACAAAGTACATTTTCGACACATTGGCGACTCTCGGTTGTCGTAGAAATCTCAAGGTTTCAAATACAGACACGGGGTATCAAAACGATAGTAGAATCGGTCTAGTGCCGATCGACAAGAATTGTGCAATTATGTAGAATCACCCACACTTAATCACATACCTTTGTCGAGTCAACCTATGTCCAATTTCTAATCGATCTTACTGTGTTATAATGATCTCTTGCAGATTTGCACGGTCGAGCAGTCGTTTCCTAGTCGAATTCTCAAGTCTAATACGTTAAAATTCCTTAACGGCTTCATCCGATAGACTAGTTATCCCATGAGTGATCAGTTCAGGGAAAAGAACTATAAATGCGTCGATGAAATGCCCAACTATTTCGATCGAAATCAGAACCTGAATTTCAGGATGTCACAGTAGCAACTGTCCATTACTTTCTAAATTTGTGTATGTATGGAAGTTTTTAATTTCATTAGTAAAAAAAATAAAAGAAGAAGGTAAATTCAGGTATAGATTTTACTTGTGAGAATAATAATTATAAGATTACGTTATTTTCACAAACCAATAAATTAAATATTATATGAATATGGCTCCCTCTCAGGATGAACCAAGCAGAGTTAGCTGTTGCTATCACCCTCAGCAGCTAGGCGAGCGATGTACATTTTTTCAGTTGGCAGTTGTTATATTCTACAAATCTCGTTACGTAAATTTTATATGTCTCACTCTCCAAATTGGGATTTTATCAAAATGTTTGAATTTGTCCCTCTCACATTAAAATGGACTCATTTTATCCATTTCCAAAATACTCATAGAAACTTGTTAGAGAATTATCAAAAAAATCATAAATTTATTATAATTGTAACATTCAATCCTAATTTTTTTTTTTTTTTGCTAATTCAATTCAAAACATTTTGTAATTGTGTTAATTTAGTTCATCCAATCAATTTTGGTCAACTAACACTAACATTGACCATTTTTAATAATATTTTATTTTTTGAATTTTTTTATTAATTTTTCTTTTCCTTTTCTTTTTTTCCTTTTCTTCCTTCTTTGCTTCTTTTCCCCACGGTAGCCACCGTGGCTTGCCGGCCACTGTGGGAAAAGAAGAATCAAAAGAAAAAAAAAAAAAAAAAGAAAGAGAGGAAAATATATGAAAAAAAAGAATAATAATAATAAAATCAAAATATTAAAATATTAAAATATTATCAAATTATGTCAATGTCGCCGCCAGCGTCCACTTTGATTAGTTAGATGAACTAAATTGACATAATTATAAAAAAATTTAGGATTGAATTAACAAAAAAAAAAAAGTTTATAAATGAATTGACATGATTATAAGATATTTTTGATAATTCTCTCGAAGCTTGTTTATTAGGATAAGTATATAATATAGGGATTAAGGTTTTGATTTTGGCCAATTGAAGATTTAAGATTGTATTATGATCAATTAAAATCTTAAAATAATGTACTTTGGTCAAGTCCGCAATTGGTCGATCAAGGTTTGAAATCATAATTTACGTATTTTTTGCACTTATCCCTATATTTTTAGAGCAAGAGAGACGATATAAATGAACTCCGCAATAACATGAAATTCGACGTGCGGAGATCATTTTCGGTTGGTGTTGGACATGCATACGGAGATCGAAGTACAAGATGGGTTTATAAAAACGATGTGATAATAAGTGTTTTTCCATATAACTAACTTATTTAAACCTCAAATTTTCGTAGCAATTCTACACATCGATAAAAATCCAGCAGGAACTTTCACGAAAGTATTAAGATATGTACAATAAGTATTTTCTTGATTCCTACCTTTTAAATAAAGGGCAAGTTGAGGCGTATGAACCTTATGGGTGTATTTTATAATGATTGATTATAGCTTTGGAATCAGTGCATCAATAATAATATAACATCGTATCATATCCGACCTCGACAGACCAACCCCACATGGCCTTTAAATAAACCTATCCGATCCAGCTCCGCCCATCTCCGCCATGGCCACCTTTCTCTCCTCCGCCGCTCTCTCCTCCTTCCTGCCGAGCTGCCGCCAGCCCGACCACCGTGCAATCACCCCCCGGGAGTCCCTCCTCAAATGCTCCCTGAAGACCGAGAAATCGCCGCACCCTCTTCACATTTGCCGGGTCCTGTCCAAAGCGCCGAGCGACCATGCACCGCTCGTCGTCGAACACGACGAGGACGGCCTCGAAAGAGAGAGGTACGGCGGATCAGTAGATCTAGACGGCGACTGGGGAGCGAGGCCGGCTGCCCCGCTGCCCGAGAGACGGTTGTCCGACGTGTGGCGCGAGATCCACGGCGAGGACGACTGGGTGGGCATGCTCGACCCGATGGACCCGCTCCTGAGATCCGAGCTCATTCGGTACGGCGAGATGGCGCAAGCATGCTACGACGCGTTCGACTTCGAGCCCTTCTCCAAGTACTGCGGAAGCTGCAGGTCCCAAACTCGTTTCAAGCGGATCGTGTTCTGATATAACACAGTGAACATGACTGATGTAATTTTCTGCTGCACCGCAGGTACGGGAAGCAAGAGTTCTTCGAGCGCCTCGACATGAAGGGCCGGCCCGGGTACAAAGTCACGCGGTACCTGTACGCGACGTCGAACATAAACCTGCCCAACTTCTTCATGAAGTCGCGGTGGCCCAAGGTGTGGAGCAAGCACGCGAACTGGATCGGGTACATGGCGGTCTCGGACGACGAGACCACGCGGCGGCTGGGGAGGCGGGACATCGCCATCGCGTGGAGGGGCACGATCACGAGGCTGGAGTGGGTGGCGGACCTAATGGACTTCCTCGTGCCGGTGAGCTCGCAGAAGGTGCCGTGCCCGGACCCGGCCGTGAAGGCCGAGTCCGGGTTCTTGAGCCTGTACACGGACAAGGAGGACGACTGCAACTTCGCCAAGTACTCGGCTAGGTGAGACGGTGTTTAAATTTTTCTTGCACGTTCCTTAATGTCTCTCGAATTAAATTATCAAAGTTTTGTCCCCAAAAATTAATATTTTCTTTGTTTTATAGCTGACATCTTCTGTCTATTTACGTGTCAGGATACAATTTTTTTTTTCCCTGAATTTCTATTGATGCCAAATGAGAAATTGACACAAATAATTTATAAATTTTGATTAAATATGCAATGTGATCTCAAAACTTTTAATTTGTTTAATATAGTTTTAAACTTTTGGTACATGTTTAATTTCTAAAATATTCACTACTATCCCTAACATTGGGTATTTTCATATAATTCAAGGTCTACAAATGAATATTTATCAAAAGTTTAGAAACCACAAATTAAAAGTTCACAAATGATATAATACATTGAGATAAAGTTTATGAATTATTTGTGTACTTATCCCATGTCAAATAAATAAAAAACCTGATGAACTTGCAATATTCAATTAGGATTCTCTTTAATGCATCGTCAAACTCATAATTATCGAATTCCAACGTGCATCATATTTGCACGAAATTGATAAATTTCCGATCAATTAGGGAACAAGTCCTGACGGAAGTGAAGCGCCTGATCGAGAAGTACCCCGACGAGGAGCTCAGCATCACCATGACGGGCCACAGCCTGGGGAGCGCGCTGGCCGTGTTGAGCGCGTACGACATCGCCGAGACGGGCATCAACGTGAGGCAGGACAGCCGGGCCGTCCCGGTATGCGTGTTCTCCTTCGCGGGGCCCCGGGTCGGGAACGCGCGGTTCAAGGAGCGGGCAGAGGCGCTCGGGGTGAAGGTGCTGAGGGTGGTGAACGCGCACGACATGGTGCCCAAGTCACCGGGCCTGGTGTTCAACGAGCGGTTGCCACGGGCGGTGATGAAGCTCGTGGGGTGGCTGCCGTGGAGCTACTCGCACGTCGGGGCGGAGCTGGAGCTGGACCACGAGCGCTCGCCCTTCCTCAAGCCGACCGGGGACCCTGCCTGCGCCCACAACCTGGAGGCTCACCTCCATCTGCTCGACGGGTACGTCGACCTTCTTACCTCCGCACATAATGTTTTTTTTTAGCATGATCGAGGATTCCACGTGAATCGAAACGAGGTCAAGAGTCTTCTAGTCCAAGTAGGATAAAAAAAAGACCCCGTTTCATCGGAGGTCGTTCTCGCTCCGCCAAGTTAGCTAGCTTTTGTTTGATTAAATTAAGGTTCTAGCTAAGATTTTTTGATTAAAAAATAAGATAATATCATAGTCTATCAACCCCAAGTAGACATTACAAAGAAGAGTCGCCATCCGACGGTTGTTCTCATTGTCCAGCTGGTGGATGCAATCATGATATTATCACGACAGGTTTAGCCCATAAAATAATATCCAAACTGGGAAAAAAAAATTAGATGGTTGACGTGTTATTTTAATTTTGTGATGCTCACGATTACATACATACACACACACACACACACACACACACACACACACATATATATGTATATATATATATATATATATATATTTATTTAAAAAATTTAATATATAGACATTGCTATGCAAATTCGCAACTTAAATTTTTTTTCTTTTGAAAATTGGTTGATTTTTCAAAATTTAGCTAGAAAGAAAAACAATTCGTTTTCATTTTTGATGAATTTAGTTCTTAAACAACAGTCGAGATTCCATGCACCATCAGCCTAACTTTCTAGATATTTGTTTCACGTTAATGGTGATGCATGGAACAAAGAGCTCTTTTTTTAATTATGGGCGTCATGTTTGACTTTTTGCACATATCAATGTGACACAAACAAACAAATTGCAGTTGAGGCGTGATACGGTCGTCATGAATTGTACTTCCACAATAATCAATAATATTATTAAAGTTTTGTTCATTTCATAAAAAATAATTTTTAGAAAAACGTTTTTCAAAATCTCTAGCATTCGGTTCATAGAGTCAAAATTACTATAGGAAGGATTCGACAATGTCGCATTATTTGTAGAACCAAAATTATTAGATAGAATACAGGTAATGTTCCAAGATTAGAGATGCAATTTTGGAATTTCACTGAATATTCTATTTTATTTTTTTGGATGATGGGGTTGCAGGTACCACGGGAAAGGGCAGAGGTTTGTGCTGGCGAGCGGGAGAGATCCGGCGCTGGTGAACAAAGACGCCGACTTTCTGAAGGATCACCACCTGGTCCCACCTTTCTGGAGGCAAGGCCACAACAAGGGCCTCGTCAGGAACCCCGAGGGCCGTTGGATGCAGCCCGAGCGTCCCAAGCCGGAGGATCACCCTAATCACATGGACCGTCACGTGGAGCAGTTGGGCCTCCATAATGGTCGCGCTTGATCAAAATAAATAAGGGATGAGCCACATAAATAATTCATGAATTTTAATTTAATATTATTTTTAATTTGTTCAATGTAATCCGTGAACTTTACCTCAATATGTAATATCTATGTGAAAAATTTTAATATTGTCATTTCTATAGTTTATGGATTAAATTGAATATATACGAAAAATTCATAAATCGCATTGAATAAATTAAAAGTTCATAAATTACATTGAATAATTTAAAATTTTAAGAATCATATTACATACTGTAATAAAATTCGAGGACTGCATTGCATAGTTAATAGATCATTTATGTCGTCTTCCCAAAAATAATATGTGAAATATGTTTTGTTTCGTTGAATATGTGAAATGGGGGAGGTGTGTTGGGCTTGATCGTCAAATATAAGCCCAGATCAAATTGACCCATTTACCTTGTATTTATCTATTTTCATGTAACACAATAAGAGCGACTTGTACATGAGTCAATCCATGGCAAATTTAAGTACATCCGCACAAAACACTCTTATATAGCACACTTTTTTTTTCAAAGAAAAATAATAATAAAAATAATACATCCGAAAAATTTAGAAAGTTGGAATGATCATATATAACTCTAAAAATGTTAGAATTGGTTGCATGGCGGACTCTCTCCGTCTATTGGGGACATGGCAAGCTTTTGCCTAAGCCCGTGGTGGGACGGTCGACTTTCTTGGTGAAATAGACGGTTGGCGTCTTCAATTTCTAAGTTGCTATTATCATACTTTGTTAAGGCAAACATATGACATTTTATTTAGGTTACACTTGTTTTATGAAAAGATGAATTTAAAAAATATTTTCTTAAAAAAGAAAAGAAAAAAAAAACCATGCGAAGCTCCAGAAAAAAATTAATAAAAAACAGAATTTAGTGGACAAAATGTGATTAAATTTGGGGCGTGTTTGTTTGTTTTAATTGAAAACTTCGGGATAAAAGGATTTCTTTTACGAAAAAATTATTTCAAGGAAAATAATCAATTTTCATTTTTCTGGTAGTTTGGAAGAGCCGTTTCCTTCTTAACAGACAGAAGGAGAGAAGCTGTCTCGCTGCGATCCTGTCACTCCTGTTGTAGCTTCGCTTTCGCCGTGCAGTGTCGCGAACAATGGAGGTCTCTTCCATGGCCGCCGTTTCCAAGGCGTATCTAGCGTCACCTTCATCAGGTCTTCCTCCCCTCACGTATTTCTACTTCAGTCCCGCATTGTTCTTTACGACTGATCTGCTTCCGCCGCGTGGCATCGTTTTCCTCCGAGCAATCTTATTCCTTTCGAATTCGCCTCGAATCATGCAATTCCAGAACCCAGTACGCGATCGGCTGTAGTTTTATCTGCGATCGGCGAGTTTCGCTCGGCGGTCGGATTATGAAAGCCGCAGATTCGGGAGGCGATGAATACGATTGGGTCGAGCGTGAATTTGGCGAAATCGACTCGATTGATTATCCTTTTACGGGTTTGTTGGAATTAGATGTGTAGGGAACCCGGTTATGGAATTGCGAGTAGTGAGTTCTTGGAACCGTAGTTCGAAGTCATGATAAGGTGAATCGGTATCTCACTCTGCCGCGGAAGCATGTAAAACCGAGGCTCCCGCTCAGGTGCAAGAACAGAAACTGCTCGAGTTCGTTCAGTTGTTGTTGAACTCGGTATTACAAGGTCTCGTCGAGTTTATTCACTTAAGTTCTTGCTATGTGCAGCGAGCTTTGTACTCGTGAATATAACTAGGCTGTCATTCGAGCACGAAATTGAGCTGTTAGTGTTACAGAAAGTATCTTTTTTTTTTTTTTTTTTTTTTTAATTATTGTATCCATTTGTGAATTTGCTAATGCATCTTCAATAAACATACCATTGATTGCAGATGCATTTATGTGTGAACGTATAAACTTTGCCAAATGGCAGCAAGTCCCTTTTTTTTCAACATCTGGAAGGAGTGCAAAGACTTTAAGTGGTCGAGGCAGTCTATCATTCGAAAAGCGTTTTCGCATGAAGGTCCGATTGATTACTGACCCATTGTTACTATTCCCAGTTCTCTTTCTTTCAAAATCTTTCCATTTTTTTTAGATGTGATGACATGATCTTATTTTTTCTTCCCCCCACCCCACCCTGTCCCACCTTTCTGCCCATTGCAAGTTGTAGGTTTTCTGCAGCCAGAAGAAAGAAATTCCTACTGTGTCAGCCAGGTATCTTCTATTTGAAGGCTATCCATTTGCTTATTCTGAAAGCACGCACCAATCTACTCTGAGGATATATCACAGTCAAAGTGCTTCTGTTTTGCACTGCTGTTTTAAGTTGCCATATAAGTGATTCATGTATAGCCATCCTTAATTTGTCTGCTTCAGATTTTAGAAGCATTTTATGCTGTTTGCTTTGGTTTTCATTGCGGAGCATCATGTGCGAACATACTGTAGTAGAAAAAGGAAAATGTTATATGTTCCTCTAGGGCACTTGTTTAGCGTCATCAATTGGGCTATGAAAATATTAAATAGTTCCCCCAGGGCACTTGTTTAGGACATATCTGAACTTTTATTGTCGAGGGCAATATCCTAGAGTGAAAAACTTTTGGGATAATGACTAAAACATAATCTCTGCTTTCCCCTTAACTACACTTTGCACTCTGTAATTTCAAAACTTATATTTTGCACCTTCTGTTTAAGATTTTACATTTTATGCCTTGAGATCTCAAAGGAAAAATAAGGGAAACCACATCTTTTTTTGACGGAGGGTAAAGTGTGTAGTCTATAGCTTCATGTAAAATGAGTAATTGACTTCACATGGTCTAATTGTCTTGTCCATGTCAAAACATATAATCTGATGTCAAATCGTGTAACTAATGTTGCTAGGTTCTACTAACAGCCAGACAATGACGTAGTTTTCTTCACTTAGCAGCATAAATTGGTGATTTTCACTGCGTGGATTTGATTGGTTTTATTTCCCATGTATCCTTCTGCTTTAATATTTTTTAGGTTTTATTGGAAGTATGTTATTCATGTTCCTTTACACTATGTTTCGGAGCAAAAGATTGGGAGGAAAGCAACTGCAAAGGAAGAAATATTGGAGGGATTAAAAATAGAGGAAGATAAAGAATGTCTTCTTGCTTGTCTGTATGGGTGGAATGTCAAAGAAGGAAAATGAAACAAAACCACCAATATAACATGTATGATGCCATGCAATTTCATTTTTAAGGGATATTTGAGAAATACAATTAGATTGTGTCTTTTTATCTATTTCTGTCCATAGTTGGAGAGATTAAAATTGCCCCACAGAAAAATGTCACCTCCAGAGTTGACTCCCACAACTTTTTCTCCTCTTTCCAAATGGTGGAAGATCACTTTCCACCCTCATAAGCCTTCCACAAATTCCTTCCACCTATAATCCACCTTTCCAAGCAAATAATTAATTTTTATCTCTTGTTTATCTATTTCAACTGCTGCAGAAAAGCTTGATGCTGTTTACTTTATACTTGCTAGGTGCATGGATGATGTATATGATGCTTTGGCTAAACGTCTAGTCCCTACAGCAGCGGTTGCATCAAATCCTAATTCAAAGTAAGTTGAAGCTATTTAAAATGGAAAACACCTGCATAAGTTATTACATTTTGTTCGTTGTTGGGTACAATATGATTACTGCTTACTCTCAAGTCCTAATAAACTATGCTCCTTGATCTCACTTGATCTAGTCCAATTCAAGCTCCTCTTAACTTCCACTGCCTCTCTTTCTGTACTTAGTTATTCTATATAAAACACCATGGATTTACCCAAGTAGAACTTGGATCAATCTTGAGCGAAGAAGTCTAGAGCTGCAAGGATGCTGGATAATATTCCGACAAATAATTACAAGATGACTTTTATCCATGAATATATTGGACTAGAGCTGCAAGGATGCTGGATGATATTCCGAATAGAAATCAAATTGTTTTGGGTGAGAAATCAGAAGCTTAAAATTTTAGCTTCTCTAAGATGAAATTGTTTTTCTATCCACCCCCTCTTTTCATCCATGAATAAAATGGACTGAGGCTGTTTAAAGACTGTCTCTTTTACCTTGCCTGGGAACTTTCATTCTTGGGGTTGGATTATTTTGTGGGTGAACGCTGTCTACAAGGAAAGATGATGTTTTTGTTAGAATTACTGCTGAGATTGAAGCTTCACCATGCCTGGAACCATTCATTCTCGAATGTGAATCATTTTGTGGCTGAACACTGCCTACAAGGAAAGTGGTTGCTTTTGTCAGAATAACTGCTGAGATTGTAGCTTGTATGGTTTTCCTCATTATTAGTTAGTCACTTCTGCATTGTTTACCCCTTCCTATCATGTGCATCCTCCCATCTCTTTGTTGCTTGAACTAAATACAGGTGACTAATCCTGATACATGTCCATGATCATCATTTTTACTGGACCAAATTTGAACCCACACACAATGGTTTATGTTTTTCATCTACTATTTTCCCCGTTGAATTCATAACTTGAAAGCTATGCTTAAAAAAAAAATAAAATTATGGGACACTTCCACTTGACTGATTTCTTATCCTTGTGCACAGCTTTGTGTTAAAAAAAAATTTATGGGACACTTTCAATTGACTGATTTCTTATCCTTGTGCACAGCTTTGTGTTAAGTGTTTATCATGCTGACCATGATGATCATGCTTGTTCCTCACTTTGTGAAATAACTTCATTCAAGTATTGCAGGTATATTTTGGGTTTGGCCGGTCCTCCTGGTGCTGGAAAGTCCACTCTAGCATCAGAGGTAGTACAAAGAGTGAATAAATTATGGCCTCAAAAGGCTTCTTCCTTTGATTCTCAAGTGGAACCAAAGGATGTTGCAATAGTCTTTCCCATGGATGGCTTCCATTTGTATCGCTCTCAGCTAGATGCTATGGAGGTGAGCGTTTTCTTTTGTTCTGTGATTTGCATATATAATTTTACAATTTGTGAGGAATGATCTATGTGGTCTTTTAGAAATCATAACTTTTATGGATTGACAAAATGCTTAATAATGGTTTGCAGTAAGATGCCGTCAGAAAGCAATTTCTGGTGATGTGGTTGTAATTTAGGGGGGTGGGACCCATTGTACCAATTTTCTACCCCACTCCCAAAACAAACTTTACAGTTGTTCTCATAAGCTAACCCTATTCTTAAGTACAGGAGTTAAGCTGCCTGCATTTGTTTGAATAGGATGCTGAATGAGATGCTGGGCTTGCATTTTGTGTGACAGTTTGTTACCTTTTTTCCTCTTCTTAAATGAGAAGCGTCAATATGTAGCAAGAGAAGTATGGCAAAGTTCAGTGAACACCTCTAGATGGAGGCAAGTCAGGCCATTGGTAGTTTATAAGAAGCTAGTGAGCAGTTGTTTGTCTCTTACCTTCAGCTTTCCTTAAGTTAGCTTCCGCTAGTTGAAGAGTTTCCTTAGCTTCTTCACTACCCTTTTCCACGTCATTTACTAAAATAGTGATCTCTTTAACCCCACTCCAGATATTCATCAACCCTGCCCATTTACAAATTCTTTCAGTGGTTTAATTAACCAATGGGTCTTAAAGAGTCAAGCTAGCTCGCCCAATGATGAGCAAGCTAGAGGGTCCTAGTGGCTGCCTATTCCATGTAACAATAACACTTGAAAAGCCTATCTGGGCTGGCATCTCCATTTCTAAAGGAAGAAGTGAAAAGGGAAATGAATATGAGAAATTGCTTTTGAGAAGGTACATAATAAAGTGAATCCAGTAAGATGATGATGATGCACATGGTGGGGAGGGGGAAAGAACTTGTGTTGATGGAATTCCATGGATTGTGATATGTGAGCAACATTAGAAATTTGCCCATTGGAGGAAAAAAAGAAGAGAAAAGTTGAAATGGAAAGTCAGAGATTGTGATTAGCCTTCCTTAGCTGGACAACTATCAACCTTGATGCTTGTATAAAGATTATAGTCCCTGTAAAATTCTTCTTACAACCCATTTGGTTATAGTGATGGAATAAGGTTGTACTATAATAGCTGTTCCTCAGTATCCTGGTAGAGTTGTAATAATTATTATGCTGTTTGGTTTAGATAATATACCCCATTTGGCTTCATATAATATGTAAAATGTGGGGAACAATGTCAGAATTTCCCCTAATATCAGAATTAGAGGGAATATAATAATTATCACTTTAATAGTCAATTATGATTTTTCATGAGTTTAATACCCCGATTAGATATATAATTTTCATGTTAGATATTCAGTGCTATTTTTATTAATTTATTTATGAGTATAATTAAGAGTTAAGCACATAGCATGTGATTAAATTAGAAAAAAAAACATCATAGCAATTATCACTTAAATAAATAGCTAATGATCAGTGTAATGCCCCCTATACGTTATTAAAGTGCTACAAAATAATAGATGAACTACTATTTAATTATTAATTGATGATTATGATTTGAATTTAGTTACATAATAGATGATTGTAATAACATTAATATTATTCACTACATAATTAATAGTATAATTGAAATAATAACTATATGACATTTTGAGTATTGATGAATACCATTAGTAATTAAAATAATCATTTTATTTTGAATGTATAATATAGAATTATGAAAATTTAGATAATCGTACCTGATAGTGAGCAACTATCATTATGCTAATTATTATACTATGAATGATTTTGCATTATCAAGATAATTGATTATTATTGCATCAATTATTTATTTAATAGTCACATAATAATTATGAAAAGATTATAATTGTCAAAAAATAATATAAAGAAACTTATAAAATTAAAAATTTAAAAGAATTGAATGGAAGAAAAAAATAGGGGTATTTTGGGATTTACCGCCAGTCTATTATAGCTATTAGACAGTGGGGCCATGTAATAACTTTTACAGCTTTGGTTGTAATACCTATTACTGCAAGTAAACACTGCAATAGGCAGTTAACCTGATATAGATTTGCAATGTGATAGTCATCACTGCAACTATACGTGCTATTAATTATAAGATAATAGTCATCACCTAATTATCCCACTTTCAACCTAGCCCTTTTTCGCCCAATGGAATCTTTTAGTGAATATTTGCTACAACCTTTGTTCCACTCTGATGAGGACCATGAAAATGTGTTATTTTCAATCTCTCCCTATCATGTTATACATACTTCAACTCTGAATAGTGCTGATCCAATTTTTTGGTTTGTATTATTTGGATGTTAGAACCCAGAGGAAGCCCATGCAAGAAGAGGAGGTGAGACTTTTGTAAATATTTTACCATATTTGGGGACTTCTCCAAATTGAATAGCAGAGCCTTTCTGTGACATTTCAGCTCCATGGACATTCAACCCTGAGCTGCTGCTTACTTGTCTCAAGGACCTGAGGGAACAGGTGATTTGACTTGTTAATTACTTCTACCAATGTGTTTTTCTTTGTCACAAAATTTTCTATCCATATTCCAGGTCACCACTTGACAGTATTGTATTAGCTGCCCACTCTTTAGGTATGATTATGTCTTTAGGTCATCAGTGGCCTTTTAAACCCAGTGTTGGCTCTTTCCTATAGTTTATCATGTTCAACAGTAAATGTGTTTTTTTTAAAACCAAAAAGAAATACACGAGAAAACTGTGTGCTGGTTAGACTTTGTTGTTAAAGTCTTGTTAACTTCTGATGTCTGAATTGAAATGCTTGAGATAACAAGCCTTAATTTTGGTTTCCTTTTCTCTGTTTTTTTTTTTTTTTTTGGGGGGGGATGGTGGTTGTTCACACCCCAAGGAGGTGTTTACAGGTTCATTCCTTGCCAATAACATGTTCTGTTTTTTCACATTTGTTTCAAGGGATCAGTTTATGTGCCATCCTTTGATCATGGCATTGGAGATCCAGTAGAAGATGATATCTTTGTGAGCCTGCAGTAAGTATCTGTTGTATCTTCAATTGTAATTCATCTACTTTTTGACATATGGACAGTGAAATAAATGAAGTGGGAAATCTTATTATGGTGCTTAACAATTTTTTGATACAGAAGGTTGTTAATGTTTTAATGGTGGGTAGTAGGGTCATGATTACTTTTTAATGTTTAAACTAATAGATGGAAAACAAGGCATTGAAAATATGTTAAGCCCTTTAATAGATTTTGTTGACTCCTTATATCTTTTCACTCTGTTGATAGGGATGGAAACCAAAAGAGCTGCGTCCTCTTCTCCTGTGCAATTTTTAAACTGGAATTATCTTTGTCTCTGGGATGTCTCTAATTTTTCCAATATTAACATCCAAATCTCTCAAGTTCATGTGTAAAATGGTTAGTGGGGGTTGTGCAGTGGAATTTCTGGCTAGTCTTTCAATGAAAGTGCATATGTTCCAAATGTCGGATTGTGAGAAATATATCGTGTTGCACTGGTAAAGCAACTTCTTCATTTGTGGAAATTAGTGTATGTGTTTTGAGGGTTACATTGACCTGTTTTGCAGGCACAAAGTGGTTATTGTTGAAGGAAATTATTTGCTGCTGGAAGAAGGGGTTTGGGGGGATGTGTCGTCCTTTTTCGATGAGAAGTGGTATAACTTTTGGTTTTACGGCCTCTCGGGCCCTTTATGAAATTGTTTATGATCTCTCATTAAAATGAAGTCGCAGGCACCCTTGCTTATTTTATGTTCAGTTATAACATGCTTATTTGGTAGATATGTCCACATGGTTCTCTGGGCCAGATAGCCCATATGAAAGTCTAGTATACTTAAATCAAATTTTGCATGATATGGTAAGACTTTAGGAACACAAGAGAGATGGATAGAGGAAGTAATATTAGTTTAGATTGTTGCTTAAATAACTTGATTACAGAATTAATAGGAGCTCTCTATTGATAAAGAATGGAGACACTCATAAAACGCTAACCATCTTATTCAATAACTACCTATCAACTATTCCTGAGACAGCTTAAAATAATTCAACAAAAAGTGGTAAATCTGCATATGCATCGTATGCATTATTGGTCTAAATCACAAGCAATTAAACATTATGAATATATCAGTATGCAAAGTGTTTCTAAATGCTGCATGTTTGAAGGCATCTGTATATCTTCTTTCCTTTCTACCAGAACAGCTATAATGAATATATCATCATGAGGTAGGAATTTTCCGATCAGTTTTTTGCATTCTCACTTGTATTACTGACCTGAAAAACTAACATCATGGAGTGTTTAGGATGTCGGTGCATACTTACAACAAAACACCAGGGCCTAATCCTTTGCTGTTTGAACTCTGATCCAGTTACATTAGAATGATCCATTTGCATTAGTGGCGTGTAGTTTTTTATGGTCATTATTGCTGCTTTGGTTGTGAATTGAGATTTTGTCTATGGATGCACTAGTTCAATTGACAGGCAACTGATGAATTGCGTCTTAAGAGAGAAGTATTATGTTTGCTATTTCTTCGTGATCTCGTAATGTTGCAGCTGAGGAATGTTATTTAAGCAGTGTGATCCTTTCTGCAAGGTTTATTGATGTTGACATCGGCGCTGCCATGGAAAGAGTTGTAAAAAGGCATATTTCCACAGGTGGTTGCTTCTTCCAGAGTTTTTTACTTGGTTATAGATCTCTATCAATTTCTTCTTCAATTGATCACTAACGGGAGAATTAGATTAGATATTGACATCCTTTGGCTTTCTTTCATTTACAGGAAGGGCTCCGGACGTTGCTAGATGGCGGGTATGCTGGTCTTACTCTTCTTCTAACTGAATAAATCCCTTAACCTCTTCATAATCCATTGCTTGAACACTGAAAGTAATTTTGCAGGTAGAATACAATGACCGACCCAATGGAGAACTTATAATGAAGTCAAAGAAGAACGCCGATTTGATAATCAAATCAATTGACTTCCAAACGTGAATTATCTGTGTTTGCTTTTTCAAGGAATAAGAATCCCGAGGTCGGTCAGGTTTCCAAACCCTTGGGATTTGAACGATCAAGACCTAATGCGTAAGCTTTCTATTGAGTAACAATGAAGATAATAATGTGGTCCAGATGATGCTTTTCTGGCGAATGCAGTCAGAAAGTCAGTGAACTGAACTATACAAAGCAGTCAAAGAGAGAGCGTTTCCAAAGTGTAGTTTAAGGAATTAACTCTCAAATGGGCCAGGATACAGTTTTTTTTTTTTTTTTGGGGAAGGAAAGTTGGGGGGGGAACCATTTAGGATTTATATGTGATTTATCCAGTGGTGTTACTGAATGATGAATTTTCAGTTTGTTTCAATGTTAATGAATGATGTTTCCAAATGTTTAAATTTGCTCTCAGTGCAATCTAAACACTGTTCTGCTTGAGCTAGTTTTGGGTGTAATTTCTACTGCGATCGGCCAATCTGTATGGGTGGATATGGAGAGTTTGAATATTAACTACTTTGGGATCTACTATAGCAAGAAGAAATGGGAGTGATTTTATGTGGATGGTGAACCACTTTGGGCCATCTGAGTCGGGAGCTGAGTGCAGTCTCAATCATCATCAGATGTATGAAAACCACGTTGTTGTACGCGTGGTCCAGTGGCTGAGATAGATGTTGGGATACGGGCGACTGTCAAAATCTTGGAGATATGATTTTGTTCTTTAAAAAGAAGGAATCGGCAAATTGCTTTTTCCAAGTTTTTGGAGTCGTTGCAGCGTGCCTGATGATGTTTCGGTTTTGGAATTAACTGATTCAAAGCGTCCCCCTCCCAACGATAAACATAAATATTCTGCTAAAAAAAAAAATTAAGTATTTTTAAAATAAACAGATTACTTTATTAGAAAGAAAATACTCAAGAAAAGGGAAGAAGGTTAAAAAAAAAGAAGTAAGAAAAGAGAGGTAGGGCGTGGATGGAGGGCAAGGCTATTGCGGCCACCACTGCTGCTGCCGGTTGCCTCGACCAAGGGCAGATGGGGCCTGAAGTTGATCTTAAGCAAGAATGAGCCAAGCTAAGGGGAACTTGCTATTGCCTAAGTTGAGTGAACCAAGGAAATGACATATATGCCCAAGCTCTTCGAATATCTTGCCAGTTGAGTTCATGCTTGTCAATCCTCGTATTTAGTCAAGTAGATCATGCTCAACTATCTCAATTTTCAAGTCGAGTCGAGTTCGAGTCAAGTTTTGAGCATCAAAGAGTTCGAGCTTGACATTTATATCAGCTCAACTTGATTTGATTCCATCCTTAATTATTTGTTTTGTCTTTTGCATTTTAGATACTTGTTTTGATTTTTGAATTACTATTGTTCTTTATGTATCAATTTGCGAATGGATTTACACTTACGTGCTATCATTTGGTTAAAGATGGATCGTGAATTACAAGGGCACATTGAAGCGGATTCCAAAATGTTAGGAGGAATATCGCCGAAATTGACCGTGTGGGGCGATGGCAACTGAATCCCACATGGGCAGCATGTAAAATTTTCCAAAAGAAAGTGAACTTTGAAACACAAGTCGTATCGTATGTAAATTGGCTGTTTACCCAAGAGTGATGCAAAAGGATCCCATAAGAATTTGCGCTATTGTTCAATAAATTAATTTCGTAAATTCAATGTTAAGGCTAGGTATTAGTTTTGCATTGTGGTTCTGGATGATTATTATGATCTTAACAAGTACTTAAAAAAGACACTGTGCGTTTAGATTTTCTTCTAATATATGCCAGGTTTGGTGATCCGGTTTTTAGATCGGATAGAATATGACGAGAAATCATCTAGGACGATTAGGACAATCATTGAAGACCGAAAATAACGGCAATGGTTGAGCGATTTTGGTCACGTAGAGAGAGAGAGAGAGAGTCATTAAGAACGGTGACCACCCTCTGATGGTTGGATTCTTCTTCTCCTTCTCTCCTTCGCTATTATGGACATTCGTAATTTGAAGTGTTTTTTTAGCTACTTTTATTTTCTTCTATATATAAAGAGGAAATCTTATCCAAACCCCTTTCTTGCTTAACCCTACAAATGACAAACGCCAAATGAGGGTGAGTTTGTTTTATTGATAAATTCATGTTAAAGAAAAATGCCTTCCGTAAAAATTATTTTTAAGGAAGGTGATTACTTTTCATTTAATTGGCGGTACACTTAAAAGCGCATTAAACTCTATGATAGAAGGTGAAGAAGCTATTGGACATTTGTTATAAGGGACTTGTTAGCTTGGGAAAATTTCCTTTATCTAAGGAATTCATTTTCCTAAATTTAAGTATTGAGTATTTTCTTTGACTACAAAAGCTTTTCTTAACTAGGCATTTTCCACGAATCAAACGCGTGAAAGTCTGAAAAATAATATGGAGAAAACACTTTAAGTGGAACAAAGGTACCCTAAAATACAAATTATCTAATCCCAAATTGACATGTAAACCATCCAAACTTCACTAATATATATTCTTACCCATCTCATTTCAAGATATCAACACTGTGGTGCATTTTTTTGGGGCCACTTTCAAGACCATAAATTTGTTTTGACTCCAATAATTATCCTGTGTGTTGATAGGAAAACTACCACATCTAATAGGGATTAATTATGGGCTCAAAGAATCCCAAATACCCTGCTGATATCTTAAAAATATATATATATATATATATATATATATATATATATATCTACAGTTCCACTTTCCATCATGCATTCTTTTCCCAGCTGCGTCAATACTATAGTACCTCTAGGGGGGAGAGACAGGCAAGTGCAACTCAATAATTAAGATCATGTGGAAGGCAAGCAATATAATATGGGAATCGTCAGCTACCATCCTAGCCATTTATGGCTCTCTACCCTTGATGTCTTCATAACAAGGGACCATCGGTCCATATTCATTGGTCAAATTTGTGATAATGTTCATTCACCAACTCTCTAATTGGCACATAGAAATCGATATTCCCCCTCTGCATTTCCAAAGTTTTTTCTCCCTGGTTTTGGACTAAAGTATGACCATAAATTTTCCCAAAGAAAAATTATAAATCTTGAGAGCCAAAAGAGAAAAAAGAAATTGAGCAAGAGTAAATGCTCCAATAAAAGAGCACATGCTCATGTTCCCTCCTCCAACATGCCATCAAACATGTCCCTAGCTTTGTGCCGTCCACAAATAATTTCCATCCCGCCAATCCAATTTATTTAAACCCAACATCGAATAAAGAAAAAAATTAATGGGCAAAAGAGGAAATGATGGGAAACAAAGCACACTAGCTACAACGAAGCACCGTACATGTTATTGCTAGGCTAGAGCCACACAACATTGGTTAACACTAAGACAAAGCAAAGACAAAACCGAGTCTTTGGACATACGAAAGAGTCATAAAGTTTTATGGGGTTCATATTTGATCAAATTCATAGACATATATCTCAAACTTCAACGTAATCACAGGACAACATGATACAAAAAAATAAAACACATCGAAATCACCACCTGCTCAATCCATCTGTGCTGTCTTTCAACCACCAGATCAAAGAAGCAGGCTGCGTGTGATCCGCACACTTCTTTTAGCTTCTGCTCTTGCATTTTTCCATGGCTCTTGGAGCTGAATAATGCAGGAAAAAAAACCCAAAGAAAAAGTTAAAACCAAATAAATTGGAGAAATTAACATGAAGAGACAACAAAAAATTGGTGCCTAAATTAGTCAAAATGAACGTGTGGTCGTGCGTTATGAAAAGACACTACTAATCCCTTCCATCTTAATTCTTAGAATTAGATGCTCTACAGCCTATTTATAAGTTGATAGGTATATACTAACCGAGCCCAACTGCCTCGGTTCCTTTCATTATCCGAAGGCGCTTGCATGATTCAACAAACATCCTGTAAAAGCCAAATGAAAAAGATGGGTTTGTGAGTTCTTTGCATTTTCTTTTGGATATGAAATTACTTTCTTTTTTTTTTATCGCAAAAGAACAGCGAAAATAGAATTTAAAAAAATGGGAAAATGCTTACTCCCAGGGAACGTCACCGACGAGCATCCAGTCACCATCTTTATCCTCATAGGTGGGAACGTAGTCAGAGCCATTCAGAAGATCCCTGAGCTTGCTCTCGCTCATAAAATCCTTCACTCCTTGGGATTCGCATCTTCCTTCAAACCAACCCATGAAAAATCCACTCCCCATATTAAAGCCTTGGATCTCACGTTTAGCACTCGCATCGACATGAACATGAACATTTATACACTAATTACAGCAGGAATTTTATATGGGTGCTCGAAGATACTTTGTCGATGTGCGTCTGCTGCGGCTATTGAAATTAAATCCATGAATGTCGATCTTGATGAAATAAATATAAAACTATTGCGGTTTAGGATCCTCTTTTCGGATCATCAATCGTATATACTGGCATGCATGCGAGTTCTATTACCCCATCTATCAGGTAAGCAGATTTGTACTGGTATAAAAAATCGGAATAAAACATTTGAAGAATGCTAAAAAAAAAGTGAAGTGAGGTTGTTTCGAAATTATGTAGCTAATGTACTTTTATGTCTTTTTTTTTTGGGTTACAAGTGAGATTCTGCGCTAGCTTTTCGCTAAATTTTCGTTTAGGGCATTGAAGAATTATAGGTTTGTTTTTCTCAAAGCAAATGCGTAAGAAGAAACCCTTTTGAAAATGAATGTAATAATGAGATTTATTTGAGGTTAATCAAGTACCAATGGTGAAGGAGCTGAGCATCTTGCACAAGGCCTCAGACAGCTCTTGGTAGCTCTTGTACATCTTCAGGTCCACCTTGCGCAGGTACGGTGCGCCGTCCATGCTCACCTTCACAAAGGAGGCGGCGCCACCGCTGCTCATGTCCTCGGTGCTGCTCTTCTGCGCCGCCACCATGTTCTTGCGGAAAGATCGCACTGGCGGCCAACCCACCACTTGGGCCCTTGAAAGAGTGCGTGCACATGGTTTTATTGTTACAAATGGATTTTCATCACAAGAAACAGTAAAATGAAATCCATAACTTGCTTGCTCTTTTTTTTCTGGAGCACTGTGTGATGTCAATCAGGATGTGTATATGATTGTGCAAGAAGATAGAAATGGCCTCACTCATCTACAGTTTTGACGTAATAAGACAGATTTTTCAACAAATTTTAGCAGTCTAGCGCTTCAATCATTTAAACAAGAGGAACAAATAATTACTAAATCATCTGTATTTTATGCTTTTCAGATTTTACTATATGCTTTGCTGCTGATTGAGAGACCAAGTTTTGATCAAGATGCGAGATCTATTACCTCAGACTCTTTTATTACATCTTCAACCCCAGAAACTGAGAAATCCACTATGAGCACTTGCAAACCTCCCCCAAAAATTGAAAAAAAAAGAAGAAAGAAAAGAACAAGCAACACTGAGAGAAGTAAAGAAAAGCAGGAGCAAATCAAAGGGAAAGGAGAGACCGACACCCTTGAAAAGCCTCAAACGCCGAAGGCAAAGAAAGAAAGAGAATGAAATCATGGTACGTAAAGTAGATAATTTAATTTTAAGGAAATTACTGACTTAGCTGGGGGCTTGACAGGAATATCAGAAGTGGGACAAGGCAACAGGTTCCTCTTGTCGAGCCTGCTGGGCAACGAGTTGGTCTGGTCATTTGGATCAGAGCCTGATGATGGCGGTGGTGAACCGGAAGAAGAAGAAGAAGAAGAGAGATTGAGGTTGAGCTTCAAGTCCACCTCAGTCTCCGCATAACCTCTCTTCCTCGCCCCCACCACCACTTGGTGGTCTGGTGCTTGATCAGATCCGGATCCTCCATTGTTGCCACCAGGCAACCCTAGCCTCAGCTCTGTCTCTCTCTCCTCTGCTTCTGCATCTTCATGCTTCTTCTTCTGATCCCTCTCTTCACTCTGCATCAGCTTCCCACCCATCTTCAGTCCCACTTCCATCATTTTTCCTCTCTCTCTCTTGCTTTCTCTCTCTATGTGGTGCTTATATGGGTGCAGTTTCCTGGTGTTTCTTTTTTTATTGGTTGGTGTGCATGGTACCATGTGGACCGATAATAATCTGAATCATTATTATGTAGGTGTTAAGTAGACCCATCAAAACGGGCCATAAATCCATTTCTTAATCCGTACTTGATAGACAATATCATTATATAGATTAATTATGTTCAGTAAATATGTTATAAATCAATTTAGAATTTTAAGACTTAAAATAATATGGATATTAAATGAGTTTACAACTTATTTAGACCAAATTCATCTTTATGATTCTTTCGATCACACGCTCACTTATTTCGTACTCTCACAAAATTTGTATTGCATGAAAATGAATAAAAACTTATAAATTGGTCAATTTGGGTTTGATCATTTTCAACCTGACCCACCAATTTGACAAGTCTAGTCTTGAAGTTTACATGATCGATAGTCCAAATGAGTTTGGTCCATTTGATTTATAGATCATTCAGTATTTTTTCTTTTTTTGTTAATGAGCTTCTACCGGTGTACTTAAATGTTTTTCTATAACTCAAAGTCGTGAGTACAAAATGACTCATGGAACGGTGAACACTATAAATTCTATGAACCGGTTAAGTCCAGACCTATAATTTATTATGATGATCCTGATCTAAAATTTGCATATAGTTAATAGGATTGGAATGACTGACCTCTAGCTCCCCAGCTAGAGTATCTTAATATCCTATTATTGAATGTCGATGTTGAATACGACCAACTTATCCAAAGGGTCATTGTCTGCCATATTGCTCAGTATATTGATTTAGTAAGAGTCTCATTATATTTGAAATTACTAAATGAGTGTAGTAGAGTGTTAATTGTAATGAATCATTTAGTTGCAATTTTATTAAATACGGGATCATAATTCAAATTTACAAGAGAAGAATTTTATCTTTAAAAATGCTAAAAAAAAACTAATTATTTCTGCAATTAAAGTTCAAACAATTAACTTTTTTTTTTGGTAACCGAGGACTCCACCATGGGCCCTCATAACGAAGGGCCGGGTCCCTATACCTTGGGGGAGACTAGCATAGAACCCCAACACTATGGCGCGTCACTTTCGAACTCTCAACCTCGGCGATGAAAGAGAGACTCTCAACCAACACAGCTATCAACGGATGAGTATTCAAACAGTGAACTTCATACCTACTTTAGTAAGGAAAAGGTCATTGCACGAACAATGAATGAATGGTAATTAAATGTATTCACAAGGAAATTGCCCGTGGCATTTGTCGTGAATCTAACTTCATGATAATTATAAAAAAAAAAAAAAAAAAAATCATCAAAATTACATTTCATATCAAAAGCCATCATCACGTTTAAAAAATGGGTTCCCCTTGTCCCAAAGCCCCTCTTCTCTCTCTCTCTGCTTGTGGCACACGACCATAAGAGATCGAGCTGGCACAAGTCATCATGAACTCAAACTTGATGGGCTAGCAAGGCTCCTGCGAACCCGCCCAACTCCATTATAGAGCTTCCGACGGCCGTGTGATCTCCGTCACAAAGCTCTCACGTCTCCCATGGCTACCATGGGAGACCAGGCCCCAATTGGATCCAAATTGTGTCGCGCCAACCTCGATCTAGACTAGACTTGAGATGACAACAGGAGGGAATGGGTAGGAGAGAGAAATGCAATTTATGGTTTGTGGGTGCTTTTTTTTTTTTTTAAGGGAGAAGAGGGGGTGAAAATAGTAATTTCTGTAAATAAGCGAGGTTGTGAAAATGTAAGTCGATAAGAAAGTAAAAAAAATCACTAGCTAAATTGTATAGGTTTAAAAGTAAGGACGAGATTTGATATCGAATTCAATTCTTCCAAAATTTTATTTTTGTAATTATTGCTTTGATTTTTTTGCTAGGGGCCAAACTTAACGGGGGACTCAAAAATGGGGAGTGGGATGTTGAGGATTGGCCATTAGCAGCATTAACACGTGGGAGGTCTTACACGTGGGAGGTCTTGTTGGCTTCCTATGATTGACATTGGAAATTTTTTAACTGCCCTTTTGAAAAAACACACCAAAATCTCTCTATGTAGGTATCTACCTTTACACTTTCAACTATTACACATTATCCCCTAAACTTTTATTTTATTACAATTGCTAATCCTTTATTATATTTTCCATTAGCATGTTCGATATACATGACTTCTAGGATGTAAAAGTGTATTTTCATCGTAATTTTTTCAAATAGAACTCTCTTTTTCCCATGGTCTTATTTAACAAATAAAAAATGAATTAATTGAAATATCAATATCAGAAATTAAATTATCAATAATAATATATTTGATGAATACATTAATCGAACTAATAAGATATGTAAGAAAAGGAAACACAATTAGGTAAAATTGAGAAAAGGCCCAGTAACAAAAAAGTCAAATTACAAAAATCGGATGTGTAATATGTATCTATAGATGGTTAATTATGCCCAAAAAAAAAAGAAAAAGAAAAGATTGACCTATATTACAAAATTGTCACCTTAGATATCAGTTAATCATTTTCTATTATGAGTTGAGAACATTATGTTTTTCTATAATTCTTTTATATATTTTTATCAAACATTCCTTTCTTACTTTAATTAACCTTCAAATTTATATAATGGGCAAGCAATTTTTGTCATTTGAGGTCATTTCCCTTTTTATCTTTAATTTTTTTCATTCTTTTCCTTAAAAAATCTGATTCAGAACTGTTAAAATGGTTATATATTTATTAAATTTTAATTTTTTTCCTTTTTAATAGTATCATTGATATATATTATTTATATTGTTAGTATTTTAAATTACTTATTCTTCTTGCATTTGTTTATTTTTTATTTTTCATATTCTAATGCACATAAGGGTAAAAGAGAGATTTCCCTCGACAAATGAGATAAAAGTATACGTTTACCTTTTGATTTACATTACATATGCTAATAGAAAAAATATCAGTAAATTAACAGCAGTAATAAAATAAAATATTATGGGGTGATGTATAATAGTTGAAGATTAGGGAACAAACACGTCCTCCTCCCAAAAGTTCAAGGGGGGTTTTTGTATAATTTCACCTTTTTTGGTCCTTTTAGCAAAAACTTTCAAGTCATTACCACTAATTTTTAAAAGTAGAATTAGCCAGATTCAACCTGCTCAAACACTTTAACCAGATGGGCCATTCATAGTTCTTTTACCCTTTTAAAAAGGTTACTTTTAAATCACATCATATATATCAAACAAGTCTTCTATTTTTAAACCAACATCGAGAGAAAAACAATGACGATAATCGTGACTCAATCCTATCTCTTGGCAATCTTTTTACCAAGGGCACACTCTTTTTCTTTTTTTTCTTTTTGCCATCAATTTCCATATACTTTTTTTTTTTCAACCGAATTTTCCTTGTACTTTATATTAGCTAATTTAAGTTAGAAATATATGGAGTAGATGATAGTCCTCCAAAATGTCATTCTAGTACTTAACACTCTCTCTCTCTCTCTCTGTTTCTAATTTTTATTAATTTAAGATGCGTAAAATTCATGATATCAAAGTAATGATAATAAGGAGATTTTTTAAATGGCGATTGTCATATCAAAATATCATGGAATTTTTTATTTTATTTTTCGCAGGCTAATGTGATGTATTCAAGCTAAAATCGCTAGAAAACCCAAGGATAACACGACGCCCTCACCTGTGGCCACTGCCATGGAGGGCTTGCGGGAGCGAGAGAGGGAGGTCAGGGTATGAAGGAAGAATGTGAAGTTGCTATTAGCAAAGCTTGACCAATTGGTGAAAATGTCGGTGAAATAGTTCGTCACAGATTACAACTCAAAGGAAGTGTGCACAACACAACTACCGTTTTGTGAAATGACCCGTGCGAACTCTACTTTCAGGTGCATTTCACATCCACTGGCGAGAATGTGGCTGGTGAAGAAGATGAATGGTGATTTTGAAAATGAAAGAAAAGGAAAAATCGGAAAATTTTAAAAAAAATTGGGAAACGACGTCGTTTTGATTCTTTCTCCCACGTTAGTCCTATCGATTGTGCTACATAGTCATGTGATGTAAGACGATTAGCATCGATTGGATCGTTACATCAGCGATTTTCAGTGAAAATTGATCAGATAGATTACATTGAATAATCGTTAAAAGATTTATAACTACATTGACCATATTTGATAATTTATAACTGAATCAGCAGCCACACAATAAGTCGAGGGCTTTTTGACCAATTTTTTCATGGAATGTCGGCCACAAATAACTTGAAAAAATAACAGAAAAAATAACTTATGATATCAAAAATATATTATCATCAATTCCAACTCTCCCACTCACGCACTCTCAGCAACGTCCATCAAGCACCACCCCCTCGGCCTCAATTGTTCCTCATTGCAGGACACGAATTGCGACCTAATTTCGATAAGTGGCTCCAGGCTAAAGAGTGGTCAATTTGATTAAATTCTTCCAATTCTCGAATTAATTCCTCGTATTCAATGTTCATATGGTCCATGATGGGAACAATCGATCAGCACAAATGCTTATGTGTATATGTGCATATCCCATGGCAGCTGATCATAGGCTATGTACCTGACCTAACTTCTCATCCCTTTCATTTAATTTAGGGTTTGACCACTCGCTGATTTCGAGCCAAAGAATTTTTGCAGTCATGTTACGCTGTCTCAAAGCATCTGTCGAATCAATAATTTTCCCCAGAGTCAATAATTTGAGTTTTGTGGTCCATGTGACAGTCCATCTTATTTTATTTGCATTAATTTAGAGGCTATGTATATAAATTTAAAAATGTTTTCCAAGTATAAAGCTGCTGATTCTTGATGGGAAGAAGTAAAGATTATTGAGAAGCAAGCTAATTAGAAAGGTTACCTAGCATATATAAAAAAATCAACTTGAAATTTTCCGCATTTAATTCCTAATGAACTTTCGATTCAAAAGATTATTTTCTAAAACAATATGAATGAGAGATTGAACTTATACATACGCTTGGCGAATGTCATCATTAATCACTTCATCGGAGTATATATACACACATATAAATTCTTCGCAATTTGGATTTATGTTACTCAAATGGATAAAGTATTTTGAGTATTATTTTGTTTATTACTAACTTGGGATGTTTTCATTGATTTATTACATTTGCATGCTCATTTTCTAGTATGTGTAAGAGCCAACGATTTTGCAAATAAAATTATGTCCAAGAAAAAAAAGTTCATCGGTAAAGCATTATGCGTTGTGTGGGGATGTTGCTTTTGTCATGAATCCGAGGTCCAATGAATCAAGTGAAAATAGTCGTATGTGAAGCTCAGGTGAAAATAGTCGTATGTGAAGTTCAGGTGAAAAGGTGAGATCTGTAATATCAACGGCCATGATTCGTTGTGTAGCATAAATGAGTCAATATAAAATTTTTGATAAGACGGGTTCGCCTTTCAATAAGAAAAAAGTAATTGAAGGGTGCATCCATTTGGGCGACAACTGAAGAATTTACAAAATATTATCATAAAAATGATCACTTATATCACTTATAAAAAATAAAATAATGAAAAAATGTTTTCATCGTTCATGAAAATATTTCGATATAAATTGTTGTCAAAAAATATTTTTCATTGAAAAGGTTCCACAGAAAATATTTTCATAATATCTCTTGGAATAGTCAGTTAATGAAAAATGTTCTTATTATTAATAATGATTCATATTTGAGTGTATTCATGGACGACGAATTTTTTTTTTTTTTTGTATTTATTTATTTTTTATAAGCTGAACTGATCGAAAGAAAAACAATAATAAAAGAAGGGAAAAGTAGGGGGAAAATGCGCGTGGGAACCACGGGTGGGCAATAGCATGTGGCGAGATTCACTCGATCGGGGCTTGCGCTAGAGGAGGGGGGTGGGGCCCACAGGTGAACTGGTGGTCCTATTGGCCACATTGCCCGTGTCCCATGTGCGCCGTTGCAGACCGTCCCACTTTCCCTTTTTCCCTCTCTTATTTTCTTACTCAAAATACCAAAAATACCTATTTTTATGCCGCCACAATTATATGAAAAATACAATTTTCGAAATTTTAGCTCTTCCCATTTACGTGTTTATTTTTTATTTATTGTAACCATAAAGTTGCTTCTCCAAATAGTGATTTTTACATTTTTTTTTTTTTTTTTTTGTTTTTGCTTCTTGCATTAACGATGTAATTGTTATAGAAAATGTTCTACTTGATTGAATTTCAGGGAAATTGTCTGAATAGTCTTAAATCTATTGTATGATAGCTAATTCAGTGCTAAACTTATCAATTTGATCAATTTAGTTCCAAAATTTTTTAATAATTTGTCTAATGTAATTATTATGGCCGGACATCGCTAATAATTTACTCATCATTGGCCATCCACATAAGACACTAGAGTTCACGTTAGTGATTCCCAATCAAAATTGATTCGAAGAACTACATTGACAAATTATCAAAAAGTTTAACACTAAATTAATAAAATTAAAATGTTTAGAATTAAATTTGATTCATATAATAGATTTAACACTGTTTAAATACTCATCAAAATTCACATTCCCCCTTTATCTAATTTTTTAATTCTCATATTTATTTCGTCCATAATTCAAGAGAATCTCTGTGTCTCCCTGTTGACCCCCATCTATCATGATCTCCTAACTATATTAAATGACCATAAGATTAAGTAATGCGATATTATGCAATAAAATGTTTGGCTAATGTAATTAATTCTTTTCTTTTTCCTCTTCTTTTCCCTTTTTTCTCTGGGTGAAAAATAATGATGCAATGATTATCCATCAAATGAGGCACGTTACTTTATTCACTGGGTCGGTGATCATTACTTAAAGATATTATCCAACGACACAAATCATTAAGAAAAAGGGAGGAGGAGAAGAATCATTGTAAAGGGTCAGCTTGTTCCAAGTGGGTTCTGGCATTATAGCCCCCTCTTAAAAGAAGTCGGTCAAACTCAAAAGGGGAACTTGATGTTCTAGAACCTCTACAAACTAATCTAAAAGTCAATAGGTTATTGGATAAATAATAATCTTCTAATTTTCTCAAAGTATCTAAATATGGATTTGGCCTAAGATCAAAGGGCCAATAGGATTAATAAGAGAAGGTAAATGAGGATGTTATCGGCTCAACCAAAAGCAACAGTATTGATTGAGGTGTGGCTAATATTTAAATATTCTAACAAGATGATGGTGATGTTGACTGTGATCAATAGATAAGGTAGATGAGCTTATGTGTGCAATGGTGATAACTCATTTTCATGATGTCGACTTGGCAATCACATATTTTGGAACCTTGCTCAATACGACTAAGTAATGTGATTGGTGGCGTTATACTACATTCGCCGGTAGTAAACCATGTATTGTACGATGTGAACTTCTTCAGTTCTGTAAAATTGGTATGTGGATTTTTCTATAAACTATTCATTAAGTTTTATCCCACTTCATATAAATCTTCTTTGTTTGAACAAAATTATAAAGATGGAATTCTCAATTCATGTAATATATCAATATAGAGACTTGAACATTTAGAAAATTTCTAATTGCCGTTGTTATGTGATGTAAGGTAATTTTATCTATAATTAGTAATATCATTATAATATTGACAGAGATTAACAAAATCTTTCTAGGAACTAAGTACTTTATAGGTAAAGTTACGAAGAAAATTACAGTAGTTGCCAACTTAGATTGTTAGAACTTATTAATGAGCATCCTAAATTTACAATTTGCAGTTGCACTCTAAGAAATTTAGGGGGAAAAAAGGAGACCTATACTTGTGCATCCATCATGAAACATGAGGATGGGAATTAGGAGCATTTGAAGCTCCAAGGTGTAATATGTGGGTTTTCGAAACATTGAGTTCTTTTGTATGGAGCTTCAAAAATAAGTATTAAAATGTAATGAGATGAAAGAGTCGGGTCAAATTTGTAAAATGTCCCAAACATTCTCGTGATTATTAAAGTGAGCTTGGATCTCTACAAGTGATGGGTTTCATATGGATCCATCAAATTTACCCGGCCGTCCAAATTCATTTTAGTACATACATATGAAGTCAACTTGAGTGACATGTCGAGCACTTGCTCATCATGGTCTTCGTCGTGATCATGGACACTGTCCTTAGACAAGAAAACGAGGACCAAAGTGGGGATGATAATGGGGGCGAAATGCTCTTGTGGCCTTGGCCTCTTTATTACCCAAACTACCTTCGTGCTAAGCCAGAACAAGGCCAACATATATTGTCACGCTCACATTGAACACGTCACACGTGTACCCAGCTCCGGCGCGTGATCCCGGCTCCACCATCCTCTCTCTCTCTCTCTCTCTCTCTCTCTCTCTCTCTCCGGCGACTTGTGATTGACTCGAACCAGGGCTGACGACCAACCACATGTGACCTATTCGAGGCTGCCTTAAGATCGGTGACCTCACAGACGAGGTTGCAACCTTAGATCGGCGGTCCAATCTTAGAGCGGTGCTAGAAGGGAGGTAGCAGTAGCTGGCGATGCTAAGGTGGCCGAGACTTTTCAAATAATGTCAAAGCGAAAGATGATGCCTACAAGTCTCTCCAAGTTCGATTCCCTAGTTCGGCCACCCACCGGGGATTCGACTCGTATATCATCCGATCCTCGTAGGTTACTTCGCGAAATCAGTCATCAAGCGTCGAAACGAAAAGGGATCATCTTCGAACCGGTCGTCCAGCAAAATCCAGTGCATGCCGAAACATGATTAGGTAGAGTGGATTGGCCAGTAGACGGAGACCGACATTATACGAAGGCTATGAACTGTAGGTGTGATAGAATCTCTCCCACGTTCCTCCGTAGCGCAAGCTGATCCCCACGTAGTTGCGGGGGGGAGAGACAAAGGCTAGTAGGGACCCTACATGTCATCGTTTGATCTGTACAAGAAAAGCGTGGGTGACTGCCATAAGCGTGTGCGGTGTTCGGCAAAAGAAAGATTTTGGTCTTTTGTGGAGCGACGGTGCCTTGCCCTTCCATCTGTCCAATCCCTCGTTCCTTCTTTCATTCTCTTGAATGCAAGGAGGGCGAGCGTGCTGGTGTGGGCGAGTGCATTGAGTTGGATCGTGGCACCTTTTGGTGGGCACGAGAGCATGGGATTCCAAAACTTGTGCTGGTTCATTGGGACCTTCGAAGGGGCCGCGGCACTTGCCAAAATAAGGAGATGCTTTGTTGGCGGAGAATTCGATTCTTGAATTTGAAAAAAAACAGAAAAGAGAAGAGAATAGTTCAAAAGCAAGAGGGAAAAATTACATAAAACTGACCTCGTGCATGCGCTCTGCTTCAGAAGAGGAGGAAAGCTTTGATCGGATTATTCATTCGAGTGCCTGCTACTTTTCGTTTTCAATCAAGTACCTAAGTTTTCCAATAAGTAGCTCGATGTGTGGATCCTGATATGTCGACCGCCATGTCACTTTTTTTCTTTTATGAGCTAGACCGTAAACTTAGAGGACAATATAGTAACTTTCAACTGTTGATATCTTGCTAGACTTTGCTATAATAACACTTATTAAGCACACCTTGCCAGAGAGTTGAATGCATTATAAAAAAGGTTTCGTTTTCAATCAAGTGAATTCATTTGGTTCCGATACCGTTATAATTACATTATAATGAGAAGGGATTCGGCATGAAGAGACATCAATCTTGGCAAATGTTTAATTGAATTAATTACTGCAATTGCTAGGGATGCAACAAGTATGAATCGAAGATCGGGAAGACCAAAGTAAGAAGGCCAAAGCACTGCCAACATATGCCAAAAGCTATGTTGATGGTTTGATTCCATGAGCATGTGGGGGAGAAAGTCGTCATTTTTACTCTTTCACAATTGAGATGGAGAGCTCTTTCCAGTCACTCCAAAGCATAGGCTATTAAAGCATTTCATATCACTTATTTACGAGATTTATCTGCTCTTTATATATCTATGGTATCTCTCTATTAATAAGTTTAAACTTTTTTATCATAACCTATCAATACATACGGTTTGTTAGCTACTTAAATCAAAGTTTTCGATTAGAATAAATAAATTCTTTTGCAATTCATATAGATTATGTATAATCTTAATTTTCTTTTTGCTTTTATATGATGATATTGTTGGTTAATGTCGTGGCAACTGGGCCAATGACGACCTTTACTATGACTTTTCTAATGTTGATTCCACCAAATATTTCTAGGATGTGACAATTTTCTTGACATATTCACATTTTCACACTTCTCACTCACAGGAGTCCTTGCATTCTACCGACATAAATGAGCCTATTACATAACAATCACGAGATTATGTGAGTCACAATTTGAGACCAATCAGCGTGTTTGCGACTTCAAATGTATATAATCAATGTCCTTTTACTAGTCAATACCACCAATCAAGGGATCCAAAATTTGCCCATTCAAAATGGATTTCCCTTCATGAAAGCAAAATGAGACAAAAAAAGATAATCGACATAAATATTTGAAAATTCTGCATCCGAATCAAGACCAGTAAAAATTATATATAGGCACGCAGATAAAAGTAAATTAAGAAAGTTGTCATCATTGAATTTCAAATCTACCCTCTCTTTAGGTTAGTGTAGATCGATAGCATGTAGATAATAGCATTAATTATCAATAATATTATCATTGTCGTGGCTAAAAAAAGGTACTGAAGCGTTAACATTACGCCGACCGAAATATTAAACGTGCAGAGATTATTCACCCTCGCCCCTACCACGCCCACGATAATTCGTTCGAACCCACATGGCCCTGCCCATCCAATCAATGGCACCCACGTGGGCCCCGCCACCCCACATGCCCTTGCCCCCAACGGCACCAGATCCGACGCCCCTGATCCCACCCTGCCCCCCTCGAACCCCATCCCAGCCGTCCAACCGCTGGTCCACGAGTATTCAATTCCATCGGCTCTGCCTGTCCCCTCCTTGTCCCCTCCATGAACGGCACCACACCCGAACGCTGCCCCTCCATCCACCGGCAGCGCGATCTGTCACCCGTCCCCACCGCCCCGGTCCCTCCGTCCTCCGCCACGGAGGGGAAGATTCCCTTCGCGCCCTCCCAAACAATAATTTTTTCCTCGCAGGACTTGGGTCAACGTGATTGCGTGGCGCGTCCCGATTGGAGGCTGGTTCGGGACGCGTCTTTCCGGGCGTCATGTGGTCGAGGGTTTCCTTGCGCACGAAGACGAGAGACAGGTAATGAATGGCCTCGAGACAGGAGGAGAGCGATGAGGTATCATTGATCATCATCAAACTAAAGCCCTTCCCTATTTATACATTGCATAAACAGGCACACCTTGTGCATCGCTTCTTTCTCGTCCACACACCAGCAGGAGGGCTTCGAAGATCTCGCTCTACGCAGGAAGGCAAAGGACTCACCAAGAAGACTCAGCCGGCATTCGAAGTTGGAGTTCTTTTTCTTGAGCTTCATCGTCCGTAGTAGCTTTTCGAGACTCAGTTGCGTCGCGACCGAGCCTGCGATACATCGGGGAGATCGGGATGGAGAGGTCTAAGAGCAACGGGTACGGCGAGTGCGATCAGGCCAACCTGAAGGCGACCGAGCTGAGGCTAGGGCTTCCCGGGACCGAGGAGGAACCGCCGTTGAAGGTGGAGTCTCCCTCTTTCAATAGCAGAAAGAGGGCTTTAGCGGATGATGCGGAATCAGTTCTGCAAGATGGAAGAAAGAGCACCTCTGGCGTCCCTCCTCCTTCCAAGTAAGCTCTCTACACATCGTCTATACGTTCAACGCTTTCAGAAAAGACAAAACTCTTCTTTCCAAAGGAAGGATTTTGGTACAATATTTGAAACTCAGCAAGATCGGTGATAACGTTCGGTGTGCGTGGTTATCTTGCAGGGCGCCGATAGTTGGGTGGCCACCAGTCCGGTCGTACAGGAAGAACATTTATTCGTCGCCAGCAGAGGTAGCTGAGGGTGGCGCAGGGGCTGGCTACGTGAAGGTGAGCATGGACGGTGCTCCTTACCTCAGGAAGGTCGATCTCAAGACGTACAAGAGCTACCAGGAGCTCATGGAATCTTTGGAAAATATGTTCAACATCACTATTGGTAAGAAACACATATATATTTTCGACATATGTGTAGTAGACTTTTCATTTTTAAATTTGGTTGCGATCTTGCGATAGTCTAGCTAAATTTGATTATATATTGTTTTATTTCACAGGTGATTGCTCGGACAAAGGGTCTGATTATGCGCCTACCTATGAAGACAAAGATGGGGATTGGATGCTTGTTGGAGATGTTCCTTGGAAGTGAGTATTTTCTTTACGTATGATCCTACCTTTTGTTCGGTCGTTTCTTTTCTTAGGGTTTGGCATGGCTATTATTATGAGGATGACAATATTGACTTATCTTCTTCAATTTGACGATGCAGCATGTTTACGTCCACATGCAAGCGACTCAGAATCATGAGAGGTGGATCAAGAAGCTAGACATGCAAAACACAGCCATTAAAGCTTTTGTTGATTTGTTTTCAAGGTCCTGTTCAGATGCCGCGAGGAGAAGACACTAAAAACCAGCCGAAACCAGAAGAGACTCGTGCAGATCTGAAGCTGCCATGCAATGTTTCCAGTCCACTTCGGGCTTTTTTACAGATTTTTCTTTACCAAGACATGTGTACAAGCTCTTGAGATTTGCAAACTATACAAAAAAAAATAGGGTACAGACACACTGATCAAGCCAGATTCTTATTGTTCAAATTTTCTTCTCAATAAAAGGAGAAAATTACGATGAATGAACCAAACATAATATGATGCACTTATGGCCTATGAATGTGGATTTTATCTTGCGTACAGCGCCGAGTGGAGAACGCATTCCTATAAAGAACGACCTGCATCTTTTCTTGATGCGATGGTCGCCGAGAGATTGGATAGTCACTAGCTTACAGCGACCGAATCGAAGATGGAGAAGCCGCTTGCGTGAAGGACTCTAATTCCACTGGCGTTGTTCGCAACGATTATTATCTATAAATAGTCGGTGTGCTATTTTTCTTCGTCGAATTAGACTCATGCAATTATCGACGACTGTCCTCAGCAACATGGTTTCCGAGTGAAACTTTATATGTTTTTTCTTCCACCATGTTGGATGCAGCGCGTTCATTCTTTTACTAAGTGGCGAATGTAAGAAAAGTTCAGTGCTAAATAAAACTGATTCAGAGTTTGGAATGGTAAATTGTAAGCTCAATTCAACCGTTGTGCACCTAATTAATGTATAAAATTGTTTTCATAAAATGGAACTATGATAATTGTGCCAAAGTTATTGCCGATAGCAACATTTTCAAATGTTGCACATTGAAAAGTTGATTTAGTTTGATTGCGTTTACTTGATTATCTTTCTATGTACGAAAAGTTATTGGCGAGTTTTGTTGATCAATTTTTGTTTACCGAATTTTATCACCAATTCTTCACAAAAATTAAAAATAATAATAATAATTTTGATTCCTTTGTTCTATAACCCAATTTGAAGGATGATATTGCAATTTAACAAGAGCAGTAACTCATCTAATTGCTATCTTTTGCTTTTATCCAGGTTCTATCTTTTCTTTTGGCCACGTGCATTTTCTAAATGCTGATTGGCCGTTTCCATGTTATCTTCAAGCATGAGATCACGGTATGTGGGCACTCGATTTGTGCTCTCCCAACTGCAAGTCATATCCTTTCAATCATCCTGGAAACCTTTTCCTTTTCCTTTCTTCTCTCTCCACCTCTTCAGCCTTTAAGGTGCGTTTGATAACACTTTTATTCTCAAAAATAATTTCTAATGAAAAATAGTATTTTCTATTTCTAATTCTTAAACGAGTTTCTAAACAAAAAAAAATGCGTTTAACAATTGCATAAAATTGATGTTCCCCAAATAGAACAAGAATAGAAAATGCATTTGGTATGACCCTAAAATTTCCATTCTCAATTTTTTCATTTAATTATAAAAATGTCAATGGAGACTTAGAACCTAGTTGGTAACGTGTCAAATAATGCTAATTCTATTCTTTAGTTCCCTAGAACAAAAAAAAAAAAAAAAAAAAATTCTGTTTCTTAATTTTTTTTGTTCTTAGAACAAATTTGTTCCCTAAAGAAATTTAGAACAAAATCAAAAAGAAAAATAAATTGCTTCTTTATTATCAAGAATAATTTTAGAATCAAGCACAACTTTTTTCTTTCTTTTTTTCCTCTTTTCTTTTCTTCTTTTCCTTTTCTTCCCTTTTTCTCCTCTTCCTCCTCCCATCCGGTTGCCGGAGCCTTATCAATCGAGAGTGAGGTTGACCTTGCCCAAATTTGGAATAGGGCGAGGCTAACCTCACGCCGGCTAGGTGAGGTCAAGTCTCGCCCAACCACCAACGAGGCTCAACCTCACCTAGATTTGGCGAGGCTCCAACAAGCTCATCGTCATGGGTGGTGACTAGCTAGGAAGAAGAAGAAAAGGAGAAAAAAAGAAGAGAAAAATATAATAAAAGTATTAAAAAATTAAAAGAAATTTTAAGTCACAAAAAAATTTAAGAGTCGTACCAAATGCATTTCTATTTGAGGAATAAAAACTTTAAGTAGTTACTAAACACCTTCAAATACTTTGAAACTTATTGAAAACATAAAAAAAAAAAAATCATTTTTGATTAGAAATTATTCTAAAAACAAAACAATTTCGAAACACACCCTTAACAATTCATGTTTGCATAAAATTGGACTTTTATAAGAGTTTAACTAATCAAGATATACTAAGATGGCCTCAAAAAAAATCCAATGTAATAATTAATCAAATATGAATGGCTGGAAATGACAACAAAGAATTTCTTCTGATTTATAACTCAAAATATGAAGAAGTTGACGGTAAATCTTTGGGCATTATAATGAGTGAGTATTGAGCAGGAGTTTCCTCCTTACTCCAAAAGAGTTCTCTAAATGTGAATTCGCATCTTGGATGATTGGAAATGATAAATATTATATTTCTCTCGATCTATAAAGAAATTTTTTATATTTCTCTCGACGCGAATACAAAGCAAAGGTACACGTGATCAAAACCTTTAACCCTTACCAATCTCTCTCTCTCTCTATAGTCTTCCCTCTCTCCGTCGATAATCCGGTGCCGCCACTAAACTCCACCGCACCGTCACAGCTAAAGCCAACACCGGTCCTCTCTCTCTCTCTCTCTCTCTCTCTCTCTCTCTATACACACCAAAATAAATAAAAATAAAAACTAACGTATAAAGGAAAATGGATCGGAGTCGAGATCCGATGGGCCTGGGCTTGAACCGAAACCGGCCCAATTGACAAATCCCGTTTCCTCTCAGTCTCAGTCTCCGCCTCTCTCCCTCTCCCCCATCGGAGGCCTCGGAACATTTTCGGCATCAGCTGCTTCAGCTCCAGCGACAATCCCCACCCCACTCTCTCTCTCTATCTCTTCGTCCTCGCCCGGCGCGGTGACTCGAAGCCTCCCTCCGACGATGCTCGCCCGCCTGGCCGCGAAGCGCCTCCATGAGATCCGCCACGTCTTCCGCCAATCCCCGCAGGTCTCTCTCTCTCTCTCTCTCTCTCTTCAAAATCCCTCCGATTCCGCCGCTGATCGATCTTCGCCATTGTGGTTTCCATCAGGTCTCCCGGTCGCTCTCGACTGCTCTGAACTACGTGAGTGGATGCCCGACCTGTTTTCTTTTTTTCTTTTTTTTTTGAGGTTTTTTTTTTTTTTTTCTCTCGTTTGAGTCGATTGGGGCGAGCGCTTGGACTGTCGGCTGACGAGGGGAAATGATCTTCTTCTTTTGCGCGTGATGCACAGCACATCGATTCGCCGGACAACAATCCGGACCTTCCGTGGGAGTTCTCGGATGCCAATAAGAGCAAGGTGAATCCAAATTATCTTCGGTTCGTTGATTGTTCCGATGCAATTCCTTGTTTCTTTGGAAATGAAGTCGTTCTGCAACTGGACCCGATTTAAGTTCGCGTTCCTTTGCTATATTTATCGATCTTTTTGAGTATGGGATTGGGCGGTTGGATAATACGGTTTGAATCTTCGTTACTTAAAGTCGAATTTTGAAGAAATGAGAGGAATTTCTTGTTGAGGGCGAATGAGCGAGTCTTGTTGTAACATCAGGGATTTTGAATACGTTGTTTCGTGTGGACCGTGTTGGAGTTCCAGGTGCTTGAGCTAAGGCTCATCACAGATTCCATTTACGTATTGGCATGAGGTGCCGATAATGCATGGGACCTGTGATCCGCTACGTCTGCTAGATTCCGTGTCTAGTTGTATCTTGCGGGCACCTTTGACATGGAATTCTAAGATCTATGTGCTTGACATATATGACCTGATTTGTGCTCAGAACTGTCAAACTTCTGGAGAAGTGGTGATTCTCGGACATTGTGGAAAATAGGATGCATTAGCATCCTTTATACTAGTCATTGTTGTACTACCTCTTCGTGGGAAAGCCATTGTGATGCAATGTCAAGTGTGAAAGTTTGCTGCCTTGAATCTTCTTCCGATGCTGCTGTTCACAACTGATTATTTCAGAAAAAAAGATGGGTTTTTATAACTGCATATATGTAATTAAGGGGCTTTGCAGCTTATACCTTCTCTAATGATGCAATTCCTATAGTTCTACATCAGCATACGTAGTTCGTTGGTGTTTCTATTTGAAATTTAGGGAGGCAAGGGAGTTGGAGCATTTTTGTGCTGGTTGCCTAATAGGTTGGACCCAACAAGAAGAATAAAGAACTGTGTATTTTTCCACTAGTTTTCATTTCAAAGCAAGCGCCTTTGCAGATTTTCTTTTGCAACATAGAGATGTTAATGTTGCCAGCAATAGCATTCCCTTTCTTCAATTACTATTTGGATTGGATCACCCCATAATCTTGACGGACGTTGAGCCTTTTTCTTTTCGGAGATTCGTTTCTTAATAATAATTATTTCTTGATTGGCCATAAATGATTCGTAACTCATAGAGATCCATTGGGATGCCATCGATATATCTTTATATTCATTTTCTTAAATTGTTTGCTGATTGAAGTCCAAAATTCGCCCATGCATTTGTAGGTTAAGGAGATATTGTCTCACTACCCATCTAATTACAAGCAATCAGCTGTCATCCCCCTGCTTGATCTTGCACAACAGCAGCATGGAGGGTGGCTTCCAGTCTCGGCAATGAATGCGGTATACTATTGTTGGTTCACAAAATGTCTACATACACATATTCTTTAAGATACTTCACCTAAAGGAGAGTTAATTTAGTCACTCTTTCAAGAGGTAAGAGTATATATGACATTGTGCCATGTGTGTGCATCTGATCATATCCCTAAAGGGATGAGTTCTATCTATCAGAAAGAAAAAATCCCTAGAGTGATGAGTTCACGAGTTGTGTCTTTATGCACATAGCTTCCTTTCTCATGTGTATCTTTTTTTGTAATATGATCTTGAGATTTTTTTTTTTTTTTTTGGTCACACTTCTCTTTTTTAATACCATGATCTTGAGATTCTTTTTTTTTGTGATCATGGTATGCTAAAGACATCAGTATGGATTTGTAATACAAGTATCAAGAATCATAGAATGTTTCCTTTTCTCTTAGATTTTAGACTGTAATGATCGAACATTGTATCATACTATCTAGTTGGAACAAGAGGTGAAAGGTAATCACCACAGGAAGCAAATATCACATTCCAAGTTCTGTGTTCTGTATTTTACTGGGAATTCTGGGTTCTGCTTATCAAACTTGAAGGTCATGTGTTTAGATGCATAATAGGACGCCATCTTATGTATTTTCATCTATGTTTTTTATTTTACTTGCTAGGTAAGATTCAAAATTCGGAGATTTCTCTAGTAAAAGTAAGGGCTCATATTTCTTCAAAAAGTAATTCATCAAGCTAACTCCTCCAATTCCAGTCACTTTTGATGATATGTTCAAACTTTTTCTCCCAAACTCAATATTGGAAAATCTTGATTATGGCATATATGCTTCTTTTGAATGTCAATGATTATCAGGACTCTATGCTTTTGTAAACTCCATAAATCTTAATGTCCATGGATCATTTTTTTATGCATGTGTTGCTACGTTGGTAGTTTGTTTGGTGCCTGTCTCCTGTTGTCTGGTCTACAGGTGTTATAGTCGATTCAAACCAGATCTAGATAGCCACTACCTAATTTACTCTATACCCTTACACATTAAAAGTTGAAAAAGAGGATGCTTTCCTTGATGCCTCTTGATCGATAAGCTTACACGTTGATGAAGCATGGTAATGAAGATTACATGTTCACCCATAATTTGAAGATGCATGTTCTCTACATGATCAATAGTCACTACAGTTCAACTAATGATATGTTAGGATATTCTTGAGCTGGCAAGGATCCACAAAATAATGCCTATCAGTTGTAAAAAGAAGAGCCATGGTGGCTTGTATAATAATCTTGTGTATATATTTTGAAGTCTTAGCAGTTAGCATGGATGTATTAACCATCGGGGAAGTTTCTCTTATACAAACATGTGCTCAGCAATTGAAGTAACTACAATTTCCCCTTTGTTCTTCCTTTTAGTTGTTCATCTTTCCAGTTCTCATTTCTTTTTTGTGATGTGTACCTTTGGGCCTCAATCTCGTTGGCCAAAGATTGGGCTTGAAAATTTTTGAACTGATCTGTTTTGTGCCAATGCTTATTTGACATTCATGCCGTAGCCTACTTCATTTAACCGTTTAATATCGTCAAGAGAAGTACTTGAAGGAAATGTTTTCCTGGGAAAAAGGGAACTGCTTTTATGCTATTAGCTGTGTCATGTGGAAAAGTTTTTGATGCATAGTTGTCTAGGATGCCAAAAAATTTTGCTGGAAGCATCTTCTTGAGTATGAATAGTCGAACACTCCATCTATTTATGGCATCCATAACATGAAGCAAGAATTTTGCCTATATACAGGGTGGACTGAGTGTACGACTTGACTGAGAAAAGCAATAACTCCTCTATATCCAGTATTCATGGGGTAATTTTGTGTTTCCAGTAAAAGTAGCAAACAAGTCACTTGCGAGAGAGGGTCAGGAGATCCTACCAGTCCCTGCTTATGTCCAAAAGCTTGCATAGTATACTTTATTGTTCTTAGGTGCCTTATCTCATACTTGCTCACTTATCCCTAAAACTATATATGCCCTGGTGTTTATTTCAGCATATATGAACTTTAGTTATCAAGTCTCTCTCTTATTATGCAGTTACTTGACTGTCTTGTCCATGTCTGATCATACATATTCAATGCTTTAAGTTCATGGAAAAGCATGATTTATGTTTGACTATGTGCCTATGATAATTATACTAGTCAGATAAGTTTAATATGAATATGTTTTATTGGTTCAGGTTGCCAAGGTCATAGGAGTTGCTCCAATCCGTGTGTTTGAAGTTGCAACCTTTTATTCAATGTTTAACCGGACAAAGGTGAGAAGCAAAATCCATGTGTGCCCTTGAAATTAAAACCCGTCAATACATCATCTTATTTACGATGTTGTAGGTTGGCAAGTACCACCTGTTGGTCTGTGGCACAACCCCTTGCATGATTCGTGGCTCACGTGAAATTGAATCAGCCTTACTGAAGCACTTGGGAGTGAAGCGCAATGGCAAGTCTTATGCAATGTCATAATATCCTACTAAATATAGCAAACAATCATTTATTACCAACAACTTCCCTGTTTTCTTAATGCGCAGAAGTGACCAAGGATGGTTTATTCTCTGTTGGGGAAATGGAATGCATGGTCAGTATATGTTAACATCTTTACTGATTTCACCTCTATCTTATGGAGAGTTATAAGTCTGGTATCATTTTTATTATGCATAGAGTAGCCAACAAACCAAATTGTTTTTCTCTTGATGAGTTATTTTGCTTATATGCAGTTGAAGATTAAAAAATAAAGTGTTTGATTTGCTTTTTCTCGGGCAGGGTTGTTGTGTTAATGCTCCCATGATAACTGTTGCTGATTACTCCAACGGATCAGAAGGATATACTTACAATTATTATGTAAGTCCACTGTATTTTTTATTTGCCCAAGTACTTTGAACGCTTGAGCGAGCGTTCCTCATGTTACCTCTTTGTTCTATCTCATTTTGCAGGAAGACGTGACTCCCGAGCGTGTTGTCGAGATAGTTGAGCTGTTGAGAAGAGGGGAGAAGCTACCAGTAAGAAATTCACCTTTTCTTTAACTTGCTCTTGGGTTCTGTATCTTTTCTACCTTGATATAGTTATAGTGGATCAATTTACCAATGGCGTGTCCCTGGATATTCTAGTCTCTCATTATTTTTTTTGTTTATTTTTCAGCCGGGCACTCAAAATCCGAAGCGCACCAAGTCTGGACCAGAAGGAGGGAACACGACTTTGTTAAGCGAGCCGAAACCTCCTCTGTGCCGGGACCTTGAAGCGTGCTAAATCTGCAGCAATTTGTTCTCTTAACAATAATGCAAGGCTAAAATGTTGTTAGGGATCACCCTTTGTACCCCTTTTTGCTTACTCTCATAAATGTATGGCCCCCCGCCTGAACTGTTTCTGGTTTACATATTATTCCTTGGAGTCGCATTTCCTTGCGAGATATTATTGTTTTGCTGATGTGAGATGATACGGAGGGTAATTTCCTTCGGACTTGAAAATGACTTTCCACTTGCTCTACATAAAAAGGCAATCTGCAATTACATTTGACATTACGAATTGACAATATAGGTAACCTTGGTGGATGGCACCAACATAAAAGTCACATTATGTAAGGGGAAAGAACGTCGTATGTTCATTCTGCTATATTACCATACTGATTTTTCCTTGCGAGAAGTTGAGGTGAAAATGTAAACCAACTTATGATAGGGCAATCAATAGAGATTTAGGAGAAGAGCTTCTTCTTTGCACAAACATTCGATTCCTTTTTCTTGTCTAGAGGTCCTGTTTTCTTGAAAATGTATCCAACCTTTGCATTTCACATTTTAGTCGACAAAATTATCTCAACATGCGAACTTTGTCGTTGATCTTAGGAATCTAATCGCTCCACACTAGAAACTATCCCAACCATCCACTTATCCATGACGGAAGGACATTTTTCGAGAACATAACGTACTTCACATGCCCACCTAAATTCAAATTCCTGCATATACGGTCACAAGTCTACAACACAAAAATCATCGCAAAATCACCACTTGTGTGTGTGGTCACACAAAATTTTAAAGGCCAGTTTGTTTTGCAGAAAATATGACCTAGATAATTGTGTTCAGCTGAAACATAAAAATAAGATAAATATATTTTCAGTTGTTCGGTAATAAAATATTTTTCTTTAATGCACTCTTTTTCAATATTTTTTATTATTTCATTAATCATTTTATATTTTTTTCTTTTTCTTTTCTTTGTTTTTGTCTTCTTCTTTGGCCGATCATCGTGGCTCGCACTCGCCTAGCTCACCGATCTAACAAGCAACGAACCCAGCTCATCATCACTCGCCTGGCTCATGGCCAAGGCAAGCAACAAGAGCTCGAGACTTGCCTATGGTAGGTCGCTAACGATCATCTTGGCCAATCACAGGCCAAGACGAACTTAAAGAAAAAGAGAAAAAAAAAAAAAAAAAAATTTAAAATTCGAATTTTTTAAAAATGAAAGAAAAAAAAGATGAAAAAAGTTAATATGGATATGAAATAAGAGAAAGTGAGTGAAAAAAATATTTTCCTTTATGAAAGAGATTTTTCCTTATCTTAAAAGACTTTTTTCTCTTCATCAAAAATGTTTTCCCAACTAATTTATTTTCATGAAACAAATACCAGAAAAAAAAAACCTTTTTCTAGAAATTATTTTCCATGAAATGAAGAGTCTAATATAATAATTTCCCATGCCCGTAAATGCGTTTACTGGGCCAAGCCAACCAGATTCCACAAACTTTGTTACTCCCACGCCTGGATGCTCTGCACAAAAGGATCAGTTCATGGTGTCACCAAAAAATGATGGCCTATGTCGCTCAGATGAGGTGAACGGATATATATCAATATCACAATCTGGTTAAATTTCCATCTACCAGAGTTAGAAAGTGAAGACATCTTAATTACATTGTGCTAAGGGAACTGAAATTTCAGTTTTCGGGGATTATGACTATCGGTCTTCAGTCACATGGTCAATCGAAGTCAGTTAATTCCCCAGCACAATCATGGATCAGAGGAAGTATCCAAGGCTCCACATATTCAGATAGAGAGAAGTAAGGTCAGGGCCTCCAGTCTACCGAATGCTCTACTGTTGAATTTTTCCGGCACCAGACTGAAGATTCGATTGTACCTTGCTCTGGAAATGAGCTTCCAGCCTGCACATTTAGTAAATCATTTTTATCTGCCCTAAAGGGTTGACAAAAGACATACATAACAAGGACTCACTAAGTATACCTTGTTGCAATTTTGAAGTATATAGTGTCGGGGGAATTGTAGGTGCGTGCATTAGCAAACATCCTCTTGACATCTGCAATGAACATCTCGAGCGTAACATAATATTGCTCTGATTCGACCCTCTTGGTCATTGTCTTCAAATCTGCAAAAACACCATGAGTAAAACTGTTGCGATTCAATAAGCAAGTGCATGGTAAATTTTCCTATGCCGTAATGAAGAGGATAAGCACAAAAACTTGAATTTGCACTTCTCATGACAGTTAGCATTATGTCTTAGCTGGATTTTCTTAAATGTGATCAAATGGCAGGCTGGCAAAGGCTTGCTTTAGCAGCTGCAAACGTTGGGCTAATTCCAGTTAGGTCCAACCAGTAAGCTAAACTACAATTTGCACAAGGGAAAAACTCATGAAATATTTGTGAGGCTGTAACTCCCCTGCCTAGAAAAGGTTATACCACTCCTCTGGGAACCCCACTTCAGGATGCACATCCCAGGTCAGGTGCTCTGCTGATGTGTATCACCATGGTGCGCTCGATCACGATCATGACAAAATACTTTGCCACCTCAGATGACGATGCATCACAGCAAAGGGTAAAGTAGCTATTGCTACAGTGCCCAGCAGTTACTTACACCCTGCCACTTGTTTTGTTGGAATCACGCAGCAAAAGCTCAATGATTTCATCCAGGGAGATCGCCAAGAGGAAGCTTAAATCCGAGCCCATCAATATATCTAGTACCTTCACTCAAAAGCTTAAACCAATGAGTTATGGATCAATTGGGATATATTAACTACTCAACACCACATCAATTCTCCAACGTGAGACTTTCTCCAACACAACCTACACGTGCATCCTAACAATCTCCCCATCACGATAGTCTCTATGACTAGCTGTCCATGGTCTGCTATTTAAGTGTCCTTCTACATCAACTTATTTCAAGTTGAATATCCAAGTCATTGCAATGCAATGTCACTAGACCGTCCATGGTCTCTAACTTCATGGTATCTATCTAAGCATCACCAGACCGACCGTCCATGGTCTCGCTGGACTCGCGTTACTAAACCAACTATCCATTGTCTCTAACTTCTTGGTATCTACTTCATGTCGACCAATTGTCCATGGTCTCACATCACCAGACCAACTGTTTATGGTCTCTAGAACAACCGTCCATGGTCTCTTCTTGCCAGCCTTGATAGCAATTTTCACCCGAAGCAAGTGTCGATCATGAGATTTCTTTCTTGAAATATTCACCAAACACCTGAACAACAATCTACCATCGACTCTACTACCATTTGTTGAGAGCACACAGCAAAAGCCCAATACCTTCACCCAGAAGATCTCCAAGAGGAAGCCTAAGTCCAAGCCCGTCAATATATCCAATTGGACCCACCTTCACTCAAAATCTTAAGCTAATAAGTTATGATCCAACTAAAACATATTAACTACTCAACACTACACCAATTTTCCAATACAGGACTTCTCTAACACAACTCGCATGCGTGTCCTAACATGTTTCTTGAGAAGAGATGAAAAACATGCCCCATAAATCTACTTTTGTTCAAGTACCAGATTCTAGCCAATTGATTTTGCCACTAAATTTGCAAAAAGAAGGCAAATGGGCAAATTGCTTGAACCGAAAAACAATAAATTGCCCAGCTGCTCATCATTGAAGCTACCTAGCAGGACTATAGCAAGAGGAATAAAAAGGAACACGTTAATGAAATGTAGAAGAGTGGAAGAAGAAAAGAAAGAGGAAATATTCTAGTCCATGGTCTAGTAAATGATTTATCAGTAGTAATTTTCTGGGCATTGTCATTAAATTGTTGAGTTAGGTTGCAGGTAGTTGACTACCATAACAGTTACTTCAGATGTTTTTATTTCTTTTTCATGTTAAACAACAAGCACTTTTTTTTCTAGATTCGGCTAGTGGCAACACTCAACATCAGCCTAGACAACAAGATCTAGCCCATATTCAGCTCCGTAGTCCTATTACTTAATCGATCCCAACTAAGTGTTCCAACACATGTTGCTAACCAACAACCAAAGAGCTGTACCCCAATTACCCCATTTGTAGCCAATGTCATACCATGTTCCTCTATCCATAACTCAACCTACAGCGTGTCCTGCATCATGCTTCAGGTAACTGTGCGCCCCTAAAAGTATATACGTCTTTGGTATGAATGACCAGACAGACCAGAAATATGCTTCAACCATGCCAAAAAGCTGACACTATCCATATGGGCTGCCAGGCATGAAACAGTTCACATCTATGTGCCAAAAAAGGAAAAGCAGGAACAGAAATATTATGATGACTATCACTGTGGACATGAGAGTTAATTGAAGCCTAATTCTCAGTGAGCACTGCCCACCAGTGAAAAGAACTGGCAAGACGTACCCATCTGTTGCAAATCCAGCATCTCATACACCATAAGCAGTACTAGAATTTACAATTTTAGTTTATTAATGCAATTATGAGCATACAAGAGATTGTATGTGTTGACATTAAAATGCAATTTCAGGTAAAGAAATACACTTTTCAAAACATAAGTTAATAGCTTATGCTGGTTCTCACCCATAGGGTCTTTAATTATGTCATAGTAATCAGGGACCTCACGAGCATCAACTGGTTCCTTGAATGGCCAAGCATCACTATGGTCATTCAATACCTGTTTTTCATAAGATATGTTAAAGATAGCTACAACACCGACACCACCAGGATGATGGTCAATGAGATTCATTAAAATATGCACACTGACAGCTGAGCAGTTTACAGAGCAATGCTAGGAAGCAAAATGATAGAAAAGACAAAGAAAGCTCATTACTTGCCTTCAGAAGTTGGCGCATAAAGAAAGTCAACCGCTTTTGATCACTCAATCCTCTAAACCTAGAATAGCCCCATTGATCAGGTGTCCACCCAGCCTCCCCTAGAATTAGATGCACCACAAATTAGTCCACCAAAATGTTCATTTAACAATCTGAGCACCACAAATTAGTATCCCAAAATGCTCATCTAACAATCTGAGCATAAAACGTCTTCAAAAAAATGATTTGAGCAGAATAAAACATCAATGAATAAAGGAATTGAGCATCTTTGTTGACTGATGTTGTATATGGAAATAACCAAAGTGAACATCAAACAGAAATCTACTCCAAGACAGAAATCTGAGCACGTGGAATTGGGTAAAAGAGTACTAATTTTATCAATGACAGTATGGCACTCTTACCCTCATATACTAGATGGTCATTTGGGAGAGGCTATCACATTCAGGAGTTTTCCGTAATTCTTCTTCCACTGCTAATTCTTTATTTCCTAAATCCCATGTGTACAGGAGTTTCTGATATTCCTTAAACATCTCTTACTTTGAAATTCGTATTCTCATTTACAGCGACAGAACAGGTTTTGAGATGACCATAAAGGGGAATGAAAATATAGTTCAGAAGTTTATTATTAAACACTCGGCTGAACCACATGACAATGTGAAAAAGCAAACGATTCCCCATTAAAGATATTTATCTAACTATTGGAAAAAATTGACATCCTGAATTAATTTGATGAGAGCCATCGAATCTCATCAAGACAAACAGTGCTGAAACGTATATGCATGCATGTCACCCAAGTTTTCAGCTCATGAACCAACCTACCACGTCAAAAATGATTGATAAAAATGAAATGGATGATAAGTGTGTGGAAACAAGCCAACTGGAAGTCATTAAAAAGTCAAGGAACTCACTCAAGCCAGGGATATCCTCCACTTTGATGGGATTTTGGGGAACCCCTGCATCTCTCTAAGCAAGAACTATTTTGATCAGACTTAAGTTCAAAAAGATATGCAGTGCACAAAAATTCTAGCCGAACTAGGAGAATAAAAGGAAATGCAGATACTGAGAAAAGGCTTATTCCCTTTCCGCTTGGATAATAAGAAACAAGGAAGGAGAGCAAGAAAGAAAGTGAACTAAAACTTCCATTGTATGATGAGCTGATTAACTATCAAGTAGTTGATTAAAAGACAGGCGTGATTACTTTCCAAAACTGGATACTTGTCAGCTAGAGATGGGAAGCAGCTTCAGGACTTGGGTTTTAAAGATTCATCTGATCGTGACTGAAACCACTATGTTACAGTTTCATGTTATAACTCCTCTAGATCATACATCTCTATCATGGAGAATTTTCTTTTCCCTACTTAGAAGTCGTTGGAATATTTAAATAATAAACCAAGCCTTCATCTAACAATTTAAACTTTTAGAACAGTTGGTTTCCCACCAAATCTCATATGATCTGTGAGGGGGAGATTATTGAGATTGTCCCACATCAATTATGGAAGGGGCTAGGGGTCAATTTACAAGTGTTAAGGTAAGTCTCACCCCTTGAGCTAAATTAACTTTTGAGGCAAGAGAGGCCCACGACCACCCAACACTAGTATCAAAGCTGGAGGTCGTGAGTTTAAATCTTTCCAGGTCTTATTTGCCTCCCCAATTAAATTTTCACGCTTAATACTAGGTAAAAAGGCCAAACTAAGCGTGAGGGGGAGTATTAGAATATTTAAATAATAAACCACGCCTTCGTCTAACAACTTAAACTTTTAAAACAATTGGCATTGATCTCACTAAATCTCATAAAAGTTTATCAAAGAAATTGAATACACTGAGCATTCAGGGGAAATCATATAGGGAGATATCATAGTTTTACAATTGAAAGAACCTAGCTCTCATGCATCATATCAATTACCTAAACAACACTATTGATACATCTTCACCTTCTAAGTATGATAACATGGTACTTGAACAAGTAAAACTGCTTTATACCTTCTGGAAATCAATCCCCTGGTAGACAATATGACAATTAGAGAGTTCCCTTATCTTTTCATCAATTGCCTGCCAAAAAAAACGGTATGACAACATGATCAACCAACCAATTCAAGAGTCATAAGCAGCTCCTTCCAGTAATATAAAGATCCAGACTTCAGACGGTAGTTAAATAAAATGAAGAAAATCTGGACTGACAATGCTGACATGTCAGGACAATGAACTGTCAGACTGAATTTCCTAGCAAGTCATAAGAAGAAGGTAAGAAAAGTTTCACATGACTACAAATGATATGTTGAAGCCATGCATAGGCCATGGCTACTCAACCAAATTTTCCTCGTCTAAAAACCTTTTCAGCAAAAAACTACATTGATGTGATAGCATTCTTTACTAACTACAATACTCACAGAATTTGGAAGTATACAAATGAGAACTCAGTCTCTAATGTACAGTCTGTTCTCATATATTAAGTCACCTTTGAGCACAGACAACCAGGACAGACATGTATCTGAGGATGTCACGATCAAAACTAAAGGAGAATGTGACTACTGCCATGGGTAAATCAAGAAAATGAGCAATTTAGATTATTGGTTTGTCAGGAATGCACAGGCATCAAAACAATAACCTTTGAGAAAACATGGGTGCTATGGAAGGACTCGAAGAGAAGATGAATTGGAACTGCAGGGGGAGGGGAACCCTAACAAAACTACAATGCTCTAGTTTCAGGCAGGAGACTGCAAAGATGTATAGATCATTTCTCCTTGAAGCTAAGTGCAGAAGGCTAGTGTTGTCCAGTTGTCTTTTTTCCACCCATTTCCCTAAACCATCTCATAAGGAAAGACGCCTTTGTTTAGCAAGCATGCAATTTAACTAGTTTGTTGCTCAATCCCTTAGTTCGCTCCAAACAAATTGCTTTTGCTGAAGGAAAATATGCAAAAGCTCACCCTTCACTCATCCTAATTGTGTGTCTATGTGTGCGTGTGATTCCTAATTGCGTGTCTATGTGTGCATGTGATTGCGTGAGAGAGAGGGGGGAGGGGGGAGAGAGAGAGAGAGAGAGAGAGAGATTGTTGCAGTTATACGAATACAAAATCTTCAATTATTAAGCCTCAGATACAAGATACAGCAGATACAAGATACAGCATTTAACCAATATTTGATTCATGATATATGGAGCAATTTTATGGGGAAGCTAGTATTGAATGGCTATTCTTATCACTAAAATACCCCCATGTCATGAATGCTACAAAAATAGTTAAAAGAAGCCTTATCTATACTGTCAAGCTTTCACATTATAATAATCTTCTTACAAATTTGTTGAGATGTTCAATTTCCTGGATATGACAATTTATCTAGGTAAGCTACAGATTTTGGATTATGCAGACCATATTTTTTATTATATGACCAAATCAACTTATTTAGGCTGCAATTATCTCCTGAAGACATACTCCTCTGAGCAATTTGAGTTTCGACCAGAACACAGTTGCTTTTCCCCCTTAAAAAGTCCTGGAAAGATAAAATGACATACATAGAACAAACGATGCTTTACCTGCCTTTGACGGCGAACCATGGTTGATAGATCTGTATAAGGAAGTTTGGAATCAATTTTGCATTCCATAAGAATTCCCCCATCATAATCTTTAATATACCTGCAACACCCTAAGAATAGTGAGATGTTTGGACACAGGTGTTGAAACTCCCATAAAAGATTGAGAAAATAATGAGTTGTGAAAGTAATAAAGACACTGCACTCGGCAATCATTAGAAGTTTAGACTCTGAAAGATAAAAGTCATTAAAAATATCATATGTGATGAGCATGTGTGAGCACACTCTTTTTGTTCCTTCAATATTCTTATTTTTTATTTGTATTTAAAGTGGAGGGATGTAGATAGCACATTTATGAGAATGGTGGTAAACAAGAAGGCCAAAACAGGAGATTGATATATGAAAAGGATATACTAAAAACTTTTGCCTGTAAAATATGTTTGTTTGCCTAGTTAAAAACAAAGCAAAATATGGTTTTCAACTTAATTGATGTAGAGGGTATGAAGTATCACCCATGCCATCGATCTTTATCCAGGTATATCTCTTTCGTGAAACCCTGCACATGGAGAAAAAGAACTTCCATCATCCATAAACCAAATGATGAATTCCTGAGAGTGCCAGAACGTCAATTAACTTGCAAAACTATATGAAGTATGTTGACAAGAATTGACAAAAACAAAGCATCATATGTAACACAAATCAAACTCCCATGGTCAACGGCTTCTATAGTGATGCATAGCAGCATAAAATACAGATCATGCAAAAGAGAAAGACCCCATCAAGATGAAGGTCACCATAATTTCAGCACAGTGGCTTGTCTTCTTCTGAGGCATTGCAAACTAGTTGAACACCAAAATCTGAGCAATCCACACATCCAGAGTCCTAATTTTGAGCCAGGCCACAGTACCATATTCATGTTAAAATGGAAGTGAAGTGCACAGAACCTCTCACAGGAGTAGAAATTCATCGTTAAAAATTTCATTGCATCAGCTGCTAAGTCCACCATCATCCTAAGACCCAAGGAAGACAATCTTTTACTGCATATTTAATAGGCATGGATAAGTCCTGCAATGATGGCTGTGTGATTCATTGTCGATGGGTATGATCCCAATGGTTCTCTTGCTAGTTTAAAAGTAACACTTGTTGCCAAAGGATATGCTCAGGTGTATGGGGTTGACTATCCAGACACCTTTTCTACTGTTGCCAAACTTACTTCTATTCATATTTTGATCTCTCTTGCTGCCACATATAACTGGCCCTTGTTTCAGCTAGATGTCACGAATGCTTTCTTGCAAGGTACTCTTTATGAAGAAGTTTATATGGAGCAACCTCTAGGGTTTGTTGCTCAGGGCGAGTCTGGGGGATTGGTTTGCAAATTGAAAAAGTCCTTACATGGTTTGAAGCAATCCCACAAGTGTTGTTTGGAAGAATTTTCTAAGGCTGTATTTTCTTTTGACCTGTCTAGATGTGGAAATGATCATTGTTTCTTTTATGAAGAGTCAAAGGGAGGCGAATTGTTCTTTGATTGTGTATGTTGATGATATTATCATCACAGGAGATGACTTGGTTGATATGGCTAAACTCAAGACCTATCTTCTGCAACAGTTTTAGAGTAAGGACTTAGTAAAATTAAAATATTTCCTAGGAATTGAGGTGGTGTAGTCACAGAAAGGCATCGTTCTGTTACAGCAAAAAAATATGCCTCGGATTTGCTCACTGAGAAAGGTATGTTGGGATCAAAGCCTCTTGATTCACCCATGGAACAACAGCTTAAACTAGTTGCTGAGAGAGAATAGACTCTTAATAGTCCTGAGAGATATAGAGGACTAGTAAGTAAGCTGAATTATCTTACAATTACTAGACCAAACATTGCCTTTCCATTTAGTGTGGTAAGCCAGTTATTGTTTCCACTCATACATCTCATTTGGATGCAGTTATTCAAATATTGAGGTACTTGAAGAAGGCTCCAAGGAAAGGAATTGTTTACTAAAACTATGGTCATGGCAGGGTTAAAGGATTCTTTAACACTGATTGGGCAAGTTCTCCAGATAATAGGAGATCACCCACTAGCTATTATACCTTGGTTGGAGGAAATCTGGTATTATGAAAGGGTAAGAAACAGAGTGTTTTTGCCCACTCCAGTGCTGAGTCGTAATATAGAGCCATGGCACAAGTGTGCCATGTGAATTAGCATGGATTCGACAGTTATTAGCTGAGTTAGGCTTTAAAGATCCAATGCCCATGACTCTATGGTGCCATAATAAAGTTGCGGTGCGTATAGCTTCCAACCCTATATTTCATGAGAGAACAAAACACATTGAGGTTGACAGTCATTTTAATCAAAAAAGGTTACTGAGTTGAGTGATCCTTCCCAGTCATATTTGAACTGGTGAACAATCTGTAGACATCTTTATTAAATCTCTAGCTAATGGGAGGATAGAATATATTTGTGACAAGCTAGGCATGTGCTTGAGGGGAGTATTAGAAGTATGAAGGGTAAAGTGGTCTTTAGGACCTTTAGGGCTTATGTATACATATTAAACTTTATTGACTAATACAAAATTAATTTTCCTCTCACAAAAGGAAAAATGCAAGTCACAAGAGCCAAAAAAAATTGAGCTCTATGCCGACCCAAAGATAAAACTCACCACGATGATCTTAAAAGAGTCAAGCACGTGTATCTGGAAGTTCTTCTCCATTCTTTTCATCAATTTAACTCACAAAATGACTTGTACTTGAACACAGCACTCATTTACTGAAAGAAAGACAGACCACAACAACTCTTTCATACATAAACTTAGTTCATTCCATTTTTCTTCCCCACACATATAATATTAAATAGGACATCCATATTTATCACAAAGCAAAAACCGGTGAGTGCCATTTCAACATCTTTATAGATAAAGCGCAGATCTCAGGATACGACGGATGTTTAGAGTCCAAACCTGCTTGATGAAGTAACCAACAGCGTTGTTGTCAGCATAGGTCAGAAAATGAGTTAGCCCATCAACATCACGAGCGTGCTGTTTTAAGTGATTCATCAGCCTTGTGCCATAACCTTTTACTTGTTCATCAGCCTTAATTGCACAGAAAGCTATCTCACCAAACTTTTGACTGTAGTAGTTGAGGATAACATAGATTTAGTCTCAAGAATCACATCATGTAGCCAAATCGAATATATAAGTTGCCAAATTCTAGTTAAAAGAAGCAAAAGGAAGTGAGATGAGAGAGAAAAATCGCTACTCAAAATAAGGCACCATTGGTAATTGCTTGGTTTTCATTGTCCTGATGGTATGCTAGAAAGGACATTTGGCCTGGTTGTTTCGGGATTGGGTGATTAAAAAACGTGGTAGGTTCAATGCCAAGTACAGCCAGAATAATAGGAAACTGGTCAACTATATTCTAATGGTTTGCAAAACCTGTCATAACCTTTCTTCAACCACGATTTCCATCAAAATAATAATGGAGAATTCTAAGGATTATGTCAAAGATAATATTACCAAGATACGCAGTATTTTACTTAATGTTCTGAACATTTAGGTCCACTTAGGCACCCATAAGTCCAAATGCTCTGGGAAGAAAAGGGTATTGCAAGAGAACAAAACACTATCACATGAATAAATGCTCATTTACAAGCAATGCATTTAAACATCACATGTTTTTAAGTGATGTTGTTATCATAGGCTTCACTAACTCCAGGACATGTATTTACGCCAACAGAATATCAACAGTCTAAATTGACTGTTAAATAATAGTAACAAAAGTAAGAAGAGTCAAGTGAAGAAAGAAGAGCGCTGCAGAATGAGAAAGAACATCACCTGGCATATGGGCGATAAGTGATACCACCAACAACTAAATTCCGTCTGATAACCATTACTGACTTGTGGTTTCTGCAAATACAATATGAGTATGATCACTTGAATAGAGAAGAAGCATATTTACCTAAAGGATCTTAAGAGAACCATAGGTATTACAGCCTTGAACATTGAGCAATTAGATAAGCAAAGCTATAGAAGGCACTAAAACTGCACATATATGCAACTTGATAAACCATCATAACTAAACACGTGGCACGTTCTGAAGCAAATAGTAGCCATGAATAACCAAAGACAAAAGATCATGTTCATATTGACATCAGTTTCTTTAACCATTCCCTCTCAGATAAGTAAAAGAAGTTTTTACATGATTCATCTAGCATTGAAATAACAATGAAAGAGTTTGATTGCCAGGTAAAATTATGTGAAACAAAAGAATGCCCGTATATTAAGAATATTGAACGTGCTAAGTGACTCCAAAGTTACAAAGTCTCACACAGATATAGACCTTGTTCTACAGTGCTATTCTTAAAGTAACTTGTGCCTGTGGCTGCATGTTATTGCCTTGTTGCGGTGGTTTATGGTGTGACCTCAACAAAATGCTAAAAGTGAGTGCCATTGGGCATCCTTTGATTTGTTTAATGCTAAATTCAACTCGTTATTCACCAGAAGAAAAGTAATGGCTAAAGGGCAATGCCTTCTCCCTTGATTAAGAGCTCTAGCCTGGAATGTATTTTAGTTCGTTACATGAAAAACTCCTAGTTGTGATGTAGCAAAAAGACCTATTTATTTAATCCAATTTTGGAATTTTATTTTCTTCTACTTCTCTTTCGGCTTTTGTAATGATCGAATTCTAGCATCGGTCCTTTTTCTCTGTCCAGTTCTTTGCCTCTATGCTGGATATTCGGAGTGGCAAAGAGAAAACTCGTGAAAACTTCGCAATATTTAACACTTGACCCACTCAATTTTAGATATATTCGTGGAAAGCTTCTTTAGATACAGAGAATGAGGGTATCACATGTCAAGTCATGGCAATACCTGTCCATAACAAGACGCACAATGTATTCCTTCGGCATATTAGGAAGTTGCCTGGCAAAGATATTCTTTAATCCTATTAACCTGAGAACCAAGAGAAAACATTCAAGGAGTGTGGCAAGACTTGCTATAGTTTAATTTTTTACACGAGAACCTGAGATCCAAGTAAGTTAATGAATGCTGTATTTTCTTGAAAGTTAAGACAAAGGGGAAGGGCAAACGCAATTTTTCACCATTGTTGCACAAACTTTGTATCCGTAAATTAGGAGGAAAATAAGGTTTTCACCTACAATGGATCACTAAAGCAAACCTCCGCGGGTGTTAAAACATTGGATAAATGAAAAGATGAAGTACCAAACCATATGGTCATCAACACCATCATTTGAAAGGCATTCAAACTTGAGTCTTCCTGCTTCCTCCTGCAGAATTTAGTCAAGCCATCCCTCAGAAATGAAGATGCAAAGACGGCAGTTCACTTTGACCACATGCGACAGTTTCTAGAGAGAGATTTTATCATGAAACAATCCTTGATCACGAGGAATCTCCAATGAAATGAACACTCATTACTTTATCTACACACCAGAGCCATCGTCCTTTAGGTCAGACAGATATAAAAAAAAAAAGAAATCAACATAATTTAGTGTTTCCTAGCAACATCCGAGATGCTTGTAGATATTTGTCATTCTTTTATCGCATGATTCGACCGGCACTTATAGAGAGAGGGATTTGAGTCTTTTGAGAATAAGCAATCAGATATCTCATGCAATAAGTACAACTAAGCTCTTTATTTGATGTACACCTAAAGGTTTTTGGAGGGAAAGTGATTCGAAAGCTTTAAAAGTGCTAGAAGCAACTCTTCAGGGTAAATGCTTCGAAACTTCATCTAATTACTTCCAGCTATCCACCAGGGAAAATTAAACTGCCAAGAATGTTACCTCTCTCTTCAAGTTCTCTTCTCTAGCACTGTAAGCCCCACTCGCCTGTAAATTATCGGTGAATATCTTCACAGCATCCTCCTTCGACACATTTCCGGAGCCCGAACCGGCGCCGGAGGTCGCAGCTGGCCCCAGAGCTCCCACGCCGGCACCACTACCACCGTCCTTGGCGGAGTCCTCCTTCTCGACCTTGACCGTCGCATTGCTCTCGGCCTTGATCTTCCTGTTCCGAGCCGCGGCCGGGCCCGCGTTCTCGAGCCGAGCCGCGGTGAACGTGCGGAGAGAGGATCCGCCGTCGTTATCGCCATCGTCCTCCTCCTCGTCGTCGGAATCGTCGTCGGAGTCGTCGCCGGCCCCTCCGCCGCGGGCAGAGATGCTCTCGAGGTCGTCGTTGGAGGTGAGGGCGCCGTCGCGGGTGTCGGCGGAGATGGAGGAGGGAGGGAAGGGCGGGGCGTGGTCGTCGGCGGCGGCTGCGGCTGCGGCGGCGGCGGCGGCGGCGGCGGCGGAGGCGGCGCTGGCGTTGGCGGCGGAGAGCTTGCGCTTGAGGTGGATGGAGGAGGTGGCGGAGGCGGAGGCGGCGGAGTGGGAGGGGAGGGGGTCTGGGAGCCGCGGGATCGGTTCTGCGCGGCGAGGTGCGAGGAGTGACCCTCCATTTGAACCGTGTTGTTGTCTCTCTCTCTCTCGAGTTGGCTCCGGCGAACTCGGTGGCGAGTTTGCGACTCACTGGAGCTCCAGTGACTTAAGTGGGAATCGGGGTTTTTATCAGGTGGTTTTGGGCGCAGAGAGGGAGGGAGGAGAGGTGCAGCTATGAATTGAATAGAGCGTGTGGGGTAACATTTTCGTTCCTAAAAATAATTTTAGAAATGAATTTTTTTATTTTTTTTCGGAAATAATTTATAAACACTTAAAAATATTTAATAACTATCAAAAAAATTATTTTCAAAAATACTTTTATTATATTTTTCTTATTTTTGTCTTCTTCTTTTTCTTTTTCATTTTCTCTTCTTTTTCTCATTCTCTTTGGCTAGCGACCAATTGAGTAACTACCAAAAAAATTATTTTTGGGGAAATAGAAATATATTTTTAGGAAATGGCCTTTCGGAAAAAATTTGGTATTTTAGCTAATTTTTAAATACCGTTTGGCAAATTTACATTTGGAATTAGCTTTGGTTATTTTTTATTTTTTTTTTAAAATTCAAATTCCGCGGCCGGCCACATTTTTTTTTTCGCCGGACGGCGGATCCGCCTCGCCTCACCGGGTCGCCCGGTCTTCGCGACTGCCGGGCCGCTCCCGCCACCCCGGGCGGTGGTCACCGGAACGCGAGACCCCACGCGGCGGTGGCGGTTGCGGAGAAGCCGAACTCTCGGCCGGGAAGACGGGAAGAAGAAAGAGTGGCCGACGAAAAAGGAGGAGGAAGACGAATGAGCTCACGATGAACAGACCGCATTTCCGAATGCCCAATGCCCAATGCCGCCCCTCCCCAGCAAATGCCATTAAGTAGCATTTGAAAATGATTGCCAAACACAAATTTTTTTCCCCAAGGGGCTTTCGGGCTTGAAAGCCCCTTGGGAAAGTCCAACCAAACAGCCCCCTACCCTAGTTGGTCGCCAGCAACCATTAGCAACGGTAACAATGGCCAGTAATAGCTAGTGACCGACTAGGGAAAAAGAAGAAGAGAGAATGAGAAAAGAACAAAAGAAAAGAGAAAAAGGAAAAATATATTAGGCTTGATTCTGAAATTATTCTCGAGAACAAAAGAACAATTCTTTTAAACCTTTTAATTATGTTCTAAATTTATTCTCAAAAACAAAATATTTAACAAATGGATTTCTTTTTTATTTGTTCCTTAGAACAAAAGAATAAATTCAATCACTATTGAATAAGTTAACAAATAGAAACAAAGTCTCCAAACAAAATGCAAGCGAAGTTTTAGGACATACTAATTTTGATTTTAATTAATCTAAAATATTTAAAATCTTGCAAGGTAATCATGCATTGAAATGTTGATATATATATAGTTCTTACATATTTTTTTTTTTAAAAATTTGGATAATATTTTGAAATTTAATGGGAGAGTAAGAAAAAATTTACCTTTTCAACTCTTCAAAGATCTCGACAAAAATTCTTACTTTTTAAAAATGCTTTATTCTCTTTTTCCCTCTCCTAAAATGGACAAGTTAAATGCAATTTATCTACAGCCCAAAAAATGGATGATAACAGAAATGATCCCTAAAATTAATGTGCAATATAATCCTTAAACTTTTTAATTTGTTCGATATAATCCCTAAAATAAGATCCAATATGTAATTTAATCCATAAATTTTAATTTGTTTAAAGTAATTCATATATTTTTTGTACATATTTAATTTAGTCCCTGAACTATATGAAAATGTTTAATATAATATATTTACCAATGGTGTGTCTCTGGATATTCTAGTCTCTCATTTGTTTTTTTTTATCTTTTCAGCCGGGCACTCAAAAACGGAAGCGCATCAAGTGTGGAACAGAAGGAGGGAACACGACTTTGTTAAGCGAGCCGAAACCTCCTTCCTGCCAGGACCTTGCCGCGAGCTAAATCTGCAGCAATTCGTTCCCTTAACAATAATGTTGTTAGGGATCACCCATTGTAACCCTTGTTGATTTTGCTTACTTTCGTAAGCGTATGTCTCGCCAGAACTGTTTCTGGTTCACAGGAAGGCAATCTCCAATTGCATTTAACATTGCAAATTGACAATACATGTAACCTCGGTGGAGGGTACTAAAACATTAAAGCCACATTATCTGGCGCCGAAGAAGGAGAAGAACGTCGTGTGTTCTCTCAGCTAGTTGAGGTGAAAGTGTAAACCAACTTACGATAGAACAGTCAATGGCGATTTAGGAGATGAGTATCTTCTCCTTTCCACACACATTCGATTCTCCTTTCTTGTCTAGGAGAAAAGGTCCTGCTTTCTTGGAAACGTGTCCTACCCTTGCATTTCACATTTTAGTCATCAAAATTAACTCGACATGTGGAATTTGTCGTTGACCTTAGGAATCCGATCACTCCACACAGGAAACTACCCAACGATCCACTTGTCCCAGACAAAGCCTTTTTTCGAGACACTTTGGTACTGCACATGGTACATACCCATCTAAATTCAAATTCCTGTGTATATGGCCGCAATTTTTTTTTTTTTTTTTGGGGTCAAAAATATGGCTGCAAGTTCACAACACATAAATCACCGCATAATCACCACCTGTGTGTGTCAACCTGAATACATGATCGAGAGACAGAATCGTGATCCATGATGATGAACCTGTTGAAGCACGAGACTCTAATATAGTGATTTCCCATATCTGTACATCCGTTTACCGGGCCAAGGCAGCCAGATTCTGCAAGCTTCTACGTTCTCTCCGGCCTAGATGCTCTACACAAAAGTTTCAGTTCATGGCGTCACCAAATAGCATCCATTGTACAAAAGATGACGGCCTATGTCTCACAAATGATGTGAAACGGATTTTGAATTTCATCTACCAGAGTTAGAAAGTGAAAAAATTCATATTTACATTACATTACATTAAGGGAACTGGAATTTCAATATGACCATCGGCCTTCAGTCCTATGCTCAATTGGAGTTAGTTATTTCCCCAGAGCAATCATGAATCAGAGGAAGTATCTAAAGCTCCACATATCCAAATAGAGAGAGTTAAGGTTTGGACCTCCAGTCTACTGAATGCTCTGCTGTTGAATTTTTCCAGCACCAGATTGAAGATTCAATTGTACCTTGCTCAGGAAATGAGCTTCCAGCCTGCACGTATAGTAAATCATTTCATGTGACATAAAGGTGACAAAACACAGAGAACAAGGACTAACGCAGTATACCTAGTTGCGCATTTGTAGTATATAGTTTCGGGGGAATTGTAGGTGCGTGCATTAGCAAACATCCTCTTGGCATCTGCAATGAACATCTCAAGCGTAACATAATATTGCTCTGAATCAACCCTCTTAGTCATTGTCTTCAAATCTGCAAAACCATGATGAGTTGTGAAACTGTTACAACTCAATAGCATGTGCACAGTAAATTTTCCAATGCCACGATGAAGAGGATAAGCATAAAACTTGAATTTGCGCTTCTCATGACAGTTAGACACCATCATGTCTCTGCTGGATTTTCTTAAATCTGATCATATGGCAAGCTGGCAAAGGCTTGCTTTAGCAGTTGCAAACACTGGGCTAATTCCAGTTAGGTCCAACTAGTAAACTAAACTACAATTTGCACGAGGGAAAAAGTCATGACATATTTGTGAGGATATGACTCCCCTGCCTGGACAAGGTTGGATCTCAGGTGATTTCCTCTAACCAGTTCTTCAACATAGATAGCATCCCTCTGGGGACCCCAATTCAGGATGCACATCCCAGGTCAGGTGATTTGCTGATGTGGATTACCATGGCAAGCTATGTAGATCACAAGCATGGCAACAAACTTTGCCACCTCGGATGATGAGCCACCACAGCAAGGGCAAAGTAGCCACTGCTACTGTGCCCAGCGTCTACTTTGACCCTGCCCACCTCTTTCTTGAGAAGAGATGGGAAATACACTCCATACATCTAATTTCATTCAAGTACCAGATTCTAGCCTATTGACTTTGCCACTAACTTTGCAATAAGAAGGCTAACGGACAAGTTGCTTGAACCAAAAAGCCAGAAATTGCCCAGCTGTTCATCATTGAAGCTATCTAGCAGGATTATAGCAAGAGGAAGAAAAAGGAACGACTTAATGAAATGAAGAAGAGTGGAAGAGGAAAAGAAAGAGGAAATATTCTAGCCCATGATCTGGTAAATGATTTATCAGTAGTAATTTTCTGGACCTTGTCATTAAATCGTTGAATGCAGCTAGTTAACTAATATAACAGTTACTTGAGATGTTTTTATTTCTCTTTCAAGTTAGATAACAAGCACTTTTTTTTGGGTTCGGCTAGCGGTAACACTTCACATAAGCCTAGACAACACAATCTGGGCCATATTCAGCCCCCTAGTCTTATTACTTAATCGTTCCCAACTGTGTGTTCCAACACATGTTGCTAACCAAAAACCAAAGAGCTGTACCCCCACATGTACCACATTTGTAGCCAATGTCATACCATGTTCCTCAACCCATAACTCGACCTGCAGTGCGTCTTGCATCATGCTTCAGGTAACTGCGTGGCCCTAAAAATATATATGTTTTCTGTATGAACTGCCAGAACAGACCAGGAATACGCTTCAACCCTGCCAAAAAGCTAGCGGACAGCGACGCTGACGGATTAAGTCATAACATCTGAACATCAGACCCTATTTCTTTGTTAAACTTGACATTTCACGCTTTACATCTATGCGCCAAAACAGATAATTGGCCAGATGTCCCCATCAGTTTTGAACTGCCAGAACAGACCAGGAATATGCTTCAACAGAAATATCATGACGACTATCGTTGTAGAAGTGACAGTTAAATGAAGCCTAATTCTCAGTGAGCATTCCGAGCTGCTCACCAGTGAAAATAATTGGCCAGATGTCCCCATCAGATGCAATTCCGCAACTCATACACCATAATCAGTACTAGAATTTACAATTTTAGCTTAGGCATGCAATTATGAGCATACAAGAGATTATATGCATGGACATTAAAATGCAATTTCAGGTAAGGAAATACACTTATTAAAACATAAGTTAAAAGTTTATCCTGGTTCTCACCCATAGGGTCTTTAATTATGTCATAGTAATCGGGGACCTCACGAGCATCAACTGGTTCCTTGAATGGCCAGGCATCGACATGTTCATGCATTGCCTGTTTTTCATAAGATATGTTAAAGATAGCTAACACTGACTCCACCAGCGAGACAGGATGATGGTCAATGAGATTCATGAAAGTATGCACACTGACAGCTGACCAGCTTACAGAGTGATGCCATGAAGCAAAATGATAGAAAAGACAAAGAAAGCTCACTACTCGCCTTCAGAAGTTGGCGCATAAAGGAAGTCAACCGCTTTTGATCACTCAATCCTCTAAACCTAGAATAGCCCCATTGATCAGGTGTCCACCCGGCCTCCCCTACAATCAGATACACCACAACTTAGTTTCCCGAAATGCTCATCTAACAATCTGAGCATAACGCATCTTAAAATAAAAATGATTTGAGCTGAATAACACATAGAATGAATAAAGGAATTGAATGTCTTTCTTGACTGATGTCATTTATGGAAATAATCAAAGTGAACATCAAACAAAAATCTACTCCAAGACACAAATCTAAGCACATGAAATTTGGTAAAAAAGTATTAATTTCATCCATGACAGTATGGCTCTCATACCCTGGTCTTGATATTTGATGGTCATTTGGGAGAGGCTCTCGTATTGAGGATTTTCTGTAATTCTTCTTCCACTGCTAATTCATTATTTCCTAAACCCCATGCAGATAGGAGTCTCTATAATTCCTTAGACATCTCTTACTTTAAAATCCGTATCCTAATTTACAGCGACAGAACAGGTTTTGAGATGACTGTAAAGGGAAATGTTAATATAGTTTTAGAATTTATTATTGAGCACTTGGCTGTACCACATGACAATGTGAAAAAGCAAACGACTTCTCATTAAAGATATCATCTTATTATTGGAAAACATTGACAAGCCGAACTAATCTGATGAGAACCATTGAATCTCATCAAGACAAACAGTACCAAAACATATATGCACGCATGTCATTCAAGTTTTCAGCTCATGAACCAACCCACCAGCTCAAAAATGATTGATAAAAATGAAACGGAAGGTAAGTGAGAAGAAACGTGCCAACTGGAAGTCATTAAAAAGTCAAGGAACTCACTCAAGCCAGCTATGTCCTCAACTTTGATAGATTTTTGGGGAACCCCTGCATCTCTCTAAGCAAGAACTATTCTGATCATACTCAAAGTTCAAAAAGATATACAATGCACAAAAATTCTAGCCAAACTAAGAGAATAGAAGGAAAGATGCAGACACTAAGAAAAGGTTTATTTGCTTTCAACCCGGATACTAAGAAACAAGAAAAGCAAGAACAAAAGTGAATTAAGACTTCTGATTTCCATTGACCAAATTACAAGTACTTGTCTGCTAGAGACAGGAATGCAGGACTTAATTTTTAAAAATTCATCTGATTGCAACTGAAATCACCATGTTCCTGTTTCATGTTAAAACTACTCCACTCCATACATCTCTGTTATGGAGAATTTTCTTTTCCCTATTTTTACCAAAGAAATTAGATACATCGAGCATTTGGGGGAAATCATAACAGGGAGATATCATAGTTTGAGAATTGAAAGAACCTAGCTCTCATGCATTATATCAATTACCTAAATAACACTGTTGATACATCTTCACATTTAAGCACAATAACATCGTACTTGAAAAAGTAAAACTGCTTTCGGTTTATACCTTTTGGAAATCGATCCCCTGGTAGACAATATGACAATTAGAGAGTTCCCTTATCTTTTCATGAATCGCCTACCAAAAACAACAGCATGATAACATGATCAACCACCAATTTAAGAGTCATAAGCAGCTCCTTGCAGTAATATAAAAATCCAGACTTCAGACAGTAGTTAATAAAATGAAGAAAATCTGGACTGACAATTCTAACATCTCAAGGCAATGAAACGTAAGACTGAATTTCCTAGCAAGTCATAAGAAGAAAGTAAGAAAAGTATCGCATGACTGCAAAGATATGTTGAAGACATGTACAGGACATGGCTACTCAACCTAATTTAGCTAATCTAAAAACCTTTTCAGCCAAAAATAAAAATAAAAATACAGTGATGTTATAGCATTCTTTACCAATTACAATACTCACAGAATTTGGAAGTATTCAAAAAGTGAGAACTCAGTCTCTCTTGTACAGTCAGTTCTCATAAATTAAGTCACCTTTAAGCAGGGACAGCGTGGACAGACAAGTATCTGAGGATGTCAAGATCAAAACTGAGGAAAATGTGACTACTGCCATGTGTAAATCAAGAAAATGAGCAACTAGGATTATTGGTTTGTGAGGAATGCACAGACATGGAAATGATAACCTTTGAGAAAAGATGGGTGGTATGGAAGGACTTGAAGAGAAGATGCATTGTAAGTGCGGGGGGAGTGGAACTCACTCTAACAAAACAACAATCCTCTAGTTTCAGGCAGGAGAATGCAAAGAGGTATACATGGTTTCTCTTTGAAGCTAAGTGCTACAGGTTAGTGTTGTCCAGTTCTTTTTTCCATCCATTTCCCTAAACCATCTCATAAGGAAAGATGCCTTCATTTAACAAGCATGCAAATTAAGTAGTTTGTTGCTCAATGCCTTAGATTGCTTTAAATAAATTGCTTTTGCAGATGGAAAATATGCAACCGCTCACCATTTACTCATCCTAATTGTGTGTCTGTGCGTGCATGAGAGACAGAGAGAGAGATTGTTGCAGTTATACAAATACAAAATCTTCAATTATTTAGTCTCAGGTACAAGATACAGCATTTAACCAATATTTGATTCATAATATATGGAGCAATTTCATGGGAAGATAGTACTGAATGACTATTCTTATCACTAAAATACCCCTAGATCATGAATGGTACAAAACTAGTTAAAAGAAGCCTTATATTTACTGTCAAGCTTTCACATAATTATTGACCCTTACAATCTTCTTACAAATTTGTTGAGATGTTCAATTTCCTGGATATGACAATTTATCTAGCTAAGCTACAGATTTTGGATTAGGCAGACCATATTTTTCATTATACGACTAAATCAACTTATCCAGGCTGTAATTATCTCCTGAAGAAATACTCCTCTGAGCTATTTGAGTTTTGACCGGAATGCAGTTGCTCTTCCCCCTTAACAAGTCCTGAAAAAATAAAATGTCATACATAGAGCAAACGATGCCTTACCTGCCTTTGACGGCGAATCATGGTTGATAAATTTGTATAAGGAAGTTTGGGATCAATTTTGCATTCCATAAGAATTCCCCCATCATAATCTTTGATATACCTGCAACACCAGCAGAATAAACAGTTGCCCAACACTTTTTTCTCCTATTAAATTTATGGCATGTTTGGACCAACTCACATATATAATTGAGAAATAGTGAGATGTGAAAGTAATAAGACACCACACATAACAATCATTAGAAGTTTGGACTGTGAAAGATGAAAGTCATTAAAAATTTCATATGTGATGGCACTACAACGTGCAAGTGTGAGCACAATATTCCTATGCCTAATTTGTATTTGAAGTGGAGGAATGTAGATTGCATATTTATGAGAATGGATGGTAAACAAGAAGGCAAAAACAGGAGATTGATATATGGAATTGATATATGGAAAGGATATGATAAAAACTTTTGCCAGTGAAATATATTTGTTTGCCTAGTTAAAAACAATGCAACATATGGTTTCCAAACTTTCAATTGATCTAGAGGGTATGAAGTATCACCCGTGCCATCGATCTTTATCCAGGTATATCTCTTTAGTGAAACCCTGCACATGGAGAAAAAGAACCTTCATCAGCTATAAAACAAATGATTAATACCTAAAAGTGCCTGAACTTCAATTTATTTGCAAAACTGTTTGAAGCATGTTAAAAAGAATTACCAAAAACAAAGCATCATATGTAATACAAATCAAACTCCCATGGTCAACAGCTTCTATAGATGCATAGCAGCATAAAATACAGATCATGCAAAAGAGAAAGACCCCATCAAAATGAGGGTGTCATAATTTCAGCACAGTGGCATGTCTTCTTCTCAGGTCATTCTGAAATAGTTAAACACCAAAATCTGAGCCACCCACATATCCAGAGTCCTAATTTTCAGCCAGGCCACAGTACCATATCCACATTAAACTGGAAGTGAAGAGCACAGAACCTCTCAAAGGAGTAAAAATTCATCAGTAAAAATATCAATAAATCTGCTTCTAAGTCTACCATCATCCTAAGAGACAAGGAAGACAATCTTCTACTGCGTATCTAACAGGCATGGATAAGTCCTGCCAATGACTGCTGTGCAGTTCATTGGCTTGCAATACCTACTTTGGGGATTTTTTTTTTTTTAATTGAATTTCAGTGATTTAAAGCGACTATACACCAATTTCGATATTAAAAGTTGAGAAATTAAGGACGGATATCTTGGTGACTGATGCATGCTCTGTGTTGGATAGTTGACAAGCAGCTAGTTTTAAACAATAACTGACTGGGTTACTATCTACAACTAAGAGGTGGTCAGCAAGATTTGGGCATAAAAATATGTTATGGTTGTGAGAATGAGGAAAGAAACAGAAAAGACACGAGTTTGACAGATTAGCAGTAGAAATTCCTGCAATAAGGTAGGCAGGTTCAAACATCAAACAATGATCAGACCTTAAGCATGCTTTTACAGATTATTTAGCACCCTTTATTTCTTATCAAGCATTTTCTTTCATTAAAGGAAAAAAGAAAGTTGCAAGAGCCAGAAAAAATTGAGCTCTGTGCCGACTCAAAGATAAAACTCACCAAGTGATCTTAAAAAAAGTTGAGCACATGTATCCAGAAGTCCTTCCCCATTCTTTTCACCAAAATATCACGAAACAACTTGTACTTGAACATAGCACTCATTTTCTGAAAGAAAGATGGACCACAAGTTCCACTCTTTCATACATAAACTTAGTTCATTCCATTTTTCTTCCCCCTCTTATACATATAATGATAAATACGACATCCATATATATCACAAAGAAAAAACCAGTCAGTGCCATTTCAACATTTTTATAGATAAAGCACAGATCTTAGGCCACAACCGATGGTCAGAATCCAAACCTGCTTGATGAAGTAACCAACAGCATTGTTGTCAGCATAGGTCAGAAAATGAGTTAGCCCATCAACATCACGAGCGTGCTGTTTTAAGTGATTCATCAGCCTTGTGCCATAACCTTTTACTTGTTCATCAGCCGTAATTGCACAAAAAGCTATCTCACCAAACTTTTGGCTGTAGTAGTTGAGGAAAAGATAGTTTTAGGCTCAAAAAATCACATCATGTAGCCAAATCAAACATATAAGTTGCCAAATTTCAGTTAAAAAAAGAAGCAAAGCAAAGGGAGAGGAGAGAGAAACATCACTACTATAAAGAAAGCACCATTGCTAATTCCTTGGTTTTCATTATCTCCATGGTCCACTAGAAAGGACATTTGGCCTGGTTGTTTCGGGACTGGGCAGTTGTAAAACATGGTGGGTTCGATTCCAAGAACAACCACAATAATAGGAAAATGGTCAACTTAATCCTAATGTTTTGCAAAACATGTCCAAACCTTTCTATCTTCTTCTAAGCCCAACCACAATTTCTATCAAAATTATAATGGAGAATTCTAAGGATAACGTCATGATGGTATCACCAAGATACAAAGTATTTTACTTAATGTTCTGATCATTTAGGTCCATTTAGGCACCCATAAGTCCAAATGCTCTGGGACGAAAAGGGTATTGCAAGAACACAAAGCACTATCACATGAATAAATGCTCATTTACAAGCTATGCATTTAAATAATGCATCTTACTTAAGTGATATTGTTATCCTAGGCTTTAATAACTCCAGGACATGTACATACTACAACAGAAGATCAACAGTACAAATTGACTATTAGTAATTAAGAAGAGTTGAGTGAAGAAAGAAGAGCACTGTAAAATGAAAAAAGACATCACCTGGCATATGGGCGATAAGTGATACCGCCAACAACTTGATTCCATCTTATAACCATTACTGACTTGTGATTTCTGCAAACACAATATGAGTATGATCACTTAAAGAGAGAAGAAGTATATTTACCAAAATGATCTTGAGAGAACCATAGGTATTAGGGCCTTGGACATTAAGCAATTAGACAAGTAAAGCTATAGATGGCACTAAAACTGCAAATATATGAAACTTAACAACAATCATAACTAAAAATTTGGCATGGGTAGCAAATTTTAGCCATGAATAACCTAAGACAAAATATCATGCTCGTACTGACATTAGTTTCTATAAACATTTTCCTCTAAGATAAGTAAAGTAAGTTTTCACATGGTCCATCTAGCATTGAAATACAAATGAAAGAGTTTGATTGCCAGGTTATATTATGTGAAACAAAAGAATACCTGTATATTAAGAACATAAAACTTGCTTAGCAACTCCAAAGTACAAAGTCTGACACAGAGATGGACCTTGTTCTACAGTACTATTTTCCAAAGTAACTTACGCCTGTGGCTGCACATTTTTGCCTTGGTGTGACCTCAACAAACTGATAAAAGTGAGTGCCCTCAGGCTTCCTTTAATTTGTTTAATGTTAAATTCGACTCCTTCTTCACCAAAAAAAAAAAAAAAAAAAAGGAATGGCTAAAGGGCAATGCCTTTTCCCTTGATTAAGATCTCTAGCCTGGAATGTAGTTTACTTTGTTACGTGAGAAAATCCTAGTTGTGATGCAGCTAAAAACCTTTTTATTAATCTGATTTTCAGTATCTTATTTTCTTCTACTTCTCTTTTGGCTTTTGTAGTGATCGAATTCTAGTGTCGGTCCTTTTTTCTATCCAGTTTCTTGCCTACTGGATATTCTTGAGCGGCAAAGAGAGGAACTCATGTAAAGTTCCCAATATATAACACTTGCCCCACTCAATTTTAGATATATTAGCTTCTTTTAATACAAAGAATGAAAGTATAACATGTCAAGTCATGGTAATACCTGTCCATAACAAGACGCACAATGTATTCCTTTGGCATATTAGGAAGTTGCTTGGCAAAGATATTCTTTAATCCTATTAACCTGAAAACCAAGAGAAACATTGAAGGAGTGTGGCAAGACTCGCTATGGTTTAATGATTTACACAAGGACCTGAGATCCAAGGAAGTTAATGAATGCTGTGTTTTCTTGAAAGTTAAGACAAAGGGGAAGGGAAAATGCAATATTTTACCGTAGTTGCACAAACTTCGCATTTGTAAATGAGGGGGAAAGGAAGGTTTTTGCCTAGAATGGATCACTAAAGCAAACCTCTGCGGGGGTTAAATCATTGGATAGATGACAAGATGTAGTACCAAACCATATGCTCATTGACACCATCATTTGAAAGGCACTCAAACTTGAGTCTTCCTGCCTCCTCCTGCAGAATTTAGATAAGTCCTCCCTCAGAAATGATGGCTATTCTACACATGTGACAGTTTCTTGAGAGACCTTTTATCACGAAACAATCCTTGATCAAGAGGAATCTCCGACAAAAGGACCACTCATTACTTTATCTACACACTAGACCCATCATCCTTTAAGTCATACAGATATTTAAAAGAAAAAAAAAAAAAAAACAACAACAACATAATTTAGTGTTTACTAGAAACGTCCAAGATGCTTGTATGATTCAACCGGCACTTTTAGAGAGAGAGGGATTTGAGTCTCTTGAGAATGAGCAATCAAATGACCAAACTCTAATTTTTGGAAAAATTACTAGAAGCAACTCTTCAGGATCTCCCTAAAACGTTTAAATTCAAACCAAACTCTATGCTTCGAAACTTCATCTGATTACTTCCAACTCTCAACCGAGGAAAATTAAACTGCCAAGAATGTTACCTCTCTTTTCAAGTTCTCTTCTCTAGCACTGTAAGCCCCACTCGTCTGTAAATTCTCGGTGAATATCTTCATAGCATCCTCCTTTGGCACAATTCCGGTGCCTGAACCGACGCCGGAGGTAGCAGCTGGCCCCAGAGATCCCACACCGGCACCGTTAACACCGTCCTTGGAGGAATCCTCCTTCTCGACCTTGACCGTCGCATTGCTCTCGATCTTGGTCTTCGTGTTCCGGAGCGCGGCCAAGCCCGCGTTCTCGAGACGAGCCGCGGTGAACGTGCGGAGAGAGGACCCGCCGTCGTTGTCCCCGTCGAATTCATCCTCCTCGTCGTCGGAATCGTCGTCGGAGTCGTCGCCGGCCCCTCCGCCGCGGGCAGAGATGCTCTCGAGGTCGTCGTTGGAGGTGAGGGCGCCGTCGCGCGTGTCGGCGGAGATGGAGGAGGGAGGGAAGGGCGAGACGTGGTCGGCGGCGGCGGCGGCGGCGGCGGCGGAGAACTTGCGCTTGAGGTGGATGGAGGAGGTGGCGGAGGCGGAGGCGGCGGAGTGGGAGGGGGAGGGGGTTTGGGAGCCGCGCGATCGGTTCTGCGCGGCGAGGTGCGACGAGTGACCGTCCATTCGAACCGTGTTGTCTCTCTCTCTGTCGAGTTGGCCCCGGCGAACTCGGTGGCGAGTTCGCGACTCACCGAGTTCCAGTGACTTCTGTAGATAGCGGGGGTTTTAGCGGTTGGTTTTGCGCGCAGAGAGAGAGAGAGAGAGGAAGGAGGAGAGGTGCAGTTACGAATTGAGCACCCGGTCTCCAAACGAAATGCGAGCGGGGATTTTAGGACGTGCTCATTTTGATTTTATTTTATCTTAAAATACGTTAAAATCTTGAAAAAGTAATCATACGTTGAAAAGTAGATTTATATGTAATTCTTACGTGATTTTTTTAAAAAATTTTGGATAATATTTTGAAATTTAACGAGAGAGTGAGAAAAAACTTACTTTTAACTTTTCAAAAACCCCGGCGGATAAATGCTTTGTTGTCCTTTCCCCTCTCCTAAAATGGACAAGTTATCTAAGATTTATGAATTTTCTTTTTAAATCTTGGCTTGACTAATTAAACACTTAGGATAATATTTTGAAATTTAACGAGAGAGTGAGAAAAACCTACTTTTAACTTTTCAAAAACCCCAGCGGATAAATGCTTTGTTGTCCTTTCCCCTCTCCTAAAATGGACAAGTTATCTAAGATTTATGAATTTTCTTTTTAAATCTTGGCTTGACTAATTAAACACTTAGGATAATATTTTGAAATTTAACGAGAGAGTGAGAAAAAACCTACTTTTAACTTTTCAAAAACCCCGGCGGATAAATGCTTTGTTGTCCTTTCCCCTCTCCTAAAATGGACAAGTTATCTAAGATTTATGAATTTTCTTTTTAAATCTTGGCTTGACTAATTAAACACTTAGGATATGCATGATAGTCATTTTGTTCCATAAATTGATTTTTTTATTTCTGTTCCCATGACAAGTTTCTTAACAAAAATATTCGTTTAATAACCTTATAAAATATTTGTTCCTAGAATATAAATACATTTGATAATAACGTAAATTTATTCCTCTCGAGTGATGGTGGGAGGTGTCCGGCAACTAGCATGTAGCGTCTAGCAATCAGTGAGAGGCAAGCAGGTAGCATTTGGTGCTCGACAATCAAGGGGGAGGGGGCACCATCAGGAAGTGGCGAGCGACCACATCATCTGACGACTAGCATCCAACAGGCGGCACGAGCAACAATTGGTGAAGAGTATAAACGATGAGAGTAACTTTCATTTCTCACTTTCGTTCTAGAAATAGAAAAGTTAAAAATTGTATCTTGTGATTTATAATCCAAGTATATTTTTGGAGTAAAAATATGTTTCATAAATAAATAAATAAATAAATAAATAAAATTACGTTACCAAACGAGTTAATGTTTGAAAAAATAGAAAAATAGAGAAATAGAGTGATTATCATGCCCACCCTTATAGAACTTTCAATCACAACATTCTAGTTTGAGATTAATTTCAATCCAGGTTAATTGCTTTTCATCAAAATTAGTGTTTGTACCATAAGCATTTGTGAAGTTGGACGTTTATCCCTAAAGCCACAATGGGTGGACATCTAGGCAAATAGAGGAAGGGGGATATATAAAACATGTGCACTCGGATGTTCAGATTATGGAATGATTATTTTTGACCTGAAATGAATTGTGATATATTAAAATGTAGAAAGTAGGCAGCTACAAAAGACACGGGGTTGAATTGGCAAAGAAATTGTTCCCACCATTATTGACTAATGAATTATGATAATATCATACTTGGCTCATTAAGAAAATAGCATGTGTCGAGCATATATTGGACATTTGGAATGGCACATTGGTCAACAATTTGGGTCGGGTTGGTTTTCCATGATGCCCAACTTGACTTGATTCAAAAATAAGGATTTGCGTTTGTTCTGAGCCAAACCAAGATTCAAGTCGAGTCAGTCTTTAAGTTTCCTTTTTTGTTCACCTTCAAATCGCTAGTCTATCACTTCAAACTTTGGATACCTTCGATATTGACAAAGCATATCAACTTTATTGGAGCTTCTATCTTCTAGCTTTCCAAGTATATTGACAATCATGATGCCACCTAGCTATCCATCTATTGATGCCTCCAAACTTTACCTAACTTCTTGTTCTGCATTCATTCACCCATTCTACTGAGGTTCATCCGACTTGTAAACATCTTGGCATTCAATATTACTGCTCGCCTCTGGAGAGCACCTAACCTTTACATGATCATGTCAAGACACTATTAACATAATTGTCTATGCATCTCTCGTGTGGTGCTATCCAACCAATACACACATCATAAACAGTGAATTATTCTTCAAAACATAATAAAGAATTTTCCTAACTTGATTTGAATCTTATTCAAGATCTAAAGATATATACGAGCATCTAGTATGTCCGGTGTCTGTGTTTTGGATCATTTGGGATTCTGAGAACATTTTTGCCTTGATTAAAAAAAAAAGACTAGGACTAATCGGTGTATTACACGACCAATCAAGGGACTCAAATTTATCCTGCCAATCCCACGCGATCTAATTTAGTTGACAAATAAGATAATGGCCAGATACGGAGGTAGTAATCAAATGACCTTATTTCCATCTATTGGAATGTAAAGGAAAGCAAAGGCGACACAAAGCACAATCACGAATCCCAAAGTTCCCTTGTTTGAAAACAAACTACTAGATGAATCTGTAAAATTCAGCAAAATAAGAAATAGCGATGTATGCTTGAAAGTGCATATCGAACTTCAGTGAGATTAGCAACGTTCTCAGTTCTAATGACATTACCACCATCCACCATGTACCAAAAGAAAACCCTTAATCACAGGATATAATGCCATCTCACCAAAAAATTCCTGAAATTTCCGGTTTGATTCAGGTTGGCCAGTTCAGGTAGGGCCTTTTTACAACCTAATGGACACCGACTTAAAATTTTTGACTTTACAGTGTTCGAGCATTGATCACATTCTGCATTTCCCACCTCCACGGTCTTAGGCCCTGTTTGGTTGGGCATTTGAAAGGCACTTTGGGACTCTAAAGTCCATTGGCCAAATGCAAACGCGTTTAGTTCGTTTTTTTGGGCGACTTTGGCAAGATGCAATTGCATCTGGCGTTTGGGAAGGCTTTTGGAAAAAGTTTTTAGAAAAATGCAAAGATTTTTGAGTTAAAGGTATTTTCTAAAATGCAAAGTGTGTTTGATAAATTGTAGTTTGAAAGCCCATTTGAAGTACCTTTGAGCAAAATGGTGTTTAGAGGAATTACATTTATAAAAGACTTTGGTAATAAAAAAAATTATCAAAAGAAAAATAAATAAAAAAAATTGATCGGCAAGGGCAGGTGGCCGCCGGACATCGGGCGACCACTGAAGACCACCAGCGAGGGTCGCCGAACGTTGGGCGACCCCACCGCCACCCAGATCTGGGTCATGGCGAGGTCGCACGACCTTCGGCGACCGCCGCAACCAAGATCTGGGGCGGCGAGGTCGCGGGAAGACCTTGCTGCCCCCGGATCTGGGTCGCGGCAAGGTCGGTGACCCGAACCTCGCCGGGACCTAGACAGGGCGGCGGTTGCACCACTCCCCGGCAACGGTTGCCTGGGCCACTGCGACCATGCTGAGCCATTGGCACCTGCTCACAACTTCGAGCAACATGTCGGCCTTCAACGGAGAAGAAGATGAACAGTACAATGACGAGGGCAAAACCGAAAAAATCGAGAGTAAGTGAGGATAGTTTTGGAAGAAAATAAAAAATTGAATAGTGCCACTTGTATGCCAAGAAAGCTGAAAGCTCGAGGCACCCTCACACCTACCTTAGGCTTTTAGCCTTGAGAAGGCCAGCTTTGGCCTAATGGGAATTTCAAAGTTGTTCCCAAACACCCCAGCTTTAGCCCAAGTATCTTTAGAAGCCCAAAGCCCTTTGCAAAGTTAATTCCAAACGCACCCCAAGTGGCTCTAAGGGCCTTTAGCCCAATGCAGCTCCGGAGGTACTTTGGGAAGTTGCATATCCGAATGCAAATCCTTGGTATTGTTCATCTTCTCCAAAACCATTGCACACCACCGCACGAAGAAGCTGACTGGAGGCTAATGACCGCTAGCCAAGGGGTCGTGCGCGCCAGCAAGGCGCCGGCAACTGCCGCCTGAGGGTTGCTCGCACGACCTCAAGCGACGGTTGCCCGGGGTCAAACAACCCCAGGCGACCATCTAGGGGCTAAATCCGGCCATTCGGCCCCCAAATCCAGCGGTCCGGCCGCCAAATGCGACGATCCGATGGTCGGACTTTAAAAAAAATGTTTTTTTAACTTAATAAAAGTTATTTACAAATGCAAATTTTACCAAACAGTATTTTGCCCAAAGTTATTTCTCAATACAAATTTTACCAAACGTTATTTGCATTTTGGAAAACCTCATTCTCCCAAAGGTATTTACATTTTTGCAAGTGCATTTCCCAAAAGTCGAACCAAGCGGACCTTAGATTGCAAAAGAAAAGCATGTTTTCACTTATCCACTCGTGCTATTTCTGCTATCGAGGAAGTAATGGCATATATGATAAAGGTACTTTTCAAGTGTAGACCACAAGAAGTTTGACTTTATGGAATAGAGTTGCCACCAAAGTTTGATGGTTGGGATTTTTTAATTTGCAATGAATAGATCATCCTCATTGCAATAGATTTTTTTTTTTTTTTGTCTCTATTCGTTGTGCTATATATTTAGGGCCTATTTGATAATACTCCAAACAATGCTTGATTCTATTTTTTTGTTCCCCGGAATAAACAAAGAATAAAAATCCATTCAGTAAAATTTTTGTTTTCGGGAATGATTTAGAACATAATGAAGAAGTATAAAATAGTTGCTCCTTGTATTCGGGAACAATTTCTAAAATCAAGTATAATTTTTATTCTTTTCTCTTCTCTTTCCTCTTCTTCTTCTTCCTTTTGGCCTGTCACCTCGCCAGTAGGTGTGAGGCTAGTCTTTGCTAGGCCAAGGCGAGGTCGAGTCTCGCCGATAGCCAGGCAATTCTCCAGCAAGCTCGTCGAACCTTGCCAAGTCGGTCGCCAGTCACTTCACAAAGAAGGAGGAAGAAGAAGAGAAAAGGAAAAATAGAAAAGAAAAAGAAAAAAAGAGAAAAAAAGGAAAAATATAATAAAAGTATTACAAAATTAAAATAAAAATATAATTAAGAAACCCATCAAATGCATTTTTATTATATGAATAAAAAACTTGGGTAGTTACCAAGCGCCTTTAAAAACTCATAAATTGTTCTTAGAAACAGAATAAAAAAATCATTTTTGAGCATAAATTGCTTTTAGGAATAGAATGATTAACACCCTTATTAACCTCATCCTCCTTTGTCTCCTCTCTCTACACTAGCAAATATGCACACATGTTGTGTGCACGTAAGAAATTGACATTTGAAAAATGAAATAAAAAACATTTTTATTGAGAAATATATCAATTATAAATAAAGAAAATAGATTATTGATAAATTTACTCAATACGGGCTACGTGTGTAATATACATCCATGGAAAGAGAAAATATTTTGAGGCTTAAAATTTTATTAGGAATATTGTTACATGGTAGAAAATATCTCGATCTTGATATCGAAAAGCACAAGAGATAATATATGACTTCTAGATCGCACATTTGTCCATGGACACAATGCTCGTAAAAGAAGAAAAGATATTTTGAGATCGTTTAAAAGTGAGAGGGCATCTTTATTTTGTACAATATCATAGATCATTTCTTTGATCTAATTGCAACTCTGACCTTGGCAATTTATGTCATGTTAGATATCTACGAAGAATCCATGACTTAGACTGAGAATTGAATTTCATGCCATCGCTGTATGAATTCCCCCCTTCATTTCTTACCCCAACGCACCTTTACTTTCATCGAGATTATCGTTCCCCATCGAGATTTTAAGTCATTTAATTGAGATTTTTAAAGATCGCTTTTAAGAATTTATACGTGAATCCTTGCCGCATGCAATACAACTACGAATCTACGATAACGATCCGAAACAATTTGTAAATAACAAAACGCACGGCCCGAGAAGTCGGGGCCCGGATTGCGTGGAATCATAGGCCCGGCCCGGCCCGGCGACTGATGCAAGGCGAGATGCGTGGAAGGCCTCGAGCCGAGAATGGCAAAACCGTCATTCGGACGAAGTTACGGGGAGAGCTCGGTAAAATCGGAGCGGCGGGGGTAAAAGATTTCAAAAATTCGCGAAAATGGGTATTTTCCCACCCAAACTGACCCGCCAAGTCCGGTTTTCGCTCCGGTTCGAAAACTCATAAAAAGCTTTCCCAGAACCGAATTCCTCATTTCATTATCTTTTCACCTTCTCCCTCTCTCTCTCTCTCCCTCGCTCGCAAGCTCGCTCGCTCTGCAGATCTCTCCTTCTCCGGCGCTCCCCGGTCAGATCTCTTCTCCGCTCTCGTAGCTCAAGCTTCGAAATTTCGTCGCCACCCACGTCTTTCTCGCGCCTGCTTTCCGCGTTTTTTTTGTTTTTTGCTTCTTCTTTTTTCGAAAATGCGTTCGAGGGGTTTAGCTCTCCGTTTTCTTTTTCTTTGGTTGCCCGCTTGAAGAGCTCTCGCGCACGAGAGGTCTTCGAGGCTTTCCGGTTCGAGGGTGATCGGCAAATTTCGTGATTTCGTTTGGTCTTTTTGGGTTCGGGTGGCGTGAAATTGAAGGAAATCTCGCGTTTGCGCTCTTCTTTTGTTTTTTTTTGGGCAGAGAACATGGCGGGAAAAGGTGGGAAGGGGCTCGTAGCTGCGAAGACCACGGCGGCCGCGAACAAGGACAAGGACAAGGACAAGAAGCGTCCCATCTCTCGCTCATCTCGTGCTGGTATTCAGGTAGATTTCCCCCTTTTTTTTTTTATTCTTTTTTAATTTTGATTTTTTTGGTTTTCCTTGATAATTATTTGTTGTTTCTGTTGTTTTACCGTGATAAGTGGTCGAGCATCAGAAATTAGTGAACGTTAGTGGAAAAAGGCCAAAGCTTTTACAGAATTGAAGGAGCCCCATTAGGGTGCTAGTGAAGGATGATTTAGTGTTTGATTCCTCAGATTTCTAATGAGGGCACGCTTGTCCAATGCTATATGAGATAAAGTTGGGAACTTGGGCGTTGGGGAGTGTTCGATTCGTGTAAACAACCTTAAATTTTACACGTGGTTGATGGATTAGAATTTTTTGGACTTCAGAATATCTTAACTTGCATGGTGGGTGGAATCTACAGGAGTACCAGCCTAGGTGATGAATTTTCAACTAGTAATGGTTTAGGTTTTAGCAACTTTAGTGTATATGTTAGCTTAAGTATGTTCATACTCTGTTTAGGTAGATATTATTTTGGGCGGGCAATGTTTACTCGTTTTGTCTTTTAGGAGATGTACTGGAAGATTGCGTTGTTTAAGCATTGTTTTCTTTTCCTTATGCTGTTGATTGCTGAGCTGACTGAAATGTGCGAAGCTGAGGTGGAAGTCATTCATCTGATTAGGTTCATTCACTGCTTAATTCTACTTTAGTATGTTGGCACTGTTTACGACATGTCTCATAATTAGTGGATGGATATGCAAGAGAAGGATCTTGAAGAGACGGAAGAGATGCTTGGCCATTATGTCTCACAACTATGTTTTAACATGTCTCACTAAAAAGTAATAGAGGTTCTCTCTATAGTATTTACAGTGGTATCGTACCATATTATAAGGTTTGGTTCTACTTGCATTTTATTTTAGCTGCAAATGACAACCATTTCGTGCATAATACTGATAGAAGACCTTTTCATACCTTTTGCTTTAACCATGAATATGCACCTTTATTTGCAATTAACCTTCTCAGTCAAGTAACGTGTTCTGGGGATGGTTTGCTTGAGATCAGTTTCCTGTGGGTCGTATTCACCGGCACCTCAAGACAAGGATCTCTGCTAATGGCCGTGTCGGGGCGACAGCAGCTGTGTACCTGGCATCAATTCTGGAGTACCTGACAGCTGAGGTGCTTGAGCTTGCTGGCAATGCAAGCAAAGACCTGAAGGTGAAGAGGATAACCCCGCGGCATCTGCAGTTGGCCATCCGGGGGGATGAGGAACTCGACACTCTCATCAAGGGAACCATCGCAGGAGGCGGTGTCATCCCTCACATCCATAAGTCCCTGATCAACAAAACCACCAAGGATTGAGTTAAAATCCAATCCCCATCAACATCAACATCAACATCATCTTCTCTTAACTGGGTGTTATCTGCTTGTCTTTCTGATATGTGGATTATGTGTAGTTTTAGTTTTAGACGAGGTTCTTGGTGCTTTTAATAGCTAGGTTTATGTCAGAATGATGTTTAATTTAAAATACTGGTTATCGTTCGATGTTTGTTATTCTCAACAAACCAACCCCTTCCGGGTTCAGTATCTTTATTAGCTGTATCAAATCAAGACCGTCTCTTCTAACTTTGCCTTCCGTGTAGGTAACGCCTTTTCTTCTGTCTCTGCACATTAGAAAAGGGAAGATCGATGGGTAAATGACCGCATAGAGGTCATCAATGACCTGTTCTTATAAATTGTTTTGCAGTTGAGTTGACCAAGAGCCTACCATTACGCATGGTTTATTTCTTACCGTAAGTATTAAGCTTGATTTTGGGCTAAACACGATGTGGAATTTCTCAAAGAATTTCATTAGGTCACGACAAGAAGGAATATGGAAATGGATGGTACTAATGTGGGATCTACACGTGGTGGCAACAGCTGGCGAGTTGTCTGTCTAGCAGATTTTGTCAGTCTTGTCTTGGAGATCAGATCGCCAACGATGCAAAATAGCTGATTTTGTTCTACTAGCAATAATTGGCGGGCTAATTCGTGAATACATAACTGGATCATTCCCCACGTCTACAAGCGTATGTAATATTATAATGTTCTTAATTTTTCCAAAAGACCTCAGTTTTAGGTCAAATTTTGATTTTGCTCAGAATTTTTTATCTTAAAAAAATCATAAATTTTTACCTTAGTCCTAAATTCGTCCTTGCCTCTACAAATCATCACTATTTTCTTCATAAGTACTAATGTAAGGGCCACTTAAGTTTATCAAAACTTGCATTTGCATGAACATCCTCACTTTCATATGGAACAAAATAGCTTGTTGATATTAATAATCATGAAAAACTCCGTGGCAATTTTTTTTTTTTTGGGATAGAGAGCAAATTTAGAATTGAAGTGAAAGTTTGTGATATTTTGTCAAATGAAAAAAATTCGGAGTAGAATTAAAATTGGACCAAAATTTGAGGGTTTTGTAGGAAATTAGGCCCAATAAAACATCCATATCTTCCTAATTTATTCAAGAGTGGTATAACTCTTTTTTTTTTTTTTTTCTTAGGATATGTGCATTGAAAGTCTCAAAACTTATTTCGAAAGGATAATTGAATTTTAAAACTTATAAAAAGTAAAATTAAATCTTAAAATTTGTCAAATTAGCTACAATTGAGTTATTCCTCTAATTTCATCTATTTAAACTAATGAAAAATGCTGATTTTTTATTCTTAAATTTTCTCTCCCAATGTGGCAATGACATGGTTAAAACATGGAACACAATATTAAAACTATGTTATTTTAGATTAAATTCTAATTTTTTTACCAAAATCTTAATTTAGACAAAAACAACCATAATCTTAATAAAATAAAATAAAAACATATTTTAGAACACCAAAAGAGGGAACTAAGGGCAAGGGTGGTAGGCCTTGCCATTGACGCCCCGGTTGTCGGAAAGTGCTGACAAGGTTGCTGACCCTCGCCTAGTTGTGGTGGCCCTTGGCTAGACCATTTTGAGCCCCTTTCTAGTGATGCAGGGGTAGCCTACCGTAGCTCTTAGCTCCTTTTTTTTTTTTTGGTGTTTTTAAAATAATTTTTAATTTTATTTAATTAAGATTTTAGTTAAAAAAATTAGAATTTAATCCAAGTCATTGCTACTTTGGGAGAGCAAATAAAAAAAAGAAAAATCTACGTTAGTTTTTTCATTAGTCTAAATAAAAGGAGTTAACAAAAGAATTTCGTCATATCAATTTGATAAGTTTTAGGACTTAATTATACTTTTTGTAAATTTTATGACTCAATATACTCTCACAATAAATTTTAGGACTTCTAGTATACATGCCCTTTTTCTTTCTTTCCTTTTTCTCACATAATTTAAGTGAATATTCAATTTTTGCCTAAGTTGCACAAACACTCTCAATGACCCTTCATATCGTGTCCGACACGTGGTCAACACGTGTCGAAAAATCCAACATGCAATCAACTGCCTCCGACACACTCCGACATGCGAGTCGGAAATTCCGACACGTGACTGCGACACGCATGTGATTATTTTTACAAATTTCCAATATTTCTAGGGTCTAAATATAAATATATGAAAAAAATAATTAAAAAAAACGAATGATATTAACAATACAAATTTCCAATACACGAATGGGGTAATTTTTTTCTTATTGTTAAATTTTAAATTTAATAGTGGAATGTGGATTACTTGTTTTTTCCTCCAAGTTTTATGGATTATTACAACGAAATGTAGTTGCATTTATCAAATTAATGATATTAATAAATGTAGGATTAATGTTTTTAGTATAGATAAATGTAGGATTAATGTTTTTAGTATAGATTAATTCTAGGTTCTTATTATTATTATTATTTAAGGCTCTTTTATTATTATTATTATTATTATTATTATTATTATTATTATTATTTATTATTATTATTATTATTATTTTTATTTAGTTATTTATGCATTTATATATTAAAATATTTATTTAATATATGTGTCGGAACGTGTCGGAATTCTCTACTTTTTGAAAAATAATGTGTCGGTATGTCGTGTTATGTCGTGTCGCGTGTCGCGTGTTCGTGTCGGTGCAACATAGATTTTCGCGACTTCTCCCTTCCCTAATATTACTTTATTTCTTTTCTCTTCTTGTTATCAAGATACAAAATTTAAATACCTAATCATTTCGTTGAATGATAATTTGGTGAACTACCTAATTTCGAGTTGCTTCACTCATTTTATCTCAGCAGTACACCAAACGGGACGTAAAGGACTTTTCATTTCCATGTAAACTGGAAGCACGTGATGACAAAACGCGAACATGATTCGCGTTTTCCATAGTTAGATGCCGAAATGCAGAAGAACTCATTCGTCTGTCTTTCGAGGAAGACACGAGAGCAAGTCTGTCTCTGAGGGCTTCTAAGGAATCTTCTCCAACCAACCATGATGTCTCTCCCAGAAATGGCAACAGGAGACCGACCATAGCCATGCAATTACTCATTGCTTTAAACAAAGTTCATCGCCATAGCAGGCGTTTGATAAGTTGATTATTTCTAGGATAATGTCGCGAACGGAATCAACAAGAATGTGCAAGGTGGGTATTCTGTCAAGACACTGCGCAAGTTTCGTTGTTTTCTAGATACATGATTGATTTGATTGAATAGTAGAAGCATACGGAAAGGAAAATAAACGTGCGGAGGCTCGATTGATTAGTTGATTCTCTGCATGATCTACTGTAGTGATTTTATATTTATACTATTCGTACCTCATGAATTATGTGTTTAAGATGAAGGGAAGGATTCATTGTGGAAAAGGTACAAGATGAAATGCATTTTCTACTTCTAGAAAATTGTGATATCTATTTATTCTTTTTTTAAACAATACCTCATTTTTGTGCAGAATAAAAGAGTCTACAACTATGAGGACATATTGTAAACGAATACTGAATTTATTTTATTATATATCAAATAGGATTATAATATTACTTATAATATTTCTCATTATATAATAAAACGTAATGACTCATCATTCAAAGATACTATATGATTTGAGCGAGCAAGCACAATGAAGGATAACATTAGATGGCCAGCTTTCTTTATCAAAAAGCAGCAATACCAAAATGTTCCTTGTGTAATGGAAGATATATATAATATTTTTTTTTTGAGTTTGAACGTGTATCATATTTTCACCTTATAAATGGGACCTACTCCAAATTGGGACCTTAGAGTAAGTGGAGTCCCGTTGAGTTGACACTATGTATGTGCTCAATCTAACTCTCAAAATTGACATTTCAAGTTTGAGCATGATACTATAAAGCGTAGATATGTTTGATTAAGATGGATCATTCAATAAATGTATTCTTTGTTTTTACTTTATTAATTTAAACTTTAGAGAATGAGATTAATTTTAAAAAAAATAGCCTTTTGTGTTATAAAAAAATTTGGAGTAGGATTTTACTCTCAAAATTTCATATGAAGTTTTTGATATGAAGTTGAACATAATGATGAACTACTATTTGTTGGGATAAAATAAAGAATTTTACAATTGTCAAAGTAAATGTTATGTAATCTCATAAATATCTCCCATACCGATATTAAAATTGTAATTTTGTCATCATACAATCATTTCAATTAATATACTTAGATTCTTTGATTTAAAATGTTTTGCTACTTTACATATCAAAATAGTTTCACCTCTTTACATGCATGCGTTTGTGCTCTTTTGCTAATACTTATGCTAATGAACTAAAAAAATTCGAACCTATAATTTGTGCTGCCCTCTGAAGAAACTATAAAGAACAATGGGTTTGTAGAAAAAAAGGGTCAAGTAAAGTTTAATACTCTAACTTCCGTTGTTTGTACATATTATGAATTGAGAGAGCGCGAGAGAGGAGAAAGGGGAAATAAAGAGGTAATGCGGGAGAGCCTAGGGAGTGTTGTTGCTTCCTTTCAACCACCACTATCCTCACCGGAATGGCCGACCTAGCAAGAGTCACAAACGACACCCTGACGAGGGTCACGACCCTTACCGTTCTTTAAGGTGCGGTCTTGTGACCTTCATGATGTGCCTTGCCCAGACCAATGTAGGCCGATCCTTACTTAGCAAGGGTCCCGCCGAACCCGCCATACGCCGACCCCACCACGTTTGCAAGGGGCGGTGATGGCCCTTGACTTCTCTTTCTCTCTAGATTCGACAAGGGTTACTGGACCCACATCTGATACGATAAAGGTTGTCCGACCCAAATCTAACATTTATTATTATAAAATCCACAATCTAATATTCGACCTATGAGTCGATGCTACCATGTAGGGGTCCATGATATCCATCCAAATTGTGTTAGGCAAGGACTAACATAACCTTTTGTCATATGACAAGTTGATTGGTCTCTATATGGCAAAAGACTTGACTAATATGCTCTTAAATAAGCCCCTTGGTATTTAGGAACTTCTGTGATGTCAATTTGAGGTATAATAGACCCCACACGTTGCTAAAGTTAGAAGACGCCTTCCCATCATGTGTGTGTGTGTGTGTGTGTGTGTGGCAGGAAGAGGCACTTTTCTTTGCTATAAAAACACCCACTCGCAAATACAGCATATTTCAATTCAAATACCAACAATTCCGTGCGAAAAAGCATCTTTCATGGGTTCGGCGAGTGCTACCGTCGAGAATCTAATGCTAGCAAAACTCCAAAACTCCGCCCGCATATCCTGACAGTCCAAATCTCTCTCTAATCCAGAATCTGCTGTATATAGAAACCACCCTCTCCATGCACGAAACGTCACGCACAGTACCCTGGTTATCTCTCTCCCATCTCTCAGCGTCGTAGCCAGTCATGGAAGCAAAGCTCCTTCATCAGAGCATGAGCCCTTTATGCCGACCCGCCATCACCCTCCATGTCGACGCGCTAACAAGCCTCTACGTTCTCCGGTTCTCGCCGTCTTGACAAGACCCACCAAGAAAATAGTGGAAATCGCGGAGAAGACAGCGACGACTACAAGGCCAGAAGAAGATGCCGTTGTTACGAAGTATGAAGACAACTGGTTCGAACTCATGGCCACTAATCATCTCTCTCGGAGCGTTCAAGCCGCTATAGGTTAGTTTTTTCGGATACATATGTATAGAGTGGAACTAAACCTTTCGTTTTCCGCTCATAAGGGAAAAGATGAAGGGAGGAAAGCGATGTGATGTTGGGCAAAATATGCACTGATTGCTTTCTGCAGGTATTAGGAACAAAAAGAGCGGGTATGAGGGCTTGGTAGAGGCTGCCTCGGCCGCGTACCGGAGCTTCAATCCGACAGAGCAGCGCGATCTCGTCATCTCAGCTCTTGATAGAGCCTTCCCGAGGCCAATCTTGAATATGGCAAGTCCACGTCGCTCGTGTTTTTGTCTTTTTGTTTTCTGGTGCTACCTAGTTGCTTTCTTCTCACCAAATAAAACAAGTAAAAACGAAAAAAAAATGCAAGGACAAGCTGAAAGACCACATCATATTACGTTCAACTCAACGACGAAAGCAATTTCTTGTACATACATATGCTGCACATATGATCCACCTGAATTACACTTGCACTGTTATCAAGAATTCACCAAATTTAAATTCTGGGTTTTATATCTCTGAAAGATGCCGTGACAGTAAGATCGTCTCGTGCCCTGAATATAACGCCGCTTTGAGGACGTACACATAACCAAAAGGAGCAAAAATTACTTTATTTTATTAGTTTTGATAGGAACCCCAGTTAATCATGAATCATATTTTTAATTAATCTGCACTTTTCTCCTTAACCCTCCTTCTCTTGATATAATCGAGTGCAGATAAGGACACTGCTGCCTCGGTCCAAATTCACCAGGGAATATTTTGCTGCCTTCACCACTGTGTTCTTCTCTTGGCTGGTCGGAAAATGCGAGGTAAGGGAAGTCATTATCTATTAATGACTTTTTCATATTAGTTTATGACTTATGAACAAGCTACTTTTTTTATTGCTGCCGTCCTTTATTGTCCTTTTTGTGTTATTTGTTCTTTTTGTTCGTTTTATTGGGCTACAAAGGGTAAAGGGCACACGTCGTTATTGAAGATAGCACTTTCGAAGTTTTCCCATCATGCAGTCCCAAATCAAGGGTCAGAAGAAGGTGCATTTAACATAGATTTTTGGTTTGCCAATGAACCTAGCTATAGTAAAATTGATCTATGAAAAACTTAGTTCTTGAGATCATTAGCCTATGTTAAATGTGGAATACCCATACCTAGGTGTTAGTTAACTGCTCGTATGAAAACTCCAAGTCTCATTTGGATAGGAAAGACCATTCGAATGATTCATAATTGAGATCTTAGACTCATTTTGGAAGCTTGGTGGTATCAAAGTATGGGCGAAAATCACTAATCAAATAGAAGAGTCGATACTGATTGAGACGTAACGATTTAAGTAAAGGAATTTCCGAAAATCCCAAGTCACACGTCGAATAGAAGAGTTCTTTTTAGTGATTCATGAATATGATTAACTCTGTAGACTTATCACCTAGTTTAAGTACCACTTGCACGACCTATGGAGTGAGAACATGGTGGTTATAGATCCACATTGGCAATCGAGAGATGCATGATTCGACTCTTCACTCCGGAGCCTTTCCCAATTCACGGGGAACGGCAACAATTTGTACAAAGCAAAAGGTTTCGCCAACCTTGAGGACTTGTACTCCTAAAGATTCTAAGGTATTCAATTTGTTTATACACACCTTAGGCGATAGAAAGCAAAAAAGAACACAATTTACAAACCACCCTTTATTTTATGTGTCTTGCCCCCGGTCGATGGTCAGCCAAATGAATTCGGCCATGATAGGTAGCAACAATCATAGATCCATACCTTTTTGACTGCATAAGGTGGCCGACCCAACAAAATAAAATTTTGGCCAATAAAGTTTTCAACGCTTCGACCTAATTTCCTACCACTGAGTAAATTATGTTGTTTCCTATATATTGTCCTTATTAAGAATAACGAATTAATGAGACAAAGTGCATGGATATGGAGTACCACCTTGGACGCCTCTCTTTAAAGCCGCAAATTCTTTTCACATTTCTTGCTGTTTGTCGGCGTCTCCCCCGCAAGTCCTCCCTTCTTGAAGGAGGACCATACACTCATGGAAATAAAAAGGAATAAATGGGACTTTGCCCACTTAATTCAAGAGAGAGAGATAGAGATAGAGAGGAGAAGAAGAAGAAGAAGTGGAGGAAGACACATAAGTCTCTAGAGGTTTTTAAAAGTGAGAGTAGAGTAAGAGTGACCTGATCGCTTCATGTCCAGGTCATGAATATGATCAACCAAAGTTGACAGTGGCCACTGGCCAGCGAGACACTCAAATTAAATTTTGAGGGCCTAGAGGCGGATAAATTGAAAGAAGCATATAAAAACTCGCCACAAGAAATCAATGCAGCGATCGAGTTTTTGCAAGTGGTACTTGCAGTCCCGGGGGGGCGTATCAAGTATTTTGAATGATATATGAGTTCAAATCTGGTGTAAAAAGTTTTCATGCTTGCGTTTTTCCTGCATCATTTTTGGAAATCTACATTAGGCAGTTAAATGTTTTGCCAGAGAGGACGCAAAGAGATTGAAAATATATCCGACCCACCGGTGAAGTGCGTGTGTGTTGGGTCCTCATTGACCCATTTGAAAGTGCAACATATTGGTAAACAGCACTCAAGTATGGAAATGAAAAATTAAATCAGGACAGAATTAAAGTGCTTAATGAATAATATCTGATGAGTCTTTATTCAGTGCGAATTTACACATCGAACCATGCAGCTAATCCAAGAGAAAGCATTTGGCAAAAAAATAATGATTTGTCCATCATGTCCGCAGGCAGCAATCTCATCATTTTCCTGTTGAAATCAGGTGAGAGAATCAGAGCTCGATGGAAGAAGAGAAAAGAATGTCGTCCACATAAAGAAGTGCAGGTGAAATTCTACTTTCATCCTTTAGTATCTGCTACTGCAGAGATTCAAGCTGACTCGTTATCGCAATTAGCAAGACAAGACGCATCTAAGCATTAAAATAAACTGCTCCAATGATTGTGCCTCACAAAGACTTTTCTTCAATTACAATGATGGCCCGAATCATCTCCGTCGTAACCAGAAATCATATCCATTGTCAGAGTCATGCAAACTTTGCATAAGCCTTACATCATTCAATTGAGAAAAGAAAAAAAAGGAAAGAATTTCACATATCTTTACCTGGCAGGTTTTTGGAAGAAACCAACTGTGTGGGCATGTGCCTCAATCTCTGTAAAATGCCTTGCCAAACATTTATCAAAGACTCCCTAGGAGTGCCGGTCAACATGGTACCAAGTAAGTATTTCTTTCTAGATTGGCAAAATTGAACAAAACATGATGCAGTTATGTTCTGTTGACAATGTTCTGCCCAAAAACATTATATTGTAAGCGCATGTCATATTCTTTAGCAAAAAAACCTTCCTGTGTTAGACTAAGGCTGCTTAAATGTTCCTGGTAGATGAAGCCGTGTATTCTCTCAGCTGATAAACGAAACTCACAAGTGAGTTTCCTTGACAGATAGAAAATGGCTTGAACACATACATATTAATGTCACTTTTCATTTCATGGATGGAATGCTTAACCGCCTAGCATCCACTCCAAGGTCCACAATTACCAGGAGCACACGATATTATGTCATCCGAAGAAAATTAGCACAAGGGAACATACTCTAGTACCATTTAATTAAATAATTGCGGTCAGACTACTGCATTAGTAGACAAATGAGGAAAAGACATCATAATATGAAGAGTAACAGTGCCTGCACTACAATGTGGAGGCCATGCTATCATGTCCTTGGAGGGTCCCATTGTTGAACCACTTAGGGTGCAAAAACTTCAGGTATAGCCATACAACCTCAGGTACATGTAATTAAATCAAGGGAATAATTCTTGGATCTTTGCCGGTGACTTTAACATGAGAAATTAGTGCAGTGAAATCCACTGCGTTAATTTAAAGGCACTAAAACTCGTGTAATTCCATGAAGCCAATCATTCTTCCGTAGCCTGTCTTGTCAACGTTACATCTCCACCTTAGTAATGAAAGGAAATCAAAGACCTCTAATTTCCATGAGCCGATCATTTGTCATTTAGTGTAGGGTTATTCAGAAATAGTGATTTGGAGAAAACCACGGGCAAAGTAGCAGAACACTGATGAGCACATATTTTGACATATGCACCGGTGTGTGCATGTATGATTATGTTTATTCTTGGCTGGCGCTGATATCAGAATATATCTTAATTTGCAGATTTTGATGACATGAGTTGCCAGATGGTATTCGGGCAAGATCCTCCGGCGATAAGTGATGATCCAGCATTCAAACAGCCATGCATTAAATTATGTAATGACTCAAAACAATAACCCATTTCTCTAGGGCATTCGCAACACCAAATGGACAATTGCATGGAGACACTTTTTACTGCAATGACAGACTCATAAAACAGGTATACTTAAGCATGCAGTTTCTAATCTGTAGCATGTTAAACATGCAGGCAAGGCAAAGCAAAAGCACAGTGCAACATGCACCAATTGATGCAGAGAGACAGAGAAGGGGAATGATGGACAGTTGCATTACCAATACGTGGACCCAAATAATTCTTTGTAGTAGATATACAAAGGCCTAGCCATGACTTTTTTCCCCTTTAAGTTGTTCATCATATTTATCACCCAAGAAATTATGTATCTGAAAAATATCAAGATATACCTATCATGATGTGTATAGAGGTACGCTCTTGCATTGTAAAAGCTATTTAAGCAAGGCACTCATTACCAAAGCTGCAAAACAATGATGTCCAGGTTTCTTCATCAACCATACTAACCAAGTTTAAGGACACGCAGGAGGAGATATTCAAGTGGAGATTTGACGTAGCAATAGTTACATCAAAGTTTTTTGAGTGCAGAAATGACAGCTCATAAAATGATTTGTGCTGAGCTCCAAATTTTATCAAATTTCCAGGAGAAAAGAATTAAAAACTTCCGATCAGTAAAAGTTCAATATTCTCCTCCTGAGTATGTTACACAGCCTGTCTTAATTCCTGGCAATGACTGGAGCCAGATAACTTATTTTATTTTATTTTTATTTTTAAGTATGGCAACATAGGAAAACAAGAGAGAAAAGAAAACTCAACAAAAGATGAGACTTCTATTTTCTCAGCATTAACAGAAAATATGCATGAGAAAGGCACCTGAAAATTGAGATGTACAATAGGAGCGAGTTTTAAGTGCTTGGCCATCCCCTGGGAATTTCTATCATCGGATCTTTTCCTGACTCCAAGCTTAGTAAGCATGTCGGTCTACTGACTCTCATTAGCTGTGATGGGTTTCAAAATTTACTGTGAAATCCAATTATCATTTATTTTCCAATAATATTCCTCACCGTATCATAGCGAATTTCCCTTTTTAGCAAGCAATTGCAAGTTTAAAATCCTTTCTTCTGCATATATCTGAAACATGATGTTAAGGTTTTATGGGGCAATTACTGCTTTGCTCTTGACTCTTGTAAAAAAGGCTACATCAGTTAAGATAATCATAAAGATCGTGAATAACCAAAACAACATATGATTTCTGGTAAAAAAGATGTGTACGTTGATTAAGCAACCACATTACATAGAAGAAGCCAAAAACAGAAAGGAGGGTTTGAATATGACAGATCCTCCGAAATAAGAACATCAGCAAACCAGATCCTTGCACCACTTGGAGACTAGACAGGGTGAAAGACTCATATATCCTCCAGAATTTTCTTCAAGTGATTGAGTCGAGGACGGACTTCATACTGTCATAGCTGGGTTTCATGATGACTTTTTGTAGGAAAACCAATCGGCTTCTTTCTAGAAGGTGAGTGTTTTGACCGAAGAGCCGGTGTAGGGTTCAAGATCAGCAAGTGGACCATCCATGTCTCCCACCTTTCATAAGATGTGTCAAAAGACCTTGCTAAGATTCTTAAGCAGTCTTTTCTGTCTCAAAGGGAGAGTGACCGAGTGATCCAACCCACTTTCAACCACTTACACGTTCAGCTGTAGTGGATCTCTTAAATAATGAGGTTTTGAACCTGTCTTAGATGAATTAACTGTGAGGCAGCAGAAACAGAGGGAGCATGACATGTACTAGAATTATAGGATGAACAGGGAAGATTCATGTCAGAAGAAAAAGGACAGGAGAATTCACACCGCATAGCAGAAAGCACATTATCATGTAAGACGAATTACCATGTTTAGTCATTCCCTTCATAAAGAAAAAAAAAGTCCTTCTCAGACATCAACAACTATGCAGCATCACATCATGCTAATCTGAGTTTGCTAGGTACAAACTTTGCCTACCTCACCAAATGGAATTTTTCCCACTCATCACGTTAGAAAATAATTGGAACGCAAGCCTTGGTGTAGGGGTAAAACGTTATTCCATTGTGGCCTGAGGTCACAAGTTCAAGTCAGGAAAAAAGCCTCTCTGAGAAACCAGGGGTAAGGTTGCGCGTATCAACTTCTCGACCACATTAGGGAACACTATCAGATTTAAACTCGTCTGAGAAAGGATTTTAGCATTGCAAATCCATAAACAAATTTCCTATGGTACCGCACAATTTACTGCGAGTTGCTTCTTTGGCCTTCACCATTAATCCCATTGAATACCTACTTCGTCTTGCTCTGCTAAAGCATATGAAAGCACACCGAAGTAGTTGCAACTTGAGAAATGACTAAGGGGTCTAATATCTTCACTTGGTGATCACTGTACCGTAGTTAGTTTTAGTCTTCCTTATCTAAGAGCCATGACAACAAGTGACGAGCCACAAATTTTCTCCAGCACTCATGATTCAACATTTTCTCCACCACTTACGATTCCCAATATGTGTTAGTTAATACATACAATTCTTTAATGCGGAAATTTAAAAGAAAACAGTGATCTTTGATATTCATGACTTTTACAAATAGATGAAGACGTACCTTTATCCATAGAGTTAATCGTTGTGGAAAACCGAAGAACTCGAACCAAATGAAAAAATCCAATTTATCTCCCTTAACCCACTATTCAAAGAATATATTCTATTGATGGAGTCTGATTTCTCTCCCTTAAACCCACTATTCTTTAATGTATTCTATTGATGGAGGAGAGAATACCGAGGTCTTTTTAGTTATTATTATTCATATGGGTGGAGAGATGACTGGACTCTATTTATACGTTCTATCAATAGGTGCCTTCCATCAAAGTGTCTTTTAACTTCCATAAAAGTCACACTTCTTCGAAAAGCATAACTTCCTTGAGGATTATACCATTTCGTATTATTAGAGTCGCAACTTCTCATAACCAATATTTATTTTTTATAGTATTTCAACAATTATTAAACCATATAATAAATAATATCATGTGGGCCACAATAATTTTTACAATATGCTCGTGATAAATAAAATCTGTCTTATCATTCTAGTCATATAGGAAAACAGCAAGGCCACGGTAACTAAAGTTTGTATTGTGACACATGACCATCAATCATCAAACCAAGCAATTCTAGCAAATATAATTAGAAAACAGTTCATACTCTCGGTTACATTCTTGGCACAAGTTTTGTCCCCCACAACCAAACAGTAGTCAAAGATCATTGCAAATCGTCAAACTCCACTTCTATCGGATCTTATTTAGCATATTTTGACATTCTGGGAATCCACAGGCAGATGACGATCCTTAAGCACGGCAATTATTAATCTGTCTCTTCCTTAACTATCATGTCTGTTTGTGCAGTCTCAAATTTTATCAACCACGAAAAAGCAGATAGTGCTATAGGCGAGCAAGACAATTCAAGAAACAAACTTTCTGCTAGAGCTCGCACTGTCAGCTGCGAAGAAGCCAATGGTCAACTGGGTATTTGCCTTTCTCCATCACTCCCTTATTTAGATAAATAATGGGCCTTTCTGTTTTTCCACCATTCATCTGACACATCGATTCGTAGCTCGATATTCGGGGATCCAGAATCCCTTAAAACAATCTTTTGGGCCACAAAGTGTGTCAAAATTAAGGTCGATTCAGAACAGCCTCGGACAGGAACAACGAATCACTGTACCGGAACCGGAAACCAGAACAAAATACACTCGTTGGAACTTCAAAATACTATCTTGAAGCGTACAAATCATGACTTGTATGGAGAAGCATCGCCGGCTGTAATTTAAAGCCGACTGCCTCTACTGTACAGTGAAACCGAAATTGCAGAGACCCAATGGCGCAAAATTAAAATCATCTTCCGATCCTGTTCCATCTAGACAAAGCTAAAATGATGATCTTCCCCTTGATTTTGGCGGGAAAAGAACTCTGTGTTGGTTCAAAAACTCGAGGCATTGTGACCAACCGGGCGCGACATTCGGTCAACGAGAAACCGATTCGACCGGCCGATGAACTTGTCAGCGTGCCGATCACGAGGAACCGATCCTAATGAACGATCAGCGACTTGAAAAAACCAGCGATTTGACAACGAGAACTTCCTCACTGTGCGTGGCATCACGAGGAAGAGATGGACGTGACGAGATCGCTTCGTCCATGTATGAATCGTGCGGAGACTCTGCGAGAAGGTGGAAGGAGATTTGAAGTTTTCGATAACTTACTTTAATATCAAAATCGAAAAAAAACGGTCACTTAGCCGTGATCATTTTTTAAAAACTCATATTAAAGTGATCATTTTTTAATAACTGACTGACACTTAAGTAATCACTTTTGATAATAATTGACACCCAAATGATTCATATTTATAATCTTTGACACTCAAATAATCACCCGTCAACTTGTCTTCATGACGTTATTTGGGGATTATATATTGAGTAAGTATGTCAATGAGCCACATAGGATTAAGAAATTTATATAATATGGTCACGTTAGATTTCCGATAACTCATAACAGAGTTGCCACTTAATGATCCGCAAAAAACTTTTGACATTAAAGTAATCACCGTACATATCTTTTAGTAGTATCATTCTCACAATATCACTATGCATATATACATTTAGCAAATATTTAATTCTTGCTCATTTTTGACACCTAAATTTTTATAACCCGTTTAGTCATTTATTGCATTAAAAAATTAGGGGTTAATTTTATCATTGAAAAAATAGTTAATTGCATAACATATAGTTTTAAGTGCATTTATTTTTATTTTGCCTTTACATTGGGCTGGTGATGGATGGGTTCGAATTGATGGTTCAGAAACTTTAATTTGATGAGTCAGGCTAAGCCCATGAAGAGAGCCAATCGTCGGCGGCCCGTATCCTTGAGGAGATTTTACGGATTTATTTTTGTGAGATTTTAATTCAAAAGTAAATATTGTGTTTGGAAAAGAAATCTTTTAAAATGCGTAGGGTTTTGAGGGGGCACACATTGAATATATGGCCACAATATAGAGAGAGAACATACGTAAAAGAGAGGGAGCTGAAGGAGTCACGGTCGAGACCCCTTCACGGCCGTGACTTTTGCTGAGTTTCGTGGCTGCCCCTCAACGCTGACCTTGCTGCCAATTGTCCGCTTCAGTGACACATCAAGCTTCAGTGACACATCAGTGGTCCACGACCTTCGCAGCCTCCAAACAAGAGCCCACAGCAATTCCAATGATCTTCAGTCCAGTGGTCATCCAGTGACGCCAGCAAGTCCAGTCCAGCGAGCCCCGCTGTTGCGCTCTTATCATGCCTCACGGCAATCCAATCGTGCCAAGGTCTTCATCGACGCATCAAACCAGTCCACCAGCCACTACTACAGCCTTCTCGGAGGCTCTCTGTCAGCGACCAGGGCCACCACTGACGAGCATAGATCTCTCACATATCTTCTTTAATATTGTTTGTTTTATTTGAAGGAAGTTTTGGGCTGAGTTTAAGACCACCTTCGATCAACATAGACGGGCTCAGGCTCATGGAAAATTTAATCTAATACACGGCCACTTGCAACACCAAATATTACAAGTCTTTTTGGTTGTGTTTGCAGGTTTTTCAGCAACGTCCAGCCATGGCACCCCCTCACCACGCATCCTAGTGTCCTCGTAGCAACTAGCAAGCCGAGTGACGGCCGCAGCTTTTAATATCCCATCACATCCGAACGAGATTCCTATAGAAGCTGTTAATTCTCACTATCATGCTAGACGACGTACCTGTCCAGATTGCACTAATCTAGACCATTGTTGCCGCTGGTCTTCTTTCTTCACAGGGCACCTGACTTTGACTAATCAAATAATTGTCCCCTGCAGCACCATGACCCACGAACAGCACCAAGAAACCCAACCAAGCATCCCGTGAAGTTTCTGTTTTGTAGGTTTGTTGATTGTAAGCAACACCGGGAGACCCATCGGCCAGCATCACTATGAACCGCCACGTGACCCACTGCCACTCAAGTCACCACCGTCAGTTGTGCCATAGGCCACCGTTTGCGAGCCATCCATCGACAAATTTCAATTTTGAATTATATCCGCAAATTAGGTAAAAAATCTCATCCAAATTTGATTAAGATATCATATTGCCTAGGTTGATAAGATTGATATTTAATTTAATATTTTTGAGTAACAGGCATAATGTCAATTAGAATTTATTGCCTAATTCGCAACCACACCCAAGCTGGAATAAAATTGATATTTTGATTTTTAAGGCTTAAGATCAATTTATCGATTTTATTAGCGAGAAAATCAAGTTTGATTTATATATTATTCCTTGATCTGAACGATATATGGTATCTTTGATGATTCTAAATGGCTTGGTGCTTGTCTGCTTTAGTGTAATTTGCATATTTAGACTAAGCATTTTATTTATTCTGAATTTTTGAAATAAAAATACCATAAAACATAAATTTAGGATGTTAGATTTTCGTTTCATTAAGTTAAATTGCATGTTTAATTATTTGCCAATTTTAATTTCGAATTTTATATAAAAAAAACCTAGAATTAGGGCATTCTTTGCACTTTATTGCATGTTAGGATAAAATTACACGTAATTTAATTCTAGAGAATAGTTTTTAATTTGTTATAAGTTTAGATAAATTTTTTAGATAGATTGCATCTTAGTTCAGAGATTACCAAGTTAAGATAACATCCTAGTTTAAATTAAGATTTGGCCTAACCTAATTCTTAAAATAAGCTGGATAGAATCTTAATCTAGCTAGATAATTTTCGCATTTTTCTAATTTCGAATTTCAGGGAAAAAAACAAAAAAAAATCGTCTTAGAATAAATCAATTTCATTCTTTAGGATAGACTGCATTTTATTTTCGTCATATAGCTTAGGTCATATTGCTATGTCATATCATTTCATGTTAGATTAGTAGCATGCATTGCATAAAGCATGATTCATTAAACAAGTGAAAACAAAAAAAGAAATTGCGTGTTAATTAGAAATCATATTTAGGACTGTCGATGTGAATTCTGATCTAACGTTGCAGATGCTTTCGTTGTCATGAGGTAAGTCTTGCAATTTATTCATTACTTTATTTGAGTGTTAAATTTGTCATCTCACATGTTAAAGAAATAAATTAAAATCAATTCAAGCTGTTCACAAAACATTTTTTTCGAAATAAAAGAGAAAGGCACTGAAAGAGTATTAGAGAAATCTAGCGTAATCAAGTCCCCAAACTCACAATCTCTCGTTCGAGTTACTTTACTTGGGTTTCTAATCGACCCACCGAAAATAAATTAGTGGCGACTTTTAATTAAAAATCAATCGCGTGTTTAGAACTTGAACCTAAGTTGTGAACTGATATGGACTTGGGCGAGCTTGAGCAAAGTTTAGACTTACTAATCCATTAGCCAAACCTAGGTGGTTCACCCGAAAATTTGATCGCGACACTCATCTCTAATTTTGGTAATATATATCTAATCAATGCACAAGAATTCATTGGAATTATGTATATTTTGGTAATAAGCATTAAGAAATAGTTTTTTTTTAATGTATAAATAAGTTCTATTTGAAATATCAATGTGTATATGTTTACAAATAATTATTTATGACAAGGCTTTCACAAATTTTCACAATTCATATTGAACTAATAATGACATTAAAAGATCTAGCTTGTGTTTTGCTTACATTTGACAAATAAATAATATTAAACCCATACTTCGCAAATGATGATATGAAGATATCAATCTGATATTTGATAAATAAATAACGTTACAAGATCGATAAAAAATTTGGATGGTGATGAAAGAAATTTATATGACATGCTTAGAAGTAAATAAATATGATAAAATTACCCATCATATAAAAAAAAAATAATTATACGTTTAGATTGTTCTATTACGTGACCGTGTATATTTCAAAGATAAATATAACGAAAAGTGTAATAAATGATAAGTGTTATTATTGAAAAGTTGTATGCTTAAGCACTGTGAACATTAGCTAATTCATAACTTACCCATCAATACAAAATCTTTATTGATTGAAAAAAAGAAGAAGATTTAAAAGCACTCTATGACATGATAGTGCGTATTTAATAGTTAAATGATATTCGAGGATCATTAAGAAATTGTTTAATATAATGCCCCCTAATAAATGACATGGGATCAATAAAAAAATATCACAAGAAAGTTATAACTTATCTATTACAGATAAATAAAGATTGTAATTATAGTTAAGTAAAAAAATAAAATGCAACAGGCCTATCATCACAAAAAATTTATACGGAAATGTAAAAGTTCATATCTGGGATCAATAAAAAAAAATTATCACAAAAAAGTTATAACTCGTCTCTTAAAAATAAATAAAGATAACAAAATCAATAAAACGATCATTGTTAAATAAATAAAAGAGGCCTATTGCCACTCAAAAAATTGGTAAGATGGGAATCCGCTACCTACTGGGTGGATTCTGAATAATGGAGCCTCTAGAGGCAACCCAAGACTTATTAGTGCAAAGGGTTTATTTGGAAACGAGTGGGGTGATTAATTTGGAAGTTTACCGCCTTTGTAGGAATGTGTTCGTCAGTAGAACCTTGGGCTTTGTGGTAAGGATTTTTTTTTTTTTTTTTGGTCGGTTTGTGGTAAGGATTTAACTTCGCAAAACAACTTGGTTTTCATCTCTTCATAGCCATCACTGATCTCGTTAGTCCAAAGCTTATAATTGATAACGATGTCCTTACTTTGCTTAAAGATATCAAAAGACCAGTGCTTTCTCACTTTGAGTTTAAAGTGCAACATAATTTTTGGGAAGGAAATCACTCTGCTGACTAGTTTACTAATCTAAGAATCGATAAGCGTTTGGATACTAGTTTCTTTTCATTACCTTCTAAAATGTTACTTAATGTTTTATTAGATAATAAAATAGAGATAGTAAATTTATGGCGTTAAAGTTTTTGTATTCTAACTTTAGCCCTTCTCCATACCAATAAAAAGTCGTATTACATGAATATGCATAGTTATAAATATGAGTAAAAGCATAATTAACGCTGATCCGTGACATCGAATGCATAATCTGAGATGACTCTTATCATTATTCTATATAGATATATTTTAAGGAGTTGAATAAGACATAGATTCAAAGTATAAAAGATGTATTCATAAATAAATAATGGTAGATGATCAATACGAAAATTATACATAATGTGATATTCCGTATTAGACAAATAAATGATTTTAGGGGATTATTAGAAAAATTACATATTGGGAAAAAAAAAACCCTAATATAAGAAAAATTTTCCATACTAAGCATGTTTTGTTTTGTTACACTCCTTTATTCTATATAGATGTGTGCACGATACTCACGGGCCTAAAACTCTCCGGCCCTACCCCCATCCCTTTACCAATAGGGTCGCATCGCTGTCGGCCCACACTAAACGTGTTTAATTATAATGTTAAATGCAGAAAGAAGTTTCTAAGTTAGGAGAAGAGTTGACTGCTTTTGGTCCTCATTTATGACCAATTTAGATTTCAAATCCTTTAAATGGTTATTTTGGCCCCCACATTTTCGCATTAACCTCAACGGAGTCCTCCTTGGAACGATGTTTCTTCCATGATGTGGTGACAGGGATTGACAGTGAATTCGAAAAATCAAATCAAAATTGAACGAATGAAACTTGTGAAAGGAAAGGAGAAAACTATCAATTTGGACCTCGATTCTTAGGCTGCGCATGACAACGCTTCTGTTCTCGGGAAGAGTTTTTTTTTTTTAGAAATAGTTCTTTTCTATTTCTGTTCCGGGGAACAATTTCTGAGTAAAAGAACCCGTTTGGTAACGACACAAAATTTTTACTCTTGGAATAGAAAAAGAATAGAAATGCGTTTGGTAATGCAACAATTTCTTTATTGTATTTATTCATTTTTTATTTTTGCCGACGGATCGCCGCCGCCGCCGCCGCCGCCGCCGCCGCCAGCTCGCCTGCCGCCACCGCCGCCGCCATCGCTACACGACTGCTGGCCGCCGATCGTCACCGCCGACCGCCGCCGGAAGCCCATCGGCCACCGACCACCGCCACCGCGCTAGCGGCCGGCGGCGGCGGCGACCGCGACGGCGGCGGGCGGTGGCGACGGCAACCGACGACCGGTGGCGGCGGCGACGGCAACCGGTGGCGGCGGCAACCGGCGACCCGGCGACCGACGACCGGCAGCGGCGGCGACGGCGACCCGGCGACCGGCGGCGGTGGCGGTGGGCGGTGGCTCCGGGGTTGACGGTGGTCGCGGCAAGAAAATAAAATCAAAAAGAAAATCAGCTTACTTCTAGAAATTGTTCTCGAACAAGAAGCAACGCGTTTTTGCTTCTCAAAACTGTTCTCGAACAAAACGAGAACAAAAAATTGAGAAATTGTTCTCGAACAAATGTTTTACTAAACGGGTTTTACTTTTTTTTGTTCCGGAGAACAAAAGAACAGAAATTTGGAGAAACAGGAGCGTTACCATGCGCTACCTTATTATACTTATGGTCTAGAGCACATCAAAGCCAACTTTTCCTTCAATTCTCACTCCCTTGGAACAGGAAAACAGCGAAACAAAAGACTTGAACATTGCCAAATTCATCTCATTCCCATGACATCGATCGATCTCTTCTGATTAAACCATTTGCAGTTCGCCTCCGGCTTTAGGCACCACCGACGGGAACTCATCGATGCCGTGGACCGAATTGTACTTGGAGGACTCGAACTTCTCTCCGTCGCCCCACAGGGCGTAGGCCTCCTCACCATGGATCGCGTCATCCCCGGTTTGCAACTCGTCCTCGGCCAGCCTCAGCGGCACGATCACCCGCACTACCAAGCATATCAAGCTCGTCATGATCACATTGATGACGACCACGTAAACAATGCCCAGGATTTGGATGCCCATCTGCTTGAACCCTGCCCCAGGGCGGCCCATCTGGAGCCCGTAGGCGAGGCCGCAGTAGTGCTGCCAGTCGACCACGCCGTAGAAGAGGCGGTTGAGCTTAGGCTCGGCGAAGAAGCCTGTGAGGATGCCGCCGAGGCTGCCAGCGACAGCATGGGTGTGGAACACGGCCATCGTGTCGTCGACCTGCTTGAGGAGCGATAGCTTCTTGTGGAGCACCATCATAGTGTACCACGGGATGCTCCCGGACATGATCCCCATTAGGATCGCCGCCCAACCCTGCACAACTCCTATGTGCGTGCATAGGAAAAATATCTGTTCTAATTAATGTATGCAAATTTCAAAATCACGCCATCATAACTTTAGTTATTACAGTTTACTACAGCGACCGTCCGACCGATTCGCCATAAAAAGTCCGTCCCCTTTTCTAGGATCGTGTTTCTAATCATAGTCGACGTAGTTATGCTTGTACCTGCGGCAGGAGTGATGCAAACTAGGCCGGTGATCATGCCCTGGGTGGCGCCGATCACGGAGGGTTTCCCGAAGAAGAGGATGTCGAGCAGGAGCCACGTCAGCAGGCTCGTGGCCGTGCACACGTGGGTGTTGAGGACAGCCAGGGACGCGTCGATGCTGACGCTGTACGGGTCCCCGCCGTTGAACCCGGTCCATCCCATCCACAGCAGCCCGGCGCCAGCGAGCATGAGGAGGATGTTGTTGGGAGGGAACCGCTCCCTATCCTTGGTCGCCCTCGGCCCAACCTGTGTATTTAGCAAGATTGAGATACGTGCGTACCTAGTCCTATTTCACTTCCAGCAACCAAAGTGATTTAGAATGTCTAGGATGATAGACGTAAACGTTAACACATACCCAGAAAGCTGCAGTGAAGCCGGCCACACCAGAAGAGAGATGGATCACATAGCCACCCGAGTAATCGATGATTCCCTTCTTAAACAGCCAACCGTTCGGGGACCATATGCTGTACGCCGTGATCGTGTACGAAAACGTCAACCAAAGAGGCACGAACAGCATCCAGGCGTGGAAGTTCATCCGCCCCAGCAGCGCCCCGGCGATCAGGATCAGCGTGATCGCGGCGAACACGAACTGGAAGTACACCATGGTCGCGTTGGGGAACTCGTAGCCACCGAAGGTTTGGTCGAGGAGGAATTTCTGGTCGAGCGCGACGTTGGGCCTGCCCAGGAATTGGATGCCCTTGTCCCCGAAGGACATGCGGTAGCCCCACCCGACCCAGCACACGAGCACGCTCGCGAACGCGTACAGCGCCATGAAGGCCGAGTTCACGGCCCACTTCTTCTTCACGATGCTCCCGTACAGGATCACGAGGCCCGGCACGCTCTGCATGCCGACGAGCGTCGCCGCCGTCAGCTGCCACGCGTTGTCGGCCTTGTTCATCCATGCCGGGTTTGCTTCGTTGGGGAGGAGGTTCTCTGGGAGGCTCATACTTTCTCCTGTCTCTTGGTCGAAAGAAGCGCTTGTGGTCGGTCGGAAAGTGTTGATTCCATCGGAGAGGATCTACTCTTTATATAAGAGTTGGGACTGAGGCGATTGCCGTGGTGAGGCGATTCCAGGCTAAGCTGTTGCGAGCCTGGACAATCCAAGAATTTACTAATTATCTGAAATCTTGTCAAAGCCCTTTGGATTATGTGCGAACAGCGAATCGAATTGCGTCGCAACGAGTGCAAAATTGTCAAAACTGGTGCTGCTAAAGAGCTGTTGCTGTTGCTGTTGCTGTTGCTATTGTCTTTGCTTAGTGATGGGGCGGAGAACACCATAGCAAACATGTTGCAGCACTGGAATTTCCGTCGAAAACGAATGCGTTTGGGGAGCTTTGGTGCCTTTGAGGACCAAGGCACGATAATTCCTAGGGACTTGAGGAATCCCGTTTGTCTAGATTTCCTGAAGAGGTTGGACAGGTCGACCTCGGTATCGTGATAGATCCACGGCTGCGTTTCCGGGTTGCCGAACATTGTTGTTGTTTTGGCTCCTGTTTTCGGAATCCTGAGCGACGGGACAAAATGGCATCGCGTTTCTCGAACCGGGCATGTGGTCTTGAAGTAAGATTCAAGAGCATTGCATTGGTTCTTTACTGAAAGGGAGATGAACCGAAAGAAGACAAGAAAAATGGCGGACGAGGATATGGTAATTGGTTTCTGGCGTGTTCATCTGATTCCAGGGCAATGTAATGTGATGTCTAGGCCTGGAACAATTCGAATTTAAAGAGAAATGAATCTCGACGAGAAGCGAACTTGATAGTGGAATTTTTTTGGAGAGATATCTCATTCCAAGAAAATGGGAGAACAAAAAGATGGACATGGTGGAAAATAACTTACGTAGCCAAAATTTAGGATGAATCGAGAAGAAAAGCTCTCTATTAACAAATGATCATTCACATACCTCTAATCAAAACTCCACATTAAAAGGGCCAGATTGTTCTTCCTTGCAAACTCATTGGAGTTAAATGTTTTGGCCTACAGTTCTTTATTTTAGTGATCTCGGTGGTAGTAAAAATTTAAAATTTCGAGGATGATTAATATTGAAAAGAAAATGACATTTGCATAAATAAAAATATATGTGAAAGTGTAAAATGATCTTCAAAATGAAATTTTAAGCACGATCGTATTTTGAAAAGTAACGGTAGGCAAATAATTATCGCATGAAAAGTACAGTATCTTTCTTACGTTATTTTCAAATCTAGAAACAGAGAAATCGTATTATCATTGCAATTGCTACCTCAAATGCGCAATTTCTTTAGACCCCAAAAGAAGAGCAAAACAATGATTCGAATTTTGTCGGTCTATCGCAGACTTTGGAGCGTAATTCGTGGCCAATACACCCCAAAACTGATGAGAGATTCCTATGCAAGTTCAATAATTTTGCTGTCACTTACAAAACTAGCATTCAACCATATCACTCGGGCATCTCGAGAGGAACGTTCAAGCAGCACACCTGGATTCGCCCAAGAACAGACACCGAGCAAACCTTCGATTCGACCATCCAATCATTCATTCGACCAAGCGTCTATATTTCACGGTCCAAGTGTCCAGATTGAGGACGAACCGCAACTATCAAGCCACCACCTGAGATTTACCCTAGACATAGATGAAGTCCATTCAATCATGGCAAATTCCGAAATACCCAAATCACCAGCATCAATCCAAGTCTACTAAAGTTTTATAAGATGCAAACGAGAGGGCCATGATCTCAGGAAATTCTCAGAACGTTTAAGATGACCTCTTAAAAATCCAGCAGCTATGTCATTAAATTTCATTTACCGAGTACATGATACCGACCGAGTGAGGCCGGTCCAAGCCACTCTCGGTTCATTCCAATGGTTGCACCCCCCATGCGAGTCCACCTGACTCAAAACGTTGGGTGCAGGTACTCCACAGATCATCAAATCTCTCGGCCAATCGTGATGATGTGAAGTGGAAGACCCTTTAGTTGATCCCAGAATCAGGACTGGCGTCGCCATAGGAGACCAACCCCCTCCCAGAAGGGGAGCTGGATCGAGACCTTGCAGGAGATACAGGGGCAGCTTTGCCCTCATGCTTGTCTGGTACTTCATCAGGGGATCTAGATCTTGAGGAATCATGGCTTCTCGAGGAGGACCTTCTTCTGCGTGGAGAATGCTCATCGACTCTGGTCCCAAGACGCGATTTCAACCTCTCGCTCAGTGGCAATTGCTTATTCGCTGGACTAGAACCACGTCTTGGGCTCCGACTCCTGCTCCTGCTCCGGCTCTGGTCCCGACCCCAGTATCGGCCTTTATTACCACCCGGGCTGCGAGACACACTCCTGCTTCGACTTCTTCTTCGTTGGTATCTTTGAGGAGCCAAATAAACATCACATGTGCAGTAAGTACAAATGTTTCATCTATTTCCAGTTTAAAAAAAAGAACACCCCTTGCTTATTCTTTACTTTAGAACTAGTCAATGTCCAAATTGCACTTACTAGTAACCATAAATTGTTAAAAACACTGTAATGAAAGATACATTGTTCTTATTTCTGAAAAATGAGATTAAGAAAACTCATGTAAAACAGTAAAAGGTAACGCATTTGAGAGTGGATAAGTGTCTTGAGATGGTAAAGGACCGACAGTAATGAAAATAGTGGAGAAGTAAGTGAATTTTGCCATACAAACGTATCTATTTACTTAATTTATGTAATTTTCCATGTGGAATCAAACTTTATTATACTTACCATAAGGTACTTTAGGAAGCAAAGAAGAAAGCAGTTTATTACAAAATTGAAGACCCACTTATTATATCCAGTGCATTAGTGTTTGTATACCGAATGCGATGCATTTTAAAAATATCTAAATATGGTACAAAAAACATTAGCGTTTTGCAATGTTACTGAAAACATTGAAGTGATTAGAAAAATATACAACTCTGCTATATGATGACTCCAAATATCACCATCTTTAGTGAATAAGAGAAATAAGCGATTAATGAGAATGAATTGTGTATTGTTTTGCTATTCTAATTACTCTTAAGGGGAAAAACAAAGTCAGAAATTTAATACATACATGCAGGGTAAGTTTCCAAGAGATTTTCTGTCGCCATTGACGAAGAATAACATAAATGCATACACGAGCATGAATTAGAAGTTTTGGATTGACCAAAAGAAAGGTTAAACCTGAAACTGACACTATTAAAATAGGCTCACACTATTTCCACCCCAAATAGCTGTAGACACACCCTGAAATTGAGATGGTCCAAAATAACCCTCACTGGGATCTCATTAATAGTAAGATTGATGAACATACCATGTGGATCAACCAATCTCATGATTTTCATCTACCTTTCTTAAGTGTTCTCCCTTCTCTCTTCTACTCTATTCTAATCGAAGAAGTTTACACGTTCGCTGGTTTTTTACAAGAACTCTTTAAATTTTGAGCACCTTAATATATTAAAAAGCTCAGGATTCCAATTTTAAAGAATATTCATAACATTCACACTATGATGTCTATGGAAACATTAATTTACAATCCTTTCTTTAAAATTCAGTCTCCAACAATTATATGTAATTATATGTCATGATCCATGTTAAAGTTGCAAACTCTAGATGACTAACCTTATGTCATAACTTTTTGCAATCTCCAGTTTATGTTTGATGGAAGTTTTAGGTAGGTTTTCTATGTAATTTATAGTTTCGGCCAAGATTCTTCCCAGAAAAGAAAGTTTCGTCCCAGATAGGGTATTAAAAGCTATTTGAGTGGAACAAGAAAGATAAATTTTGGAATCCATGTACCAATGTTTTCCTAGCAATCGGTTTGACTATTTGTGCACACCCTTGAAATTCCTTAAGTTCGCATCTGTTTAAGGTATACATTTTATGCCTTTGACTGAACAACTTGAAGGTTCAATATCATCACGAAACATTCAAAAATAACATTAGCAAGTAGAAAAGCCAACATGAAGTTAGGCATAGAAAGGTAAGGAAAATAACAAAGGGAGGGAGAATAAAATCACATTGTTTTGATTAATATGGGCAGTCTTATATAGTGGCATTTTTCAATAAAAAATCTCTTTCAACCTTTCCCTCTATAATTTTAACCACTTAGTTCTCTCGGGTTATTTTTGTCAGCTTAACAAATTAGGGTGTGTTGCAACCATTTACAGTGAGGAAATCAAGTGAGCCTAAAAAAACACTTGTCCTTAAGATTCTCAATATCTAGTTAAAGAAAAAAAAATTGTACCAGCCTTCTACTAGTAGCATGAGCAAAAGTGTGTTTCAAAGAAGAGAGAGAACCTTGGAGGGCTCCTGCCTCTTGGGGGGCTTCTGTATCTTCTGTGTGGTGAGCGCTCAGAATAGCTTCTGTAATTTGAATACCTACGCAAGTCCATTAAGCACTAAGCAGTAGCGAACATAAAATTGGCCATGCCATTTTTGGAGAAGTCCAGCTCACCTATCATTCCTCCTGTCATGAAAGTTTCTTCTACCATAATGGTAGGGCCTATATGTCACATCTTCTGGAGATGGGGTACGATATCGACGGGCATAGGAGAAACGTTCTGTGAAGCCACGGCCCTTTCTAATGCGCTTCGAATTACCATCTGGCGCAGGGCTTCTTGATGGATTGCGGGCAAGAATAGAGGAAGAAGGTTCAGAGGCTTTATGCGCAGGACTGCTCGATGGACTTCCCTGAGGGACACTGTTAGGCAACCTTTTGGGGCTGTCCCTCATGCTTCTGCTGAATTTCAGGAATATACACAACAGTTTACTATAGTCAGAAGGTGTTGGGAAGCATTCTGAATGATAAAAATTATGCCCAAACCTTCTACCAAGGAAAAAAAAACACATAAGAAAGGCAAGAGCTGAAACCTGGACTTCTTTGAACCATCTGAACGGGGACGTTGATCATCATATTTACCAAATTTTGCATCAGTACCATGTCCATTATGCTGAACATCATTCTTTGGCGAAAATTCACCTTCTTCATGTGATGAGTTGTCCTCAACTTTCTTGATTTCACGATCCCTTGGTGATTCTACAGCAAATTTTTCCAAGTCAAAAGCAGCAGAGATCCAATTGGATAAACTCCTCATTAAATCAAAAACAATTTATAGAAAAGTGAAGAGACAACTCCAAGAATTGGCATACCTAAATTCTCAGAAGAATTTGCTTCAGCATCTTTTAACTTGCTAACACTTTGAGCAGACTCACGTCGAGAAGATTTCTTCTTGTCATCTCTACTCCTACTACGGCTAGAACTTTCACTTTCTGAATCACTTGAACTATCTGCACTCCTGGAAAGAAAAGGTAAAAAAATGGCCACTCTCAATACATAGCAAACAAAAAGCAGTCGGGCTGAGTGCCAAACTTATATGTAGCAAACAAAAAATCCAAATAAATTCAACCGTTCGGACTTGCGCCTTGATTTTTTGTCATATCTGGCACTCTTTCGCTCCCCACGACTATCCTTCCCTCTTTGCCGACGAAGTTTTTCTCTTTTTGTTGACTTCCTTTTCCTGCGCCTTCCATCACTTGAGCTTGAATCAGATACTGATGACTCAGAGTGTGATTCGGATTCTGACTCAGTGTCTGAGGAATAAGATTCAGAATCGCTATCAGAGCTCTCAGAGCTGTAGGAATCAGATGAAGAGTATCTCCTTCGTTTCCTCATTCTCTCCTTGCGGGATTTTCTCTGTCGTCTTTTTCCTTGGGATTCAGAAGACGAATCTTTTGCAGATCGTTTCTTTTTTGCTGATCAAAAAAATTCTATTACACATTGGAAATAGGAGACTTGTAACAGTCATCCCACAAAAGGTAGCAAATTAAGGGAATCACAAAAGAATAAGTACCTTTTAGTGTTGCAGATTTACTTTTTTCCTCCACAACAGCATCTTGAGTTCCTCTTTCAGAAGTCTCACCGCAATCTACAATTTTCACCGGTTGGAGGGGTTTTCCATTGGCACTTCCTACCTGTTCAATTTTCTTCACAACTTCCATTCCCCTCGTAACCTTCCCAAATACAACATGCTTCCTGCCAGGAAAAACATATTGCATAAGTTGTAAACATCATATTCATAATTCACTAACGAAGAACAGTAACATGGCCATGAATACTATAAACTAATTGGAAAGCACGTTGTAATTTTTTTTTCCAAAAAAATTAAAATGTACCCATCAAGGTGAGGTTGGCGCTTGAATATTATGAAGAACTGGGACCCATTGGTATTTGGCCCACCATTTGCCATAGAGAGAAGACCAGGTCCATCATGTGCTAGTTTGAAATTCTCATCTGATGTATGGAAAAAAATGAAATCACTAAATTGTCAATAAACAAAAAGCAGTCAAGTTGATGGAGAAATATTACCAGCAAACTTCCCTCCATATATACTTTCTCCACCAGTGCCTGCAATCCAAAAAGGGTCATCCCTTCTTCTAGTCCAATCGTGACTATGTAGTCAAAAATAGTTTATCCAATCATGAACATTAGTAATTTTTACGAGAAGGGAAGAGTACCATTTCCATTTGAAAAATCACCACCCTGTGAAGACAGTGAAGAGGATTAATGAGCTTCCAGTTATACACATCACATAAACAGAGTGCACAAGACCTTCAAATCAGAGGATCCTAGGTAACAACTTATTTAGTGACTCTAAAATCACTCATCCAATATATGATTAAGATGGCAATGACAATACTAATAGAATCTTAAAATTGGCTAGCACTCTTTGCAAGCTTCCCAGGTTCAACTTTTCTCCAGCTCTCATTTGCAAGAAGTTAGTGACTTCCAAGACTATCATGATTGAGGCTTTTACAGAAGGGAAAAAAATTAGAATTTATTAATGATTTCTATGTTGCTACTAAAATCATCGTCCAAAAACTGCCCTCTTCAGATTTCAGACTTCTAATTATAGGTTCTTTTTCAAAAAAAAAAAAAAAAAATGATTATTCTATTTACGTTTATTAGAAGCTATGTAAAAGATAAAGCAAGGCCAGCAGCCTCCCCCACCAATCAAGGCAGGGAATATATTCTAAGTGATGCTATTATAGACAGAAAAATGACTGTTAATGTGCATTCACCAATTTATTTCTTTTTTTCTTCTTCTCTTTGGTCTCAGTCTAATAAGTATAATGGACAATCTTCTTTCATCCTTGAACTTCACAGTTTTCAAGATCGATTTCAAAGGTTTTGCAATCCAATGGACAAGCCACCATCAACCCCTTAGCTGAACAGACTCGCATCCTTTCATCTACAATCAGGACCCCATTATACCTACTGGCACTGTCAAGCCGCATAATGAGGCTCACACATCTGTACAAGATGCTCGCATACAATGAAGTCCTTACACTAATTTGACAAGCTTTTTCAACTCTCAGAGATAAAGGCTCAATAGGCAATGGACACTACGATTATATGCAGTCTGAAGGTGAAGTAATTAGTACCAACATGCTAATTAGACTATTCTTAAAGTAAATACATCACAAGAATGAACATGATTGATAAAGAGAAAAATAGCGTACTTGGGCCATGAACCCTTTAATAATTCGATGAAAGTATGATCCTTTGTAGTGCAGAGGCTTGCCAGTAGTTTTCCCCACTCCTTTCTCTCCTAAATTGAATAGAAAATACCATCAACAATCTATAAAATGCCAATGCAACCCATACTGCTTACTCAACACCAACAGAATGAAAAGAGTGTTCATTTAGTTAAACTCATATTAGAGTGGAAGCGAGTGAGAAAAGAAAGAGCAAAGCATCATAGAGCTTGTCAATTGATGTCAAGACTTCCAAGAACCTTGGTAAAAAAATTAAGCAAAATCAGAGCTTCTAGTTTTCATGCTCTTTTGCATCTGAACATTATATGTCATGTCTTTTAGATATATTTTCCTGGACCAACAAACCAAGACTCACAATAAGTGCCAAACCTTTGTTAAAAGCAATGGGGAGAATTTAGAAACCTAGAGATCTATTATTCATCTAAATGAAAACTTTGATAACAGAGATTATGCAACATGGTATCCACATCAAATCCATCTCAATCATGGACAGAGCCATCATAAAATTCATTCAAAATCAATTACCAGTGATGAGAAATCTAGTTCACTTTCGAACTCTGACTAAAGAAGTAATTCGTCCAATGGACAGAATTGGGTGACCTAAGCAGACTTTCCCTTATAACATAAGCCTATTGCATGGAAGAAGAATGCACACCATTAATGCTAAGGGAAGGAGACTCTAACCAATTTCTGTAGGGAAAAAATGACGAGCAGCATCGCATATACAAATTACGCCATACCAGCATTAATACTTTTGAATCATGACAAACTTTAAAATCAAATGAACCTGTGCAGAGTGATCGGAAATTTTCTGCCGTCCTGGGAACAGTGTCAGCAAAGAGCTGCAAGACTCAGAAAAAAGCACGATTGTAAGTGTGCTTCCAACAGAAAAGCAACAGTCAAGACTTCTTACAGAAAAATGACATAGACAAAAAGATATTTTGGATGAACCGACTCCTATTCTAGGTTACCTCGATAACAATTCTCTCCACAGGATCCCCATCAATCGACACATCTAAGAAGACAAGAGGGTTCTTTCTCTTAGTCATGTCCCGCGACTTCAAGAATGCTGAAGGAGAATACAAAAGAGGAAAAGATAGTGAGGTCAATGGTAATTGATAATGGACACTTGCAGTTCAAGGTATAAGTACGAGATTGGCATCAAGCATAAACACAGGCATGCGGAGTCTCTACGGATGAAACTACTTTCACAGAAAAAATTGTCGCACCAATCTCTCACGGGAGAGATCACAACGTGTCATCCAAGAGCCCAAAACACAAAATGGACATCAAGTCTATAAACAAACCCATATAAAACCTCGTCTTTGTCTCTACAGAAACCCACAAGATTCACCGCAAAGGTTTCGACTTTGAATTTTCACGCAGTGGAAGCACAAGGTCGTCCAAAAAAAAATCGTATCTTTCGCCAACCTGCAAGTGCATACATCACGACCCACAAAACCCAAAACCCTAATCACTCCACTCCTTGGATTCCAAGTCATGGCAACGTGCACATTCGTTGAAACTACCAGAACTTCACGAATCAAAAGTACATAACCACAAGAGAAGAAACAGAAGAGAAGTAAATTATTGAAATCGTAACATCTGAATTAATCTAAGAGGGGGATGAAGAACGAGGATCGAGAATGGGAAGCTGAAGAGCGGAAACTACCTTCAAGTTTAGAACTTGGAGTTTAGAGAGAGAGAGAGGGAGAGAGAGAGCGGCTGCAGAATCTCACTTCCAGCTCCGGAGAAGAGCTTCGCTTTGCCTTTGAGAGGGAGGGAGGGGGAGTCTTCTAGGGTGGCATCCGGCACGCTCTCACGTGCGTCTGAGATTTTATTTTTCTTTTCTTGTTCTTTTTTTTTTTTTTTTTTTGGTCGAATTCTATTTTTCTTCTTTAAAGATGGTAGTAGCAGTGAATGTTCTGTCTGGGCCCTAAAATGATTTTTGCTGTTTTAACTGTTGACCTTCTGTAATTTTGTGATGTTAATATTTGACATTTGTTTAATTCGACACGGTTGAAGTCTTTAAAGATATTGAAACGTTTTATTGAATAATCACGGAATAATTTTTAAGGTCTACATAATATTTTATATCTTTAAATTTGAGAGAAAAAATTGTAAGTAGAAGTCGGGAGTAGGTCAAAATATAAAAAAATTTGAACGAATCTTTTTACATTCGGTATTAGCATTATTCACATTGATTGTCCACTCCAAAATAAGACATGTTACAAAATTCTCATGCCCTTGGCAAAGTATTGTAGATTATTGATAATTTGGTAATAAAAATCTTAGATCGGACCTAGCTTATATATTCCGTGCATCAAGGGCGACCCATCTTCAGTGCACAAGCCCATCTCCTCATTTTTGTTGTTCTCGTGGTTATCGAGACTACCGAGTAAACTTATTAACAAAAAAAAAAAAAAAAAGTACCTTAATCTCAATATTAATTTATCCATGAAAATTGATCGGTAGTTAAGGCGATAGCGTAATGAAAGTCTAGGAGATTTTATCTCGCAATTGAGGCCAAAAGTTTGATAGAATACTACGAGTACCATTGAAACAACTTTTTTTCACATTAAAACAAAGCCCATGTGCTATTTCTAGAGAAATTGATTGAGCCGTGTACTTCCATCTGAATTATACAATGTTGCTCAGTGGCCATTGCGTTGGCACTATCACGCCGGAAGGATGCATTTTAAAGAGGGGTTGCGCTCTCCCCTTCCCTCTCTGTAAAGTAATTCACAAATTCTAGCTAAGATGCTTTGGATGCGTTTGGGAATGCCATTTACAAGGCACTTTTGGACACTCTCAAAGCCCTTTGAGCTAAATATTGAGTGTTTGAGAACAAATTTGAAATTCTCATTAGGTCAAAGTTGGTATTCTCAAAGTTGCTGAAAGCCTAAGGCAGGTGTGAGGATTATTTGGGTTTTCGGTTTTCTCGGCATATAAGGGAGTACTGTTCATATTTTTATTTTCTTCCAAAACTATCCTCACTCACTTTCTATTTTTCTAGTTTTGCCCTCGTCATTAGACTGCTCATCTTCTTCTCCATTGAGCTCGGCCAAGGTCTTGCGCGGGGCTATGAGTGCTGACGGGTAGATAGAGGTCGGCATGGTCACGATGACCCAAGTGATTGTCGCCAGGGGGTGGCGCGCCTATCGCGTCATTTGGGTCGCGGCGAGGTCTGGATCGCCGACCTCGCCGCAACCTAGCTCTGGGGTAGCAGGGTCGCAAGAGGACCTCATCGCCCTCGGATCTGGGTCGCGACGAGGTTGCCCAACCCTGGGCAGCCTTTGCCAGGGGTCACTCAGCCCTAGACAGCCTTCCCTAGTTGTCTCCGAGGCTGCCTAAGTCAGATGTTGACCGCTAGCAATAGATTTCAATCACCAACCGCCGTTTGCCTTTGCTAGCCAATTTTTTTATTTTTCTTTCGATAATTTTTTTTATCACAAAAGTCATTTGTAAACATAATCTTTCAAAACATTATTTTGCTAAAAGGTACTTCACAATGGACTTTTATATTACAATTTAACAAACACAATTTACATTCTGAAAAGCTCATTCAACTTAAAGTCCTTTACATTTTCCTATTGACTTTCCCCAAAAGTCCAACCAAACGCACCCTTTGTCAATCTAAACGAATTAAAACCATTTCAAGTTTAAAGGCAAAGAGAGGCAATGCAGCCATCACACATATCAAATGTGTTGATGCTCTCATGTTATTTATGTCATACCCCACTCCTCAATAATAAATGTCAAGCCCATCCTCCTATTTCAAGAAAGTAGTCTCAAACACAAATAAACATAAACTTTTTGTCAAAAAATATATCAATCTACTTATCTGATAAAACAATGAGTTGATTTAGAATCAGAGTTTCTAAAATCCATCGAAGTATATATACATCTACAACTCAACTAAACCCAAACATATATCCTCAAATATATAAATTCTTTAAACTCATACTCAAAAGTCCCAACTACCAAAAGTTCCTCATTAATAGCACTCTTGTTTTACTTTTCATTATGAAAAACTTGAAAAACATTTAAGATGAATGGTATGAGCAATCGCAATCCAATGAATAGCATATACCTCTTTTAAGTTCATGCATTAATTATACAAATTTACAAATAATACTATAATTCGTTTATCTTGAATCCACTATATAATATACCCATGACATCAAAATAAGTTATATTATTACAATCATATCAACTCAAATATCAATGGTCCATTCCATTAATCAATATAGTGCTCAATATCCAAACTATAATCATAGTTCCTACCTTCTTCAATTTATCGATTCAACTTTTCTATTTAGTTTGAGCCAACCTTTTTTACCAAATCAACTATTCTTTTTCTTCTTTTTTAGACCAACTTTTACAATTTACCTAGGCCATGAAGCGGCAGGTGAGGGCGTTAAAAGCATGCCTTGAGACCTAGTGCTCTTGCTCTGGACAAGTAGTGAATTTTCAGAAATTGATGCTAGTTGTCTCAAGAAAAGTGTGTATGGGGATAAAAGATAATGTCAAGAGGAGCTACTGACGAAGCCCATCAATTGCGATACTACATAACCCGAGCACCCCCTTGGAGATTGAAGGTGCAAGGAACGAAGTACTTTGATTTTCTTACGTGAAAGGTGTAAAATTAACCAAGACCTTAAAAGATAGAACAGTTTATTCTTAGCCAAATAACTTATATCATAATAATAGTTCAGAGCATGCTTGCGATCAATGAATGTACCAATCAATGTCTGACAAATTAGATGCAACTACTCTCAGATTTTGGTGGGGCATGGATGATGGAAAGCTGCGATTCTTCACATCGACCAGTTCGTTTCGTGGAAAATTGGCCATTTCCGAAAAATGACAATATTTTCTAGTGTTCGCCTAAAATCTAAAAATGTTTCGAAAATATTTTCTAGTATTCAATAAGGAAAATATTTTATAAGATTTCACCACTTAAGTATGTATCACTTACCAACCTATAAATCCATCAAATATGAACTTGCCTTTAAATCCTGGCAACTTTACTTCATATCTTTGTTTTCTCATTGTTGTCGAATGCTCATCTACTCTAAAAAATATTCGTATGAATTTTAAAAAGAAGTGAAAGAGAAAAGAAGCAAAGCATGTATAGCCATCATGAGAATCTTCCAGTTGAGTGGCGAGTGGCATGTTCTTCTCCCGTGTCTTTTGTGTTTTAATAAATAAAAGAAAAAAGAAGTAAAGCATGTAGAGCCCTTTGCTTGAGTAATGTACAACTGTAGGGCAGAATAAATAAAGTAAAGGATAAGTAAGAGTGTAGAACCCGAGCTTGAGATCGACGAGCTAGAGGTTCGCTTGGAAACGGCCGACGACTAGCCAAGAAAGAAGATGGGAAACAAAGAAAAGAAAAAGGAAATTAAAAATAATTATAATTTAAAAAGAAAAAAATTAAAGAATCATTCAAACGAAAAAGAAAAGAAGAAAAAGAAATGGGAAGAGGAAGTGAGAATTTGTAGAGATGTGAGATAAGAGAGATCAACTAAGAAAAATATTTTTCGCTTTTCATAAGTAGAACACATTTTCCCTTAATTTAGAAGATTTTTTTTTTATTTCATGAAAAACATTTTCCTCAATGAATTCATTTTCTATGAAATGAAGGCCGGAAAATCCAAAAATATTTTCCTGGAAATTATTTTTCACGAAACGAAGAGAGCCTTAATGCCATCCAAACTCTCCAAGTGAATTGGACTTTGGGCATAGTTGGTTGTTTAATGAGGCCTTGCCATTGAAGCTAAGTTGGGGAGTGATCAGCAACATTGATGAGTTTTAAGCGAAAGTGCTATGACAAATGCTTCGCTGATTTGGAAAGCCATTCCGAAACTTATGATAGATGTTCAAACAGTACGTGCGCGTTTAACAAGGAGTATAAAGGATGTTGAAGTGGAGCATTCCTATGGATCCCTGACTCGGCGGATCATTGCGTCAAACTCATTTGTTGGGGCTAAACTTAATCAAGGCATGAAGGGGGCAGACCTGTTAATTCCAGGATCAAGGCAATGGGATAGCCAAGTGACACTAATTGATATGTTCATGAACATTAATGGCAGATCAGGTAACTCAGCCATTAACGCTACTCGACTAGGTGGGTTTGCTGTTATCCTATGCGATAACATTTGCAAGGGTTGAAATGTGATTGAGCACAATGGAGAGCGATCTAACACTATGCAGTTAATAACACGGGTGTCGTAGGATTTTCAAGCTTTCTCAAAAGCACACCTAATCCAAGATTTAAGAAGGTTGCAACAACCATCCGTCAATATTATCAATGTTGATGGCGCTTGAAAAGACCATCGCAGTATTGTTGCGTTTTATTGCTCGCAATCACTTGAGGGTTGCATTGCAAGCAACAAAGAGAGATTGTTATATTCCCCTCTTGCCAATGACGTGACAACGCATCTTTTGACCTGTCATCTTGCCAGTATTTCACATCTCCATCATGTTTTTATTGAAGGAGATTGCAGGGAAACTATAGTTTTTGCTGCCCAGAGCTATGCCCTTGGCCCATCCATACTTATGGTTTGGTTATTTATAGTTTTCTGTCACGCAATCCTAGTTGGTCTTGAGTTTGGTCCCCTTAGGTCTACCAATTCTATTACTCACATGATAGCTAAATGAGCCTTTTCGAAGTTAGGTTTAATTATTGTTCTTTCTTCTGACGGAATTCTCGATCTGGTCAACAAGGCTATCTCTTCCGATAGGTTTAGTCCTATGGTGTTGTTCCATGTTTCATCCATGGTTTTGCGATTTAAATGAATGACATCACTACCTAGGCAAAAAGAATAGTTCTCATTCTAGATGGGCCATTATTATCATGACCCAATCTGATAAGGATAGAAAATGGAAGCCAGGGCCAAAGGATTTAGATAAGGAGCAGCTCTTGACAGGTTTCTAAGATGGCGAAGAATATAGAAATGAATCGAATTACATATTGAATAGGGCAAAGCATGTCTAAGACAAATATGTGAAAATTAGAATTAACTCACATCAACACCTTTTGATGTAATGGCAAGTTTTGCTTTAGAACTCCAAAGTTAAGAGCACTTAGACTAGCACTATCAGGATAAGTAATCTCATAAAAAGTACCTCCTTGTACGCTAAAGGATAAAATTGTGAGACTCAATATGGGATGGGCCAAAATAGATTATATTTCGAGTGAGTTAATCAAAAAATCTCACAGTATGACATTAGACTAGGACCCCCTCCGGTAGTTATGTGATTTGGGACCAACCATGTGAAAGCTATTGGGCCGGTTTGACAAGGGCAAGAAGTGGTTGCTAGATATTAGAGTGGGACCCCCTCCAATAGAAATGGCACTATATGGTACGAGATTGAGTGAACAATATTTTGAGTGAGTTAATTTATAAAAATCATTTAGCTCAAAAAAAAATAAAAATTGAGGAAGTCATAATCATCCCGGCCATTGTAGTGGGCTAGACGACTCGACCATTCGTGTAGTGGGCTGTGCCCAAGTTGGCGCGTTTATTATCGTGTCGCGCGGGGCTTGTGCTCAGATCCGATTCAAATTTCTTTATTTTTCAATAGCCTACAGATGACTGGTCACTTGCCCAACAGCTACTGATTATCGATAAGTTGGGCTGCCGCGATTTGAGCCTGTACAACCCACGGGCCTGACCTCACTTGGCCCAGCTCATGCCTTGGGCGGTCTAGGAAACAATATGGGCCGGCCGCACGGCCCAAAGAGCACATGTCCGGGCTTTTACGGCCCATTTCCTTTCCTCTAGACAAACCAAAACCACTCGCGGTACTCAGCTTAGGTCCGAAACCGGAACCGGAACCCATGTCGTCGCCGGACCACCTCGATGACTACTCGCCGTCGGCCACCACCACCTTCTTCCCCAAACCCCTCCCTCTTCTCCGCGGCCCCCTCCCCGCCGCTCCAAACGACGACCCCTCCGCCGGTCCCTTCGTCCTCGCCTTCCGCGACCTCGATTCCTGGTCCGCCGCCCTCGCCTCCTCCAAGTCCAAGATCGTCGAGCAGTGCGAGGAGGGCGCCCGGATCGGCTGCGCGGTCGCCGCGTCCCGGAGCTGCGCGCCCCCGTGGTGGGCCCCGCTCGCCGGCCGGAAGTCCGACCCGAAGCAGAGGGAGGAGTGCGAGGCGCGCGAGATGGAGTCCTGCCTGGTCGCGGCGAAGGAGAAGTGCGCGGGCTTCGCGGCGGGCAAATGCGCGGAGCCGTTCATGGGCGCGAGGGTCGCCGTGGCTGACGAGAGGGCGGCGAGCGAGAGGGCGGTGGTTGGGCGGCTGATTTCGCGGGCTTGTCTGGCTGGTAAGAGCGAAAGTTTCGATTTAAGATGGTTCGGCGAGTTGGGTTTGGACGATTTGGTGAAATGCGGACGTGGTGGTGTGAGTTATGTGAAGGCTAGTGAACTGGTAGCGAGGAAGACTGATTCTAGTGGTGATGATTGAGTTCTTGATCTTGTCGGTTTGATGAGGGCATTGCTAGTGCTAACTGAGGTTTCGATTTTGAGTGCTGGAATGTGATTGTGCGGATGTAAGAGATTTTCCAGGCGGAAGTCTTTGTTGAGCTTGGATTGTGGAGACATCAAGAAAGTTGCAGTTTGGTTCGGATGAGGGTTTTTGGGGTAATGCTATTTCGATTGCTCAATGATTTAATGAAGTTTTGAATATTTCAATTTGTTCGGGCAATGTAAGTTTTCTTGTCGATTCGCCGGCTGGCAATGGCATGAGATTTGTAAGTGAAAGAGTGAGAGATGTCAAGTATTCAATGGCATAATGTATTGTTCTTCGTATTGCTTATGCACATAGGGGTGTGGTGGAATATTTTCCTGATGCTGTTTCATAATAATATTGTCCGGAATTTGCAGATACTAGATGGATTGGCTGGCTGTTTTGTGCGTTATGATGTCACAGAGCCATGCTGATTTCTGATTCTCTTATTAAAATTTCCATTTCGACGAACTGGCTCATTTCCTTCCCATTGCTATTAAAGATTTTTTCTGGTTTGTTTTTCTTTTGGGATGTGTTGATAATTTGGGTGTCTGTGAGAGAGAAAGGCCCGTTACCCGCTAAAAGGAAACGGAATAGAGGTGTGATGCAAAAGATGTATCCTCCTATAAGGGTCCCAACTATAAAACCAGAGAAATCTGAATGTTTCAGAAAACAGTTTTCTTGGCACGGTCGACATATGAGTTGTTTGTCGAACAAAATCAACTCGGTCATATTGGGGTCCACAAAAGAATGGATTATTAAATAGGAAGGTTTTTCTTCCCCAGTAAGAGCTAGTCCCTTTTGGTATTTACCCATAGTTCAACACACAAGATGTAAGTGTGCACACACAGCAAATAGGATTCTCAACTCTGCATTTGACATTGTGTTATCTATATGTCTGCTACCAACTTTAAAAAATTCATGCTGAGTAGCTAATTCCTTTCTTTGACCAAGACCAAAGAGCATATGACATAAGCTAATAATGCAAGAAAAATCTCGGCAGTCGCTAATCTATTGTTGTTCCCACTTATGATTACTCCTTTAATTCAACTTTATTCGTTGCCTTTGAGGTAATTGGTCTGAAGGATAGTCTGATGGAATATGGATCACTAGAAATTGTTTTGCTACAAGTATTCTTCTTTCTTATCAACTGCATTCTTCCTGATCATGGACACTCTCCTGGCCTTTAATGTCTGGATGATTTTACCAACTGATAAAAAGTAATCATTATTTCCTGAAGTTTGAAGAGCTTCCTTTTCTTTTTATCAATGGATGAACATTCTAGTGGCTGTTCATTTTGTGCGACTGATTATCACTACTAGAGTCGGTTCTGTTCATATGGTACCTGGGCTGAGGTAAAATGTTCACCCACCAAAAAAGATTATTTGATTTTATCTTTCCTAGAAATTATGTCCTTTTTCTTCTTCATTTTTGATATCATTGAGATGATTCTTTGCCATGAATCATTGGTTTCCCTTCCTCTACCAGTGTGATGAGTGTCTTGAATGGAGATTGCCGTTGGCCTAGCCTATCTGATTGCCAATTAGTCAATATCAATAGTTTTTAGGCTCTGGTTCAGTCTTCACTGATGAGTGCTTTTCTTTTAATCCTGGCTGCAGATCATCCAAACTATCAATGGGCATGAGCCAGATATGGAACTCCATCCTGTAAGTGGAGAACTTTGGCATTGTTTATTGTCCTTAGCCTTTCCTTTGAAGCCGTGGTCAAAAGATATAAGCCGTCACCCTCATGGTTTTGGCGCGGAATAACCATCGTGATTGCAACTTGCTCCATTCTTTGCATTTCATATTTAGTAGTAGCTTCGTTCATCAATAGCTACTGTTCACAGTGCAATGCCATACTCGGAAAATTAATTTGCTTTTGATAGTTTGACTGATGGGTCTTGAAATCGGATCAGATAGGTTTCCGCTTCAGTGGGGCCAACTGTCGATCCACATTTTACTGCACGACTCTCGGACACTGCAAGTTCAACTTCAAGATCGTTTAGCACGCGCTGCAACTAATGAATGACGATGGGTTTTACCTTTTGGATGATGATAGATGTGATAACGATTGATGTATAAAGTTGGTATATGGCAGGTGGCAGCAAGTGATTGGATGTTAAATATGACCAACTTGTTTAAAGGCTTAATTAGAGTATGCCATGTTACTTACTATATCCGTAGATCGGTGTAGAATCTTAGAGCGTGTTTGGCAGCTTGGCGTTTGACCCGGAGTGTGAAAAATAATTTTCTTTTGTAGTTTCATAAAGTCTTAAATAAGATTTTCGACTTGTCTGTGATCTTTCTTTATGGTAAATTTTCTGAATTTCGCAATGTAAGTATCTGACATATCTTAATATCGGTCAGTCTAATTATTGACATATTAAATCCTACACTAATTTTCACGATTTTTTAAAGCTTGAAAGATTGTGATTCTTTAACTAAATGACCATAAATAGAAGACTTGAAGACAGGTGGAGCGAAGTAACACCCTCTCGCTCTCCCCCAAAAATCAAAAAAATTTCATGTTTGGACCAACCCCATTTATCGCTCTCAACAGATGAAGTGATGCATGACCCCAAATCTCATCTTTTCGTGAAGACGAAGTGGTCCTATCCTCCGTGCGGAGGATTGACGATCGAATATCTTCGGACGATCACTCCTGGTACGGTTCCGATCACCACTGCGAACACTGTTGGGCTTCTTTCCCGGGCTGTTCACCCGGTAGCTCACAAACCTAGCACTCAATCCCTTTGCTCATCTAGATTCGTGAGTGACGGACCAACCTCGCTGCTGTGCTTATCGCTAAGGGCCTGTTTGGCAACGTGCCAAACAAACGGTCTTGCATTCCCGATTTTTGTTAAACCGGTTTGGGACGAGAATCGCGTTTAGTGAAATTTTTGTTCCTAATAATTTTGAACAAGATTTGAGAATAAAAAAAATTTGATTCTTCGTCCGAGAATCGAAAAGAATCAAAACGGTGAAACCCTCGCTCTTCCCTTTCGTCATCCCGGTTGCCGTCCGCCACCGCCCGCCACCGTCCGCCACCACTCACCGCTTGCCACCGTCCGCCGCCGCTCACCGCCGCCGGTCGCCGGAGGCTCGCCAGGCCAGGGCGAGGTCCGGCGAGCTCGTCGGTGGCCGGGCCGGCCTCGCCCAGCCCCGACGAGGCCGGCCTGGCCACTGGCGAGGCTGGCCCAGCCTCGAGCAAGGTCGAGCCTCGCCGGTGGCTGGGCAAGCCTCGCCCAGCTGCTGGTGAAGCTCGCCTGGCCACCGACAAGGCTCCCCCGCCCCGCCGTGGCTGGGGCCTCGCCGAGGCTGGGCAAGGCCAGCCCGGCTACCGGCAAGGTTGAGCCTCGCCCAACTACCAGCGAGGCTCGGCCAACGAAGGCCGACCTCGTCAAGGGCCGGCGACTCTCTGGTGAGCGTCGCCGGCCCTCGTCCTGGCCAAATGAAAAAGAAGAAGAATAGGAAAAAGGGAAAAAGAAAAGAAAAAATGAAAAAAAAAGAAAAAAGTAAAAAAGTAAAAAATTATTTAAAAATTAAAATAAATTAATTTGGAATATAATCAATTAACAAGTATCAAACGCAATTTTATTCCAGAATAAAAAATTTTGGACATTTACCAAACGCGCTTTTTTACTCAGAATCAGTTTCCGAGAACAGAATCAAAAATAATCATTTCTAGTCAGAATCAGCTCCCGAGAATAGAATCGTTACAAAACGCGCCCTAAATGTCATGCTCTCTTGGAACGGATTGACGTGCCATAGTCCTAGAGGCAGATCTTCCCCAAGTAGAATTGCATCTCGTGCTTACACTCGGGGTCACCATTGCATTCCCTGATGATCGAACTCCGTAGTTGCTGGTTCTAGCTGAGCCTCTTGTTGGGGAAGACCCAAATCTCATTTCTTCGCCCTTAGAAAAAGTGGTCCCAACCTCCGTGAGCAAGAGGATTAACGATCGTATATCTTCCGACGATCACGCCTCGTGCGGTTCAGATCACCACTGCGTCGTGGGTCTGGCCCCTTTCGGACACTTTATACGAGAAGCTTAGGACTCCGTCGGGCTTCTTCGCATGGTAGCTCACAAGCCTAACCACTCAGCCCCCGGCTCATCTAGATTCGCGGGCAACATGCGAACCTCGCTGATGTGCTGGTCGCAAAACATCATGCTTCGACTCAGGGACGCCGTTGCAGTCCTTGACGGTTGGAGTCCGTAGATGGTGATTCTGGCTGAGCTTCTTGTTGGAATGGAGGCGGTGCTGGAGATAGGCGGTGGGGGCGGTGGCGACGCCAAAGAGGAGCTCACCACGGACGGAGGCCGGTGGTGTCAGGATCGGTGGAGAAGGGAGGAGCAAGCAAGCGGGCATCAAGAGGGAGTACAGATGGGTTGGGCTTTAGACCCATTAAAAAGCCCTCATTTTGTTATACTCTATTACTTAAGCCCATATCTACCCATTTAGCAAAATTTAGCTAATACATATGACTCAATTCATTTTATATGGGTTTTTTTTTGTCAGGCATTATATATGGGTCAATAAATGGACACCTCTAAAAATGAGTAAACAAGCACAATTTGACTATTCAAAGCATAAGATGGCTTGTGCCCCACTCGGCCCAGACTCGAAAATTTGCAGTCTTGGGAGATGCTCCCTACTTGAAAGTCCGGGAAAAATATAAAAAAAAAAGTCATAAACTTATTACATTGGTACCAATTCAGTTATAAACATTTTAATTAAACCAATTTAATCTTAAACATTTAAGTATTAATACCAATTCAGTTCATCCTACCAATTTAGATTGAAAATTGCTAACATGGACTTTGGCAGTTCTACATAACATGATTGACGCTGATATAAATAATTTTTATAATTTTTAAATATTTTTCAGAATTCTTTTATTATTTCCCCCCCCCTTTTTTATACACTATTGACCAATAAGTTTGCCAACCACAGGTGAGGGCATCGACCACGGGTGAGGGAGCGAAGGCCCTTGCTTGTGGCAAGCGAGGGCCACAATGCCCTTGTAGGCCCTAGGTGAAGGCATCTGGCCCTCGCTTAGATCCAGGTGAGGGCGTCGCGCTTTTGCTCTCAACAAGCAAGGGCATTGGACCCTCACTTAGATCCAGGCACGGCCTTTGCGCCCTTGCCTATGGCTGACAAGGGCGAGGGTCATGACGCCCTTGCCTAGTCTAGGCAAGGGACACCCTCATTGGCCAATAGGTGAGGATTTTGGCCCTCGCTTGGATCTCGGCAAGGGGTTGTTATCAACGTCAAAAAGAAAAGAGAATAAATAAAAAATATTTAAAAATTCTTTAAAAGCATTAAAAAACATTTTTAAAAATTGTATCAGCATTAGTCATGCTACATAAGATCATTAGAACCCATGTCAGCAATTTCCAACTTCAGGTCAAATGAACTGAATTGATATCAATATGAAAAAGGTTTAAGATTAAATTTATTAAATTGAAAAGTTTAGCACTTGATTGGTATCGATACAATAAATTTATAACTTTTCTTTTTTAGTAATTTTCCCTAAAAGTCCAATGATCGTATTCTATGCCACGTCGGAATTGAATTGTGTCCTATCTCCCATCCAAAATTTCTCTCACGTGGTAATTTTAAAAATATCCCTACCTACAAAGTTGTTAGATACATCATATGTGGTAAGCTCAATACATTTGAACTGTTGAATCTTGTGGGACCCATGCGAGGCCTGTAAAGTCCAATTGATATAGACAAGACCTAGATTATCTAGGGACGCCTGATGAGTTTCCATCTCTCCAAACCATATCCACAGAATGGCGTAGTCGTAGGATAGCAAAATATCTATGACCGCAGCTTAGAAGTTGAAGCTTTTTAGGACTATGAGTGTGTCTAGATAGGTATTTGCTTGCATTCTTTCGACTCAACTTCAATTTTGTGATGCACGCATTTTAATTATTTTAGGTCGAAATACCAAGAAAATCTCGCAACATATTCTTGACAAATGATATCACATATGATTTTCTCTCAATTTTCTGAAATTCTAATGATACCTTAATTTTTAACGGGAAAGCAAAGGTAAATATTATCATCTTTGCTTTATGCGTGAATTCAAACAAAACGATCCCCACATTAAGTCAAGAAGTTGTCAAGAGAAAAGAGCATATAGAATAGGAGGCGAAAGCTCAGCAATCTCCTTCTCAGTCAGTCACCAAGTCCTTTGATCAGTGCCTCCCCTGGCTGAGCAGCAAACCGAGAATCGAAACGTAACCTCATTCTCCTCCCCCGCACCCAAACAAATTTTAAAAAAGACAAAAGAAAGAGGGTTGAAAACAGAAGATGATGGGAGGCAACATGGAGGTGGCGTTTCAGTTGATGGGACGGGATCGAATTGACAGATCCACGAGGACAAACGAAAGGGCATTTTTCTCTCTGTGCGTGTGGGGGTCGGGGAGAAATTACGAGGTGCCGACGGATCCGCATTCTTTTCGAAATTTCTGCATAAAAATGGCGAACGACATATAAAAAACTCGGAAGATTTTACGATCAAAATCGATGGTCAGATCCATCGCTGGCGAACACGCTGCATCGAAATTCTTGAGGAGGAGGAAGAAGGAAAACTCCACGGGGAGGGAACCCAATAATTGGAGCTCCCCCAACCCTGGCCGCTCCTGCCGAGTGCCGACTCGTCCCTGTCGTCCAGCAGCGAAAGGAGAAAAGGGAAAAAGAGGGCAACTTTCGATTTGAAATTCGGACCCCTCTCTCTTGTCTTGGTTCGAATTGAATTTCAGGTAAGGAGGAGTTAGAGGGAAAGCCCCTACCCCTCTCTCCCTCGTTCCCCTCCTTCCCTAAAGCTCCTAGCTGTCCTATATGTGCTGCGATCACTGATCACAAATCCTCGTAGGCGCAGAGGCTAGAGAGATAGGGGAGTGATTTTGCATACGGCGTAATTGAATGCGGGATGCAATGTGCATGCGCCACCAGGCAGAGCTAACCCTCTCCTCTCTTTCCCGGTCCCTCAGCCCCACCCCTGCTCGGGCCGCCCTACTTCCACCACCTGTTCTTCTCTGATGCGATTTTTGTCGCATGTTCGTGTCGGCTCCCCGATCTTGAACGTCTCTTACGGTGCCCCATATTAAAACATCGTGGACTTTAAATTAATGTACAATGTAATCTTCAAAATTTTAAATTGTCCAGCATTCAATATTTGAACTTAAGTACAATGTAATTTTTGAAGTTTTAACTTAATATAATAAAAAGATAGTATTGAACATTTTAACTTGATATAAAGACAAATTTGAACATGTATCAAAAGTTTATGAATCACATGTTGAACAAATTAAAAATTCATGAATCATATTGTATATTGAATTAAAGTTCATAAGTCACATTAAATAATTTAAAAGTTCAATGAGTGCGTTATGCATTAGGTCAAAATTTATGAATTATTTATATCATTATCCCTACTTTGAACACAAATTTTTCATAAGGATTCGGGATATCCTCTTGTTATGTTTCAAGGACATCCCTTCTTATCATTTTTACAATGTATTTAAAGAGTATGACACAATGCCTCCCTTTTTCCGGAAATTTCTTGTTTGTGTATGGGTATAATCATAATCGTTGAACTTTGTGAAACTCATTAACATATACGTTATCAACAAGCATGATTCATTGGGTTGTTCATGAGTAGCATCCAAACAAATATCCGTCCCTCTCTTTCTCTCCATCTCATCATATTTACTATAAATATGTTTATTTTCTCTTTCGTAATAAAAGCAAAATTCACATTTTAAAAATCAAGATTTTATGTATGCTCAACATGTATGCTGGAAAGACACAAATCGACGGTCAGAATATCGGTTTTGGTGCTCTAAATATGATCTCCCATTACACGTTTAGTCTCATTTTATCCCACAGTTGAGTCTTGGAAAGTAGAAGCTGTGGATAGATTACATGAACATTATCATACCGACAAGAGAAGATTTAGTTTTGTTTCTACTACATACCATTTCGAATTTGAAGTCCATTAAGCCAAGGACCTTAGTTGATCTGTGTTTGTATGTTGATATATTTGAATTACAAACACCCATCTAACCTAAGCCAAGAATAAAAAGCTTATAGAATAGTTTATTTTTATAGCCCATTGACTACAATCAATCAATTGGTTGAAAGAACATTCTTATAAACTTTGATAGTTCTCAATATGATATAGGCAGACGTTAGCTAGAGCTACATGAGAGGAAAACATTTATTCTTTACACCTATTCTATACACCGCGTGATGATTTTTTTGTCTGCCGTGCTTTCAATAATTTATCGATCTCTGTACTTGTATAGCCTGTCTCTAACTCTCTCTCTCTCTCTCTCTCTCTCTACATACACAGAGGTCGTCGGCCGCCCAAAAGTCATTAGATGCTTCTTTAATTCACTGTTTCACCAGATGGGTTATGTTTCTTTTTCTGCAGCTTTCTCTTGCCCTACCTCTGCTCTCCACAGAAACCCTTATTTCTCTCCTCTTTCTTGGTCCGTGCCCCAAATCCCCCTATAAATTATGGCTGTTTGTCACCTCCATAAGGTCATCACTCAAATCTTCTTCCTTACCAGTCTTCATCGAGTCCTGCTTTTCCTTCAAAGACCTTTGTTGATCTGTGTTTCCTCTTCTTTTACAGTCTTCATGGAGTCCTCGATCATTTTCCTGCCTTCTTAGTCTCTCTCTCTCTCTCTCTCTCTCTCTCTCTGTGCATACTGAGCTCGTTTAGCCTGCTAACGTTTGTCGCACGAGCCCTCTTTCTTCATACATAGGTCGAGAACCCTTTACAGTCCAAACACTCATGGGTTGCATATTGCATGTAAGGTCTTTCTCGGCTGCCCTCCTCTATCTTTGTACCTAAGAAATTAGTGTGCACATGTTTTTTTCTGGCTCCATTTCTCACCCCATTGCATTAGATATTTCTTTCTTGCATGTCCCATTCTTTAGTAATTAGCTAGCTAGTTCAACCCATCTCAGCCCTTGTTTTGTCTTTTTTTTAGCATATTCTTCAGCTTCAGTAGTTTAAGCAAATGAAGAGGGGAGAAAGAAGCCTAGTGATGATCAACCATCTCTCTCTCTCTCTCTCGTTTTTTTTTCTTCCCCCTGTCGGTTTATCAGTTCGTATCTCTTGGTTGGCCTCTTGAGCAGTTGAGGAGATCACACGTCCACAAGGGAACGAGTGAAGCTGCCAGCATGATCTAGCTCCGGCTAGCTTGAAACTTCAACCAAAAAAAAAAAAAAAAACAAGAAAAGAAGTGGTTAACCCTAGCTAGGTCATGCTGCGACAGCCTCACTTCTTCCCTTTTCCGGGGACCCTATTATCATTTGATTCTGAACATCTCTCACATCACATCCTAAAGTTCCAAAGTGCCAAAAAGAAAAGTAATGAGAAATCACTGTAAGTATGCTCCTTTTCTTTCCCTCGCGTTTATCTTCCAATGGTTTGTCTCTGCACAGCATGCTTTTGTGGCTTCTTTATGTTTTCAAGAGCACGCTTGCCTAACCTTTTACTTTCCTCTCATCGCTCTTTATATTTTTATATGTTTGTTTTCTAATCATGACAAGCTTTTTCTATGCTCAATAAATTCTTTTCCCGAGCGGATTGAAGTGTTCTTTAATACATTGTCTCCAAGAGCTTTTGGGAAAGGGTAAGAGACGTGCTGTTGACCAATGCGACCCGAGGCCGAAGCAAATGCCCGTCTTTTTTTTTTTTTTTTAATCTTTAGCTTTTCCTATGAATGAATATCGATGTAACGTTGATTATAGGGTCTATGTTTTATTCATCTTCGATGAAATTGGTAGAATCAGTTTGTGGCCAACTTTTGTTCATCAGTGATCATTACGTGCACATGCTAGATTCGAGATGAGTTTGAATATGCGAATTTGATAGGTGATTTGTTAGGTAACCTTCCGTAAATATCGCGACGGAAGTGTTTATATTGAGATGAGAAAAAAAAGGGTTTTGGTCGGGTGAAAGAAATAGGAGTTCTCACGGGAAAAGTAATTGTGGTAAGTGGAGGATGGGGAGACAATGGGGAAGGAAATGGTTAAGAAATGATGACAATTATCTTCTTGGAATCATATCGAAAACGCAACTTATACATCATGTCCGGAATAGAAGAACATAAATGAAGAAAATGACTTTGATGTACAACTCACTCTTTTATTTTGTAGAATATCTAATGTGAGGTAGTGCATCAACTCTTCCTATGACATTGATTAAACTACGGAGTAGGTTGAATAGGGACCCATTTGATTAAATTACAGAGTAGTTCGGCCGAGTGATGATGTACTTGCTTCAGATGCTTCAGATGTCACGAAAGTCTCTTTGAATTGCGTCCCTTCATCACGGGCAATGCTTTTCGCGTGTATTTTTCGATATTATTTGAATGAAAGGTTTGGATAGCTCGTGTTACTACACATAAGAATTTTTCTTCCTTTCCATTTTTACGTGAACACAAAAGTAAATGTTTTAGCAATTTTGAAGAACCGAGTTGGATTAAGCATTTGATTAGTTGGAGAGTTAAGAGGGTAGCACTCAAAACGGTTTTAAAAAAAAGGACCATGAATACATCTTAATAGCTCTTGCTAAGTGCTTATCTCCTCAATTATAAGGAGCTTCCAACCAATAAATTACAAGATCATTGAGCTTGGGCTTTATGATTATGGGCCTTCGATGTGATTGATTGCGATTGCCTGCGACGTCTCTTACCATCACAGTAACTTATGCAGCAATGTATGCGGGGGTGACAAGTTTCAGACACCAACGACGATTGTACCGCAAATTTTCGAAAACGACACTAGCTTGATATAACGCGAGTTTCAAGGCATGGTGAAAATATGGTGCTTTTCAATGACAAGCTTCGATGAGGTTAGAAAATCTGATGGACAAATGTGAATGTGAAACGTCGGTCCTCTTTGGAACTATCAATGTCGGAAGACGTTTCCAAGCGAGTTTCAATTATACATCTTTACTCTATAGGACAAGAAACCCAAAAATGTCTCAATCATATGAGAGCTCCAATTATTTGTAACCAAACCTATGTAGTAGATTTGTTTTGCTTACTAAAATGTCGGAACAGCATGGCATGGGGCTCATGGTATTGTTAGTTATGGCATCATTATCACATCATAGTTCTTAGGGTCGTGATTTTGCCACTTCCATCATAGCTACAAAGACATTCCATCTGCCAATGTTTTGACAATTTTACCTTTGTAAATCCTACCTTTTTTAAGCATTCTTTAATTGCTTTCCTTCTTTTCTTTTTCAAGTGTGCCACTTTCCTTCTTCTCATTTATTTCTCTATGTTTTCTCTCTTTTCTAAAACACCTCTTTCAAGTCAATAATAGACAAGTTTTTTACACCCTAACGTCCATCATCAGCAACCCAAAAAAAAAAAAAAAAGTCCATCACTGAGGCAAGCAACTCACTAAGTTGAAGTCCAAATTTGTATTCCATCTCACCCAACTAGTCCTCTTCCCCTCCATTTCTTTTAACTCACAACTCAATTTTAAGTAAAAGCCCAATTCATGTAACTTCACTCTTCATCCCCATTCCACCCTTTTGCTCTCAGTATTACTCATTGTCCCATTTTGCATCAAACTCTATAATTGACCAATCATGGAGACAAGAAAAATCCCCATTAAAGATCCAGATCTAGGAGCTAAAGCCCTCGGCTAAAACGTCGTCAAGCTCATTAGCAATGTACGCTTCTCCACCAATTCACCATCACCTACCGACCTCCAGATCCGTGGCCCATATCCACCCATACTAACTTAGTTGCTTATGCAAATTGAAACCACCTTCAACAACGAAAATTCCATTCTCAAGACCAATGAGGATTTGCCCCTTCTCGCCTCAGTGCTCTCTCCCACTTTCAAGCCAATCTCGGTCATCGAGCCGCCATTGCCGGCAATTGAGAGGTTTGAAGAGGTGATTACAAACTCGACCCTAAAGTCCGAGCCCTTATATATCCTCGTTGCCCATCAAGATCCCCGTGTTCTGATTGTCGTGAAGAAGCCCAACGCGAGAGCCTTTAGGTCTATCATGTTTCTAGGCATCAAACACCGGTTAGGAATCCAAAACTGATGTGTGCGACATAGCCTGGATGACAAGTGACATAGAGACACCACAGAGTGTTCTTTTTTTCTTTACAGACTCTACCAAGGCTTGAACCAGGATCAGAATTTAGATGGGACATAAAGAAGTAAAGAATGAGGAAAATGGGAAGACAAGACAAAGAAAACAAACGGAAATCAGAACCAAACAAAAAAAAGATGCTGAAAAAAGATGGACCCACAAAGTTTAATATTGCCAAACCAATGTGATGGGAAGTGTTTTAGCCATGGTGGAAGTGGAAAAAGGACCACCTTAGTTCTTATTGTTAATTATCCAATCGAAAAGATTTTAAGTTAGAATACCTATTATCACATATATTCAAAACTCATTTTTTTCAGCAACTACGTTGTATAAATCATAATTATAAACAATATCAAGGAACCAATTTCCTAAAAGATATTATGAGCTTTAGCTTACTTATTTACAGCATATTTTTTCAATTAATATATTAACTGCAAACATATTCAATCATAATAGGTTAATCATTTCATCGTAATTATTATTCGAAACAAAAAATATTATAATTAATTACAAATGGCAATACTTTTAATTTACCATTTTCAAATGGAATAATGGGTTTTTTTTTTTTTTCAGGATTCCCAGCTCATTCTCCATACAATTCCAACAAATCAAAAATGGGACATGGTCTTGGAATAATTGTTTCTGCTCTATTGCATTCCCACGGAACAACCTTTCCATTCCGGCACGATTTCATTCCCCCCGAGCCAAACGTCAGCGTCAGTGCACGTAAAGATTCTGTCGCTAGAAACTTACATGAGTATCCAAAAGAGAGAGCTGTCACATGGTCATCTCCTTCAAGTTGCACATTGTCTGACAGCGTTTGGAACTACCTAGTTGAAGCCAAATTGGTGAAAATCTTGTCATTTTTGGGGAATATGAGGATGCTTTTCTGTAGAGAGGGGGATGATTGCGCATGCATTGCATTGGGTTCCATTCCCCTAAACCAACAAACCAGATGAAAACACAGCTCCGATCCAAAAGGCCACGTTCCTGTCCAAATCCCAACTACTTTTCTTAGAATATCATCCTTTTATTTAGTAATATTTATGTAACAGCCCTTCGCTTTACCAGAATGAATCTGATGGCTGGCTAATTGTCTATTGCCTTGCTTCACATACTTTTGACCAGCTGCTGACACCAACGAGATTCAAATTCGCAGGCTTCTGACAAATGGTATTCCCTCGAATCAAAAAGAAAAAGGAAAGGCACAAGATAAAGAATCACGCACAAATCTAACCAACCTAACATTAAGGAGACAAGGGTTTAGGTTCACCGAGTATTCTCAAGATGCCTGTTCATTATGATTAAAACGAGAATTTCTCAAGTGTAGAGGTAATGAATTATACCATTTTCCGTTATATTCTTGTCGATTATTCATGCCATTTCTTATCATTACCAAAACGTTTTTACTTGATCATAAAGTGTTTGTGATAAAAATGGGTAATAAGTTGTGTTGATTTTGAGTTGATCATGTAAGGTTAATTGGTGTCCAGGTTCGGATTTCTCTTAGTAAATTTGCGTTGTGTTCAAGTTAGGTTCTCATAGTCTTTCTTGCATGGAGGCAATAATAGTAATTGGACTGAGCAGTTTAAGTGCATTTGTACTGATTACTCAAGTTACACATCTATCCCGTGTAAATAAAACAAGTTAAAAACAAATGAGCCAACATATTCGTCTTATTAGTTAAATTCAGAGAACCCTAATCTTGTAACATGTGGCAATTCTTTTTCGTCGAGTTTTCAAATCAAAACCAACAAAAACAGTGAAATTGGAAGATTGTTCGGCATCTGAGCAAGGTAAAATATGACATCCTAAAACTTCGCGTTTCACCAATGAACTGTATTTTCCTACACCTCTAATCGTAAGAAACCAATCTATAATTGATGGGTGACAAACATGGACATTATCGATGCCTAAAACTTTAACAGAAAACACACCCAGGTGAGAGGAGAGATTGAGCAAGTCTAAAGTGGAGCGCTTTCATTTGTCGGAAGAACCTGCCAACCGCGATCCTGTCTGCATGGCGTTGGTTGGATGGGAAGGAGAAAACTTTAAAAAAAGGAAAAGAACGAAATGCTCAGACCTGTAACTCTATCACAATGGACCACTAAAACGACATCTGCGTTCTTCTTTTCATAATCACTCCATAGTTAACCAATTCTTTTCAGATCCTAAAGTAATCAAACAGCCCTTTTCAGTTCGCACATGTACCTAAATCACGCCAAAACCTTATCCTTGCCAAAGAAAATATATATTTATGTCATCTGGTGTTCTTCCTCTGCTCATGCATACACAGTTGCAGTATTGTCCTCTTTATATATGCGTCCATCTATCCCTCTTCTTGTTCATCTCCTCTCCAAGAGTTTTGGCCACAATATCGCCATTCGGCTCGCCGTGAACCTCTCGTGGTTAAAGCTGCCAGCATGATCCACCCTCAGTTGCGAAGGATATACAACTCGAGATTGGATCATGCTGGTTGCTTCAACCGTGGATGGTTTCACGCTCAGAAAACCAAATATTAGGAACTAAAGACGATTGCGCGATTAAGGTGGATGAGTATATCCATGGTTTCCATTCCTTTGCCGAGTATCCTATGTACATCCTCCTCGGGTTCTTTTCGTGAAATAGGTATCTATTCTTCAATTGCTTATATGTGTTTTTACTTTCTGATTTTTGTGCTTGGTTCTGTCTTTTATGTTACGGCGAAAACGGAGTTGATGCAAAGACAATCTGAAAGACGAAAGGAAGATACTGTATATGCTCGGTACGATTTGAATAGACGAGGTTGCTGTGTATGCGCCATCCACTTTCATAAGTATGTAGCAATCCTTTCTTATGGAAACTACTGTTTTGGATCACTCTCTTTCTCTCTCTCTCTCTCTCTCTCTCTCTCTGTTTTTCTTTTGCTAGCCATAACAGGCCAAAAAGTGTTTGGAGGAGATTGGAACGTTACTTATCAGCTGTTGGAATATTCAATTTAAAACGCTAATGAAACATACTTACTGAATGAATTTATCACCGCGGTTTGGCGATACACCTAAATTAAGGCCCATCCTATGCACACTCACCTAGGTTTCCTAAGATCTAGTTTAGGTAATGGAACATGCCTTTCGCTTGCAAAGCAAGTCTAAAACCACTCGACCATTTGCCAAGCATAATACTGGACATACTAATATGTAAATTTTGTTTATAAAATAATATTTTCTTTTATTTGTGGGCATATTCAACTTGTTGAGTATATGAATATGCCCCACTTATTAAATACCCACTTTCCTACCTTGCCTTCTAAATCCATTCCATATACAAGCCTCAGATGTCCCTATCCTTTAATGAATTTGTTCTTTGTATTATCCCTTTGGTTTATCAATTCGGGAATCCATTGGTGGGAATGCTGGGTTCAAAGGTGACAGAATTTCTCATGATCCGAGCCTATCTCAAGATCCCATCCCATGCTCGCTTCAAACACTATTCCCTTTTAAGAACTCAGGAGGCAGCTGCAAGAGAGTACGGACTAGGCTAAGGTCTAAACTAAAGTATAATTCCAGATTTAAATCTGGAACAGAGGACCTTACTGCTGGCCCGAACAAATTCTTTTTATTTTTATCTATTATTTTGCCGGCAAGTTGCAACAGAACGATCCAACTTAGATGCAAATGACCTCTTAATGTGAAAACTGCTTCAGCCCTGAAACTACAATATACAGATTATTGGGAAGTCCATCCACCTTGAATAGCCCGTGATCCATTGCAAAGATGGCATGCTTTGGTTTGCTTCCGTAGGCACAGGTATTATTTGACAACGTTTTACCAATGAACCTCATTCTGCCTCCTGAATATCTAGGCCATCTTAAGTTCTTATTCTGCCATAACAAAGTAATATAGCCATTTCGCCGGCTTACCCAATATCAATACATTCTGGATTTCAAATCCTTATGATGCCGTTTCTTTGGGAGCTCAGGTCAGCAATATTTACATCCAAGCTTCATTCTCCTGAAAAAGAAACTCAGTAATTAAACCTTGAACAGCTCCTTCATCCTCATGCCCCGATCCTCTCAAATCCTGCTGAAATGTAGAGATAGTGACCTCAACATTGACTCCCCAATGCACGGTTGCGAGGCATTAAGAGATTTCTTCAGCACTTGGAGCTCAAATTCTCCTGAGGTGAGCTTCCATCAGAGAATTTCTCCTGCTCATGAAACGGGGCTAGAGATGTATTCTGTGAATCGGTATCATCAGAAGCAATCGAGATTTATTTCAGTACAAAATTACCAAAAGTCTCCACAGGAGCAGACCCCATGATTAAAATGGTGAAATCTACTAGCATCCCTCACAATGAGTTCTTGTCCAAAGCATTTTGAAACAAGCTTGCAGAAAGTATGACAATCACCACAAATCCGAAGATTTTTAGTGACTCTGATAGGGGTTTCTCCAGAACTCTCTAGCAGACTGTAAGCAATGGCAAGCCTTTCACTATGCCCATAAAGCATCTGAAGTTTCTGTTCCTCTCCCACATCATGCATGACAAACCTGGTTTGAGCCACATAACCACCTTCTTGTGCTAATTTATCAGTAACTTCAGCTAGCTTCCGATAAATCTCATCCGACTGTGGGTGAGACTTATCCCCTGCTACAAATGAATGTATCTTGTTCCGAAGCTCAATCCAGCTGCAGCCTGGAGTTTTCTGCAATCCAATTCCCTTCATTCTCATTCTCATTTCTTTAACATCTTTCCATCTGCCATTTGCAGCAAGGATATTGGACATCAGGACAAAATTTCCAGGTCTGTCTGGATTTAATTCTAGAAGTTTATGCGCAGCAATTTCTCCCAGCCTTTTATCTGAGTGAACTCGACAAGCCCCAAGTAGAGAACACCAAACCTCGGCTGTCGGTTCAATTGGCATGCTTTTGATAAATTCATAAGCTTCATCTAAGCGGTTTGCACGGCAAAGAAGGTCAACCAAACAGGCATAGTGCTCGGACCATGGCTCCAACTGATAATCATGTTGCATGGATGTAAAAAATGTTTTGCCTTCATCAATCAACCCAGAATGACTACATGAATAAAGAATGGCCAAAAACGCGATATGATCAGGAACAAGGTTAGTGTCAATCATCCTTTTGAATAAATCTATGGCCACCATTCCATGGCCATGCATTCCATTCGCATATATCATTGTGGTCCACAGGCTTAATTCTTTTCTGTCAATAGACGAAAACACCTTGCATGCATTTTCTAGGTCCCCACAGCAAGCATACATATCTACTAGAGAGGTTGAAACAGACCCTTCCAAGATGAAGCCTCTCCTGATAATTGATCCATGAATTTCCTTTCCTTTCTGCAAGAGAGATAAATCAGCAGCCGCTGAGAGTACACTTACAAGCGTAACATAATCAGCTTCAATTCCAGCTTCTTTCATGTCAAGAAAGACTTGAAAAGCTTCCTGAGCTAGCCCATTATGCACATAGCAAGAGATTAGGCTTGTCCAAGATATAATATCCTTGTTTTCAACAAGCTCAAAAGCTCGAGATGCATAATCTGTGTGGCTACATGCTCCATATGCATCAACAATTCTATTCTGCAGAGCAAGGTCAGATAGACCTTTTCTTAGCATGAAACTATGAACTTCTTTCACATGGCGAAGAGATTTCGACCCCACACAAGATAGAAGAATGCTTCCTATCATCATTTTGTCGACATCCATCCCTTCCATCTGGACTTCTCTGAAACACTTCAGAGCATCCATATGACAATCGTTCTGGGAGTAGCCTGCAATAATTGTTGTCCAAGAGATTATGTCCTTCACAGGCATACTATAAAAAACCTTGCCCATGAGCTGTGGCCTACAGCACTTCGCATACATGTCCATAATTGTATTCCCAACCTGCAGATTGGTATCTAGACCCCTCCGTATGACATAACCATGTCCTGCCCTTCCGTGTAACAAATTTGCCAGTCGACCAGATGCCACAAGAATCCCCATGATAGAAACAGTGTCCAGTTCTTGATTAAAATCCTGCATATCGCGGAATAACTGCAATGCCTCGCTGTGCAGACCATTCTGCACAAAACCAGAAAGCATTGAATTCCAAGATACAGAATCTCTGTCCACTAAATTAAAGAACACACGAGCAGCTCCATTCATTTCACCACATCTTGCATACATAGCAATCAAGGCGTTGCCTACGTGTACATCGATCTCATAACCAGATTTTAAGACAGCAGCATGGATCTCCATTCCAAGCTTTTGGTAGTCCACATTTTGGCAGGCCTGCAAAGCTGCAACCATGGTGTATGTATTCATCACAAGACCACGTCCTTTTAGCTCTCTTAAAAGAAACAACGCCTCCAGGGACCTACCACTGGCTGAATACGCGCTAATCATAGAATTCCACAGAGCAAGATCCTCTTTAACATCGATGCTGTCGAACACTTGCCTCGCCCCATCAAGATCATCGCACTTCGCATACATCGCGACTAGCGAATTCACAACAAATAAAACGGTAGCAAACCCACATTTAACAGCGAAGCCATGAATCTCGGCACCAGAGCGGCGATCTCCAAGCAAAGCGCAAGCTTTCAGTACCGAAGGAAAAGTACGGGAATCGAGAGGCGGACCCGAAACCCGCATATCTCTGTACAGCTCGAGAGAACCCGCAGGGTCCTGATCGGCCAGATACGCTCCAATCATGGCATTCCAGGTGTACACGGTCCGCTCACGCATTCCGTCGAACAACTTCTCCGCACTCCGGCGCGAGCCGCACCTCCCGTACATGAACACGAGCTTGGTGCTCAAGAACACCGGGTGGCCGAAATAGCCGGACTTCGCCAGATGGGCATGGACCTGTCGGCCCTCCGCGAGAGCCTCCTTCGCGGCACAAAGCTCGAGAATCCGCGAGAAGGCCTCGGCCGGGGTAACTCCGTGTGCACTCGGGTGGTGGGTCATGAGGCTGCTCAGGGACTCGGAGGCTGCTGCATTGAGGCAGCCTCGCGCGCAGGTTTCTTGGAGAGAAGGAGGCTGTCGTGGGCTGATGATGAGTCCAGGGATCTTCGGAGGAGGCTGCGTCCGGGGTTGCCCCGAGAGAGGGCGGCGCGACGAGGCCGACGAGGCGTGGAGACAAGGGGACGGGGTCGGGATCGACGCGGCCATGGTCGGGTACGTGCATGGGGAGGAATAGAAGGCGCTGCGAACCACGAAGCGTGGACGAGGAGAGGAGCACGAGCTTTGTTGTTCTGCTCATGTCATGTCAAGTCAAGACCAAGTAGATTTTTATCGGGTCGTAGGTTTTCCTCGTGTCGTGTCAAGTTTTCAGATTCGCCCTTTCCATTTTGAGTTCAGTCTTTTTGATAGTTTTTTTTGGAAGTGGTTATCCAATGGAAAGGAAAAGGGCTTGTTAATTATTAAATTTTGAAAGGGTGTCTTCGTGTTATGAAAAAATTCTTAAATGATCAGATCAATGCATCTAAAACAATTATTATTAGCTAGGCATACATAAATCTAAAATGGTCGGGATGTATTGATAACGCATGCAACCAATGCATCCAAAATAGTTTCTATACGCATTTTCATCCGACTATCATGTATTTTCTAATGAATGAACTACTTATGATAGAAAATAACATAATTTTCATCGGTAGTGAAAGTGGGAATTAGGAATTAGGCTTTCTTTTCCAATGACGCAAACTTGGTAATAAAAATCACTATCGCCTCCAAGTTACAAATCTCATCCTACCATTTATTTATGCATCTCACTTTTTGATTGCAAGTGGGATTATCTGTGATACTTGATTACTTCGTAGGATAGAAACAACAAAGGTAATATTAAGCAGTAATATTAAGAAGGCAAATTAAACAGGCCCGGAAGAGAAATGTATGAATGTCAACTTCATGGCTCATCAGTCTTCCATAAACAAGATTAAGGAGGATTTACAAGGAAAATAAAACAAAATGAAAATTAACACTGTAAAGTCAGAGAGAGAAGCGATAGATTCAACTGTTCACAACAAAATAAAAGCGGGGCTCAAGACCCAAGCGGCGCTTTTTCGCAAAAATGGAAATGTGAAAGAACACTGTCGAGTGTGAACTAATTCAAGAACTCTCACAAATTCTTTCCAATATGAACTGTCATAAAATGTTACAGGCACACTATCTTTGCTGTACAACATAATGCTCGTTGTCACCGAACTCATCTATTTACATTGAATAAATCACTCCCCCGGATGTTCACCAGCAAAATCAGAAACATCCCATGCCTCACTAAAAATTTCACCGCGTACTATCAATTCTGGGACCTCGACACATCCCAGGTTTGTCCGTTCTTTCACCGATCCTTGCCAAGAGGCTTTCTTGAGGCTCGGCTTTGCTCTCTTCAATTAAATGGCGGGTCAGTCCCTTGTCCGACATTCTGCAGACCACATGGACTGGAGACTCCTCCATCATGGGTGCACACTCACCCTAGGAGTATCGTCAAAAAATCGATCTGCCACTTGAGGAAAAACGATCAGGAATCATCGATTTTCCACATACTACCCCCTATTAAACGAATATTTCACTACTTCATCAGGTATCGTCCATGACAACAGATGCCCATTGGAATCCCCACTTAACAACTGCTTCAGATCACTGGTCAGGTGGAGGGCAGTTACTGGATGCTTATGAAACTTGAGAACTTTGCGCAGCACCAATCTGTACTCTGATGACCTATCACCCAGATTAAACCCTCCGGAATAACCCTTCAAGTTGCTCTCCTCGGCCTCTAGGTCAGAGCAATAAATCATTTGCCAAACTTTCACGGCGCCACTTTGATGACCAGTCACATACCAGTTTGTGTCCAGCCAATCCGAAAACGTGCAACTGGTTACACACAGAATATAGTCAGATGGCAGTTGTGATGCATTCACCACAGCTAGACAATCCCCATTGATACTCCAAACAGCAAGCAACACTCCCGCTGCTGTTACAATCTCCCCGGTGAGGTCATTCACATAAATTGCCGATACTGCAGTTGGGAACTCGGGCAATTGCCTAACAAAGACCAATGTGCTGAGGTCCCATATAATGACGCTGCGGTCATCTGATCCACTCACGATCAGCATGTACGGTTGGCTAACATGAAGGCAAGTCACCTTGCTTGTGTGAGCGGAAAGTGCCTTCTCCAACTGCAGTTGACGTGTGATGCGGGGTCCATCTTTACTTATTCTCCAAACTGACATTAAGCCATCATCTGCCCCAGTAACTAGAGTTTGACCATCATGACTCGAGCTCACACACTGAATTTGGTTGCCGCCATGAAGATTCTCATGAGTAGAGAGGAGTCTGTCCTGATCATAACTCATAAATCTCAAGCTACGGTCCGGGAAACCCCATGCAACATATTTGGTGTAAGTTTTCGGTTTAAGCAATGTGTTGGCTCCAGCTACCAGAATTTTCTCATTGAGTGTAACAATTTGAGTTATCGCATTTGAGGTTTTGCGAACTTCACGCGCAACAAGATGGGCAGAATGCTTTAGTGGATGCGGAGGAATTTTTCTGTCAACTTTTCTTTTTACATGGGGTTTCGGGAAAAGCTGCTTCGGTGTCTGGCCAAAGTGATTAATTTGTGCTAAGATGGAGGCTTTCATTGCAGGGTCTGTAACTGAGTCAATATCAACACTACCCTCATATGTATAATGGTAGAATACATTAACAGCTTCTTCAGCAGCCTGTCAACAGAGCAGCTGTAAGTATGAGAAACAAAAAACTAACCGAAAGGAAGATTTGTGAATAGTTCATTTTAGCAGACTAGCAAGTAGCATTTCATTTTTATGTGATCAGTGGTAGGGGAAATAGTGAAAAGAGATGGGAATCTATAAAGAAGAGACAATGGACTTTGCTAGCACATTAATTCCTAGCATTAACAAAAGGTTGGAGTATATCAACACTATCACCGTACAATTATAGTGTGATCTTTCCCAGCCGCAGTTGTTAGCAAATAAAAGCAGTATTTAAATTTTTCCTCTTTAATAAAATTGGTAGATCAGCAGTGAATACAGCATTAATTTTCGCTGCATCAGTGACAAAGCGGGGTTATTTTATTTAGGACTGTGAGGGGAACCTATGCCTCCTTGCTTGTGCCAGTTGCATAAGGTTAACCACTCAAGGGCTGCCAGGAGGGCTGCACCCCTGGCACCAGGTAAGTCCAAATTGAGTACGTGTGAAGGGATTCAAACTCGGCACCCAATGGTGGGATCAAAGCCGAGCCAACACACACGCCTCAATTTGAGGGGTAAGTTAAGGAGGCAAGGCTTTGAAGCCCTAACAAAGCAAGGTTTGCTACAAAAGAAGTATAGCATTTGAATTGAACTTCCTAAGAGTTGGTGATCAATTCAGAATCCTCCAAGATGTCATGATGAGTTTTCTTAATAAAAAAGATTATGTACACAGATTTCACTGTGAAATGAAAGTTCCTGAGACCTACCTTGCCCCTTTGTTTATATCCAAAGATGAGGTCTATCCAGTGGTGCAGGTTTTCTGAAACATAATCAGATTCTAACGCTTCTCTGTGTTTCCTGATGAATTCCCTCGCACTTCCCTTAGCCCAAGGAGGCAAGACAACATCACCTACCTGAAAGATCACCACTTTATTCTCATAATCACTGGAAAGCTGAAAAAGGAGTATGTATGCAGTAGAGATCTGGTTTTCTTTTTGACAGAGTAGAAACCCACTTACTCATCTAACACGTAAAACAGAAAATAAGGTAGTAATCCAATAGAGATACCAAGACAGACCTGCTCTCCAGATTGTTTGACTCCCAAGTCAAGATTGAAGCGATTTTCCAGGAACTCAGGCATGTAAAAGAATTCAGGAATAAGTTCCTTCACATCTGATGTGTTACCCTTCCCAGCAGCACTCAGCCAAGTGTCTTTGATACCATTGAAGAGACGATCTGCATGATCAAATTGGCCACCCTGTAGCTTCTGATTTTCAGCACTGAAAGGTGGCAAACGAAGAAGGTAGAAAAGGACAATTCCAGCACTTGAATAATGAGAACCGTAATGGAACTTCGGAACCTCTGGATCATCCCAACTATCATATCTGCAGTACACAATGAACACAAACAGATAAGCAGGATTGCACTAGCTCAACTAGATTAATACATAATAGTAGCAAAACCTCTAGAGAAGGGCAGTTCAATGAACAGACCAGCATTTCTAAGTAGCTAACAAAATGTCCTATGGTCATTTTCAAGCTTCTATTGATACCTATTACCCTTTTCTTTTTCCTCTCTTTTCAGCTAGAAAGGGTTCATCTCTAGAAAACAGGATTAGGGATGCCTGTTTTAGGGGGCTTCAACATAATATTCTCATATAAGCCGAAGTTAAAAACAACTAAGATCCAAAGGAGACACAAAATCCCAAGACACCCCCAGACAGACTACAGAATGATCAGTGAGTCGATCAGCATCTAAGAGCAGCCTTAGTGTGTAGTGAATAATCTAATATTACACCTCATCTATATGTTTACCTTTTCCTAAATTCATCTTCCCCTTCCGGTGTCTGACATCCCATTGGTTTGTCGAGCTTACGAAATGACTTGGGGTCTGAAAAGTCTAGACTTTCACTCTCATAATCTGCAAGAACCCAGGGAAACACTGGATATTGTGTGAGGTCACTGTATCCACGACCTGCGAGGGTGTTCAGATGCATCAGGTACTGGAAATTGCTAATCTCTCCATTTTGCCACCTTTTTGAAAAAGACTTAGCCATCAACTTAAAAAGACGGCTGCCCTCATTACTATCTTGTTTTGCTGATCCTGAAATGGTCGTGTCCAACCTGAGGAAAATGGAAGGGCAATAAGTGTCAAGAACAAAAGCTCATATTATAGAAGCAACGGTTGACAGAATTCAGATGTTCAGAATAGACAGCACAACGCGTGAAATTTAGATACATGATATGAAACATTTCTCAAGTCTCTCTTGGACCACACACAACATGCCTTCTAAAGAAATGACATAACTAAATCCAGAACTGGCTAATTTTCTTTTGTTATGTGATATGTGCAGAACCCATTATTATAATCATAAAGGACCAAAAAGCTTTTAAAACTGACTTCCTGTCCCTTCCGCGAAACACTATCCTGTGCGAAACACTACCAGAGGTAAATTAGATCATATTGACAAAGGAGCATGTAATTTGTAAAGGACAGGCTCCAAGCCAACACCAGTTTAAAACTGGAAATGTGTGAACCAATGCAAGTGCTCTCTCATGCAGGCAAAAAGATATGCATCTCGTAGACATCCATTCCATGATCAAAGTCATGGCAAATGCCAAGAAATAATGACCAAGAACCAATGTTTTGAATGTGGCACCAAGAGGAAAGAAGAACCATACATGCTGTTTCTTGGCAGATTCATGGCTACCAAATTTTTGAACACCTCTTCCCTTTCCTTTTTGTGAAAAACAAGGAGATCATTACACCCATCCATGCTGAATACCTCAATAGCAACAGGACGCAGCTGGTAATCACGCTTCAAAATTTCGTGAACACTATTAAGCTTCCACATTCGCCAGGGATGAGGCAGATTGCCACTTGTACAGACCTTCTCCTTCCCCCACGCACCACCATTATAAGCCCATGCTCTTCCACCAACCAAGGCCTTGACAGCAGTGCCCCAAGAAGAAGTGGACTTGGATTGGAAGTCCATCCCACCAGTGACATCCTTCTTTACCCCCAAAGCCTGATCAATGACAGAGAGTTCATCCTCGTATTCTTTTTCACAGATATACCCGGAGTCATCAATATAGAAGTTCTCAATCACATATAAGCACAGTTCACCTATCAGAAATATTCCATCATGTTTATCAAGACCAACAACTCGTTCACAATTATATCTGAATCGGATTTTTTCATACGGCTCCAAATAAGGTCTGATTAAGTATTCTCCATTATCATGCAATTCCTTCTCTGATCTATCCTCCATAGTTTTGGTGTCGTCAATTTTCGTAGACAAAGATTGCCTCAGAGATTCTACATCAGATCTCTCTTGATTGCTCTCAGTGATTGTCCCAGACAGTGCACTAGATTTTGCACCAAACTCGAGGGCAGAATGAAGACTACCTTCATTCAAGCTGCTAGCTCTGTCATCATTCCATCCATTCCTCAAGGAGGCCACATCCTTCCCATCATCTGCTTCTTTATAGGAATATTCATGATATAGCTCCCCATCAACATCATTCTTTCTTCCACCCTCAATCAACTGGTTAAAAAATGGTTCCGAATCGGTATCAGAAGCACTGGGACCATTGTCATTCTTTGATCTACCCAGCTCACACTGATTATTAAGAACATTCTGGATGCAATCAATTTTCAATTTGGACCGCTCCAGCTTTTTGCGCATCCGATATGGTCCTTCAATGGGACAAAGCTGCCACTCTGGCTCTCCTTCATCAGGTGATTTATGCATAGGGAATATGCCTCGTTCATGAACAAGTTGTTGGAGGTGGGCCTCCCACTCACTCTCAGCATGAAGAACCCATCCATACTTATCTTGACGAACAACTCTAAGCTCTGTAGACATCGAATCACGAACCAGTTCCAATGCATATCTCCGTTCATTTATCTGGTCCCAGTGTCTCAAGTCCAGCTTTGATGTTTCCCGATATCTTCTTCCCATCTCCTTCTTACGACGACCATCTATGCCTTTAATTCTTACGCCAGGAAATTTCGCTGATCCAGCAATATACTGCACCCACATAATAGCAGCACACTGTTCTAGAACTTTGTTGACAAGCTGTTCTGAACTCTGAAGCCACTCAAAGAATGCTGGTAAGCTTCCTGTCAATAATTTGTCAAGACCTCCGTGTAGTAAATCCAGGTGTGGTCCTTGATTTTGTTTAGAGACAAGCATTTCTTCTAGTGCAGCCCTACGGTGCACCAATAGATATCTGATGACATCGACTGCCATATTTTGCACATTTCGTCTTTGATCTTGAAGAAGAGAGATCAGATTGACACAGAGACAGCAATTTAGATCTGTATCAATATTGCTGGGGCAGAAGATGATTTGCCTGTGGGCAACCAACAACTGCAAGATAGTGCAAATATTAATTCCAGAATCTTCCAGGGCCGAACTTAAAGATAATCCCTTCTTAGACTCAACAAGTAGACCTAGGTGTGAAAGGAGATCATCTTCCCCTATCATGACCAAGAACGATGGTAGGAAACAGTACATTATCATCCGATTTGTATTCTTGAGCATTGAATGGATGTAAGCCTCCAGTTGTCTGCTGGCCCTGCCAATTGATAGGAGACCCTTTCCAGTAGGAGTTGCTTCTTCAATTCGTCCATCTTTATTTGCCAACTGTAACATCGATAACAAGAATTCCAGTGTTTTCCATATCACAGCAGGCTGTGGAAAAGCACCCATGTATACACGGTCCACAATTATCCAGCATAATGAGTCTAAGTTAGATGACCAGCGGATTTTATCAAGCTTCTTGTAATCTTCCTCATCGTCACGTACAAGACGTCTTTCAAGGAAAATCATCAGCCTACAAAGGCATAGACCTTGAAATGCTAGCATACATTCAGCATCGACATAAAGAGGAACATTTTCCAAAATTGTTTCAACAACCTGGGCTGCTCTTAACTGCTCAGTCATAAAATCAGATAGAACTTCTGCCATAAAATCTAGAACAGCAGTTGCTCCAGCAGAACAGGGACCACCACCATAACCAGCATCATCAATTTCAAAAAGAATCCTTGAAGTAACTGAAAAGAAGGTATTGGCAGCGGTTGAACTGTGAGAACTGGACTTAAATTCAGAAGACAGATCAAAATCACTAGCAGAGAGAGAGGATTCCATGGATGGAGTAGCAACAAGAGGACTCTTGGACTCACTGTGGCTTGTACTTCCCAACCATGATGTCAATGCAATAACTGGAGATGAAGAGGGAGTCAATGCAATTTTGAAGTTAGATTTCTCAGATAAACTGGGAGAATTAATTGCAGTTGGAGGCACAGAATCCTGGATATCTATGGAATGAGCAGTAGATTCTGCATTCTTAACATCGTGGAAGGTTGGTCCATTTGTATCATAGGTTGGTGACTCCAGGTCAACAATCTCACCATCAAGGCTTTGAACGGCCTGGTCGTCTTTGAGGATTGATCTGGTTGAATCCTGATGGGATGTGGAGATCTTGATTTCAGCACTATTATTGGCCGTATAATTGCAAGGAATAGGTGTTTCCTCAGAACTTGTACTTATTTGGGCTTGAGGGAAGCTTCCAATACTTATGGAGGTTTTAGCTGATTGCTCCTGCTCATGAGGCAAGCTAGAAAATGTATTGTGCGAGCTACTGGTATCGTCACCATCATTCAAGTGCTTCTCTTCAGTCTTAAATGAGAGCTCCTTCGCCATCTTCACTGCATATGCAGCCCTGCCAACAGAAAACAGAAGGAATATTTAGAACAGTGCAGAGTTTGTATCAGATAAGACACAGTTGCTTGGTTTCTAGATTTGCAATTACGAATCTAGTAGAATGCAAGGTAACACAAACAAGTCCCGGCATATCATGCTCAGGAATGAATAAATAAGAAAGAAAGGATCTCGAGACTAACCTAACACAAGAAAAGTAAAGGTCGACACAGCTCTCAAGAAATTCTGCTCTTCTACAAACAGCAGAAAATGGAGGACACATTTTTGCAAGGTCGACCATAAATCTCAGAACCGAAGTCGCAGCAGCAGGAGCTGATGCCTCCCCACCCATTAAACGCGCAGCATATGTCTTGTGCATGAGAGCTTCACCTTGAAGCTCTCCAGCCATATCAGCATTTCCCTCAAAAAGTTCTGCCACAATGCCAGCAGTAAACTCTGAGAGGTTGCCAGTTTGATGGGCAAGCATTGATTGCATACTCAACCTATCAAATGTTGACTTGGCCATAGCAATAACAGATTCCATGAGTTCAACAAATTTCAACTCCACAAAACTTCCATCACTAGGTATAAGAGCATGAAAGTCCAGCATACGAACTTCTGGTAATCTCGGATAAACAGGCTTTCCAAACATGAGACAGAACAAAATATAATATATGTCTGGCGAATCATAGAAACTTTGAAGCACCCGTGCCAAACCTTGATAGCCTCCACTTGTACGGAACTTAAGTGCAAAAGTGGGAGAAAAAGCGAGACACACACCAAGAAGAGTCATAATCCACCTCATACTAGTTGGATGAACAGCTTCATCAAGGAAGTATGTTATCAATTTAGAGGAGACAGTCTTATGCCATTGTTCCAGCAATTCTTCTGATTTTATAGTGACCTGTAAATCAATAAGCATCTCAAGCAGCATATTCCTAACAATAACATGCTTCCCCATTGACTCTCGCACAATTTGCTGCCTTGGTGTCAATTCAGGAGGATCGAATGTCATAATCACAAATCTAACCACATGCTCCAATTCAGATGACAGAAAACCATCTTCCAGAATGACTCCAAGCAATACAACCAACTTTTCCAAAACTGGAACCTCGACGTCACCCCGTTGCAGAGTCACCAACAAATGCTGGACCAGGTTGATTCGGCGCAAAATAGTGAGGTTATGATTCCGATACCAATGCATTGACACTAGATGCTCAAGAAATCCCAGTAATGCAATTTGAATGGAAACGGAGGTAGTAACCCACAATGTCCAGTCCAACAGCACATGTTCAACCATATCTGCATTGGACAAGACAATGCAATTTGAATTTTCAGGCATATCGGCACTTTCTAACTCTGAAATATGGCTAATTGAATCTTTTTGTGCAGAGAAATCGTCCATATCTCCATGAGACCCAATGGAAGAAACTTCATCACGGAACTTCGACAGATTTAGATCCTCAAAAGTTGCTTCCTGTATAATCGCAGCAGGTGACAAACTGTTTCGAGCAGGTTCCACCTTCTTTGGTTCAGAAAATGAAGCTTCACATGCAGCTATTCCAAAAAAAATCTCAAGGGATTGCATGTCAAATAATGACATCCTCTGATGCAGAAAGAGAGCTAATAAATGATATCCCCTGCACTTCTGCATGTCTTTTACGTTCTGAGGGTTTTGATGAAGTGCACAAGCTAACAAAGTAAGGGCCGTATGCAGCATGTCCCGGGTTTCAGCAGCTTCAATGAGGGCCAGAATAACAGTTATACCACCAACAGGACGTATAGCATCACCAATGACACACTGCCTGCAAATATAGATATCTCCATGCAGCCGCCCAAATCGTGGTATACCTAAAAAACAGCAGCACTAGGAAAATCTAATCAGATGAAGAAAATTAAATCATATACAGTGAATAATCCAAACCTGCTATTTCACGTACAAAATGTAAAAGAAACACGTACCACCTATAGGAGAAGCAGCAGCTGACATAGGGTCAACAAGATTGAGCATCGACAGAGACCCACTTGTTCGAATAGCTTCCGTACAAGCTCCATCAAATGCGAATATTAGCTTCTTCCCAGATAGCTGGAGTGAGAGATTTCCTAACCTGTCTAAATCCCAAACGATCCCGCTCCGATCTGCCTTGGAATCTCCCTGCTTGACAGCACCCTCAAGCCTCTGCGTACTTGAAGCCAAAGACAACTCAGCATCTAATGAGTCTAGAATAGCCATACTACCACCACCGCAGGCCTGGTTAGGAACAAATCGCAAAATTTCTGTGTCTTGGTATAGCCCTCTATAACCTCTACCAAGGATATACATAAAATAGACACAACCAGGTGTGAGCACCTCCTCAAAAAGGTAACAGGAACGCAGCTTCCATGTCAAGTCACAAACTCTTGCATGACTAACAGGAGTCCCAATCGTAACCTGCAAAGACTTCCCAGCTGGAGAAGGGGAATATCCTAGTTTCCCTGTATGCCTAAGTTTCCCATTAAGATATACACATGCAATGCTGGCTTGAAAGAGACCAGCAAGAGCATTGGGTTTGCTATGTACAACTGCAAGATGATGCCATCTTCCTTCTTCCAGTTCTAAACCAGAAAAGGATAAAGAGCTAGAGTTGCTTGTGGAAAGGGTAAGGACACCATCCTCCTGAATGTAAAGCTCAGCATAAAAGGTGTTCTCATTGTTAGCAGCACCAACAGAAAATATCCGGAAGATTTGCCTTTCATTCCGCTGCATATTTGAGCCTCGCTTCCTAAAAGGACCAGCTCTTGAAAGTTCCGTTTCCTTCGCTTGAGATTTTAAGAAGTTCTTATACTGAAACCAACAAACAAATGAATAGCCAGCAGCAGGAGGCCATGATCTTTCTCCCAGTGACACCTGAATAGATGCATGCCCAATTTTCTTCATATCCAACTCCACAAATGGTGCCAGTGAAACATTCTCTGAGGCCGTATCTTCCAAAAGAATTAATTTTTCCATCATATCAACAAGAATATGACCCGAATTCATCAGCCTCGTCTGGAGAATGTACCTAACAAGCACTCGGACTTCTGAGGAAGACAACCTGCTAACACAAATTCACACCCTTTGTTTAACTCAGACATAACATACATCAAGAATACATTTCAGGAAACCTAAAAGCCGAATGATACCCACCTGTACGCCCCGAGAACTTCCACGATCTTCAAAGCATATGAAAGTAATGGAGATGATCCCGATATGAAAGGATGAATAGTCTCCAACAACAGTTCCACACATCCTAACAAGACAAAAGAAAGGTAAATAGCAAGAAAAAACTGAACCTTTTATGAATAGCTGAAAATACAGGGTACTACTCGCACCTACAGACGTTAGATTTTCTTGATTAAAGGAGCCAGCACGAGCAAGCTTTTCAATGAGGTTGAGCAGTTCTAACTGCACCTTTGGTGTAAAGAGCAGCAGTGAACGAAGGAGAACTCTGACTGCACCAGCATTGTACACTCGTTTCTCGTTGATGTCCAATGTACCAGACGGGGTTACAAAGAGAAAATTGGCAGATTCACTTTCAGTCGACTCAGATGATCTTGCAGCTTCAGAAGTAAAAAATGGTGGCAGCACAATTTCTAGTGCAAGTTCCAGCAACAATTGTATTACTTCCTTCTCACACTCGACACACAGCAAGCTTGATTCTGACAGAAGATCAAAGAAAGTTTGGGATGATATTACCGTATGCAGTTTGATTCTATTGACTGCATTATCACACACTCCTGCTGTCACAACCCGCAATAAATACGTAAAGACCTTCATATAAGTTTTTAAAGAAGGATTTGTGTTCCCTTCTTCACTTCTGAAATCATGAAGAACTGTTAGAAGAAGTGAAAATCCAGTTGCTTCACCAAAAACCCTCTGAGCTGATTCATTTGCTCCAAGGATGCGCCACACGGTCCCCATAGTGTCACATTTTGCATCATCTGTCAGTCTGTATTGACTTCCTGAAACACTGGTAACCATTCCACTCTTGAGGACATCAACAACTGCACTCAGTTCTTCAGAATGAGCCTGCCAGAGATCAAAAGTCAATCATTACTTTACTGATGCCCAACCAAAAAAAAAAAAGGAAAATAAGAGTGCAGTTTTGATTGTACATGAAAACTAATATGAAGATATTGAAAGAGCATTGCCATCGATAAAGCTATAAATAAAAATAAATAAATAAATAAATCAGGCATGTATCACAGCTATGAGAAACAATTAATAAATTGCCCTCATCACCTCACGAGTTTTGCTCCCAGTCAGTCTTGTCGGACTCACAATTTTTGTGCTTTCTTTGAGTGATAAAAAATTATTAACTAAATCAAACATAAATTCATTGAAGGACTTTTTTTTCTCCAGGCTGTAAATGAAAGGACTGGCTAATTGACAATTTAACAAATTTCGTCAAGACCATGGTAGCAAAAGGGCATTCTTTCTTTTGGGTAAGATGAAAAATTCAACATAAGTAAACCATTCATTCCCAACTTTTGTAGCTAACAGTTACTTGCATACCAAAAGAGAGATAAGAGTTCTTCTGAGAACCCCAACTTTATAATATAAGAGCATGCCAACCATCTCACCAAGATGCAGCTATCATTTTATCTTGAAGACGATTCAAATAGACTAACAAACAGCAACGAAAAAAGAAATGATGATGATAACTATGAATGATGGCAACCTGCAACATATCTTCAATGACCAAACATGACAGCACCCTGAGGGCCCCCGGACGATGAATATCAGATGCCAGAAAAGGAAGAATGGTGGGCACACCATCCGCAGTACGGAATACTGCTTGGTTAGTTTCAGCTTTCTTCAGCAGAGATACCAAACAGTCCCATGCAATAGCGATTGTACCCTCAATGTCAAAAATAGGAAACTTCCCAGAACCAGAATCCAACAACTTTGGTGAAGATATAATGACATCTTTATTGTCCAAATGCTTCTGGAAGCTGCTAGAGCTGGATTTTCTCTCCAGGTTATTGGTGTTCCCACTATGTTGGTCTGGACCCAGAAGATACTTGTGCTGCCTAAGGTCATCTAGCAGAACCGCCAACACACCTACTTCTCGCAAGACTTTCTTGTATTGTTGATCAAAGGACAAAAGTTTCACAAAGAAGGAAAGAACTGTCTGCTTTAATTCTGGTGTTATTGGCTGCTGCAACAGGCAGCTTAGTGAAAGTAATTCTTGCTCAGGAACACAATTTGCAACTGTTACTGCATATTCAAGAATTTTCAAAATAATCTCCTGAAAAGATGGAGGAAAATCGGCCATGTTTTGGATGAAGAGTGGAACTGTGCGTAATTGTTGACATAACTTGTAGTTTTCTAAATGGCTTGAGAATATTTTAAACATTCTGTTCAGTACTTCCTCCCGTAATTCCCTATTGTCTGCTTTGAGAAAAATTTCCTGCAGCACCTGGATTGCTTCAAGGTCCTTAACTTTATTGTCTCTCACCACATCAGCAATTCGATCAAAAGAGGATGTGCGGCTCCTGTTGTGTGCCGTACTTTTCGAATGAGAAGATTTGGGTCCTTTCCCTCCAGGAGATACTGTTGCTTCAGCAGGTCCAGTTTGAGCTAGATTAACAAGAACATCAAGTAATCTTGAGAGGGCTGGGGACAGATTTCCCTGCACAGAATCCTCTTTATTGGCAAGGTCATGTCTATCTAAAAGTGCATGGGAACCATCCGAAGTATAATCCTTGTCAGAATATGACTTCGCATAGGTTGGTTCAGCACTCCGACCTTTCTGCATGCTAGACATAACCAGTGCAAACTGAGCAAGGAAGGGATAACCATGAGCATTGTGGATATCCTCTCGTAGCCTAATTCCGCCAGCCTCTATAAGTCAGAGAGTGCATCGAAAATTAGTCAGGAAACAGTGAACAAAGAGTCAGAATTGAAACAATAAAATAATGCTGCAAATGAAGTTGTTCCAAGAATGACTAACAACTTTCGAGTCGAAAGATTAATGAAGATTAAGGTACCAGGCCTGTATGACAGTTCTACACATTCAAGTAACAAGTCCACAATGCCCATCGTGTAAGCAGAATCACCACAGTCAGGATTGAAATCCTTCACAGCCATCAAGAGAACTTTTATCTGCATGCACACGCATGAAATCATGTTACTGGATATAAAGCCGGCTGAGACATAATCAAACAGACAACTCAAGAAAGGTTGGGCAATGCATATATGGAGCCCGAATATGTTGTGGGTTAAGCAATCAGTCAGGACAGGAGGAGCTCTAAACACAGCTTTTTGATATGGACCCCTCGATAAAGTAGGTCTTGGCCTAATCAATGAGAAGATATGAGAAGCGTCTTTAGATGATTTAATCATGTTGAATGAAGCTGTCTAAAGCCTCCAGCAAGGTGACGTTATCAGGGGATACAAACACAGGTTGAAAATATAATGGGAAGGCCTAGAAAAACGTCAAAGGAGATGACAAAGAAATATGCGTAGTATTTAGAGCTTACAAGCATCTTACACAGAATAGAGCATAATCGCATTATAGGATTCATTCAATTGACCCACTTAGTGGAACAGGGCTTCTTGCTGTTATAGTTATTTTATCCCCTCAATTAAGGAAGAGTAGATTGACTACATTAACTCTTGAGATCATGATTCTGTTTGTCCTTTAAAAAAAAAAAAAAAATCTGGGGATCATGACACATCTCTAAATCAAGTACAATGGGCGAGTTGGATATATTCTTAGGCTATGTTTGACTCCACTAATATGAAAAGGAATGTAAAAAGAAATTGTATAGAATCAACAAAAAATGAAACTGAATTTTAAGCTTTGGGCTTTCTTTCCTGTGATTTGAACTTCCCAAATTATTAGGAGGTTGAGTTTCCAGTCTCAAATGCTCCGTAAGGACAACAACAAATAGATTAATGAGGTCAGAAGTATCTATGATAGTTCTAAAAGTATACATGTGCCATAGGCAGATTAAAAATTCACATGGTGTCCATTGACCCCACTAAAAAAAGGGCAACACCCTCTCCGATCAACTCCACTTATAGAAGCATATGGAGCAGGTTTTCCAAATCTTTTTATGTTTTCAACAACACAATGAAAGTTGTCATCATTCTCCATAATAGGAGAACCGCTCAGAAATTGAACTTGTGCTTTGCACTCACCAGTACAAATTATATAATATCATAAGAGTGCACAAGTAATAAGTACATTATCATTTAACAGACACATTCTTAATATTTTTTCAAAACTATAAAAGAAATATCCTTTTAGACACCACAATCAAGCCAGAAACTACACTGAATGGGGATTATTTCCAAACATCCATTTAAGAAACAAGGACTGAAATTCAGGACAAAGAAGGTTGCTCAATAAAAGGTAAGAAGAATGCCACCATTTTTCAGCAAATATAAATAAGATATGAGTATACCAAATGATGCTTGCGAATATATCTGGCTGTGGATCCATTATCATTGACCAGAAGCAGACCCAGTATCTAGCACAACATAAAACCATTCATAAGATCGTTAATATTGAGAGGGAAAAACTACGTCATATATATATATATATATGATCTTCAAAGTCCTTAAGGCGGCAGTGTCGCAGATATACTAGAAATAGCTAAGCAGTTACCTGCATAGCATGTCTATGAAGCTGCAGGCTGTGAAGGGGAAGAAGACCTTCCTTAAACTGAGAAAAGACTTTCAGAGAACCATTGGCCACCATATGAAAAAGCAACTGTAATGAATCATCCTCAATTAAACTCTGGGCTGCTGAAGGATGGCTTGCCAATGCTTTCATAATATGCACGACACTTCCCTCTACCTGCAATCACATCCATCTGAGCAGTGCAGGACAAAAGAATTTCTTTTTGGCACAAAGTATACATGCAAGCGGCAAAACTTCAAAATACATCCTTTTCAAAGCAAACAAAGGTGGTTCTAAAATGCAACTTAAACTCAAATATCATCACTTGAGAAACTCAAATGCTTTCTGATTACAAGGCAATTCCAGTGAACTGCTTGCACTAAAGAAGATTCATCTTAGGTTCACTGGCCCACCATACAACATAAAGGATAGCCAAAAACTGCTAGAGCATATCAAGATGCATAAAGCCCAAATCACATTAAATTGGACATTTGAAGACTTTATAAGGGAAAAATTTTACACAACTATAAATAAAAACAAACAAAAGCAGATTGCCCTTGGGTAGCAAAAAGAGTAAGAGCTAACGGGCTGATTAGATAATTGACACTACAATAGTACATGTACTAGTTTGATAATCCAAATCTAGTAGCAGCCTTGGTAATTATGTGATAATTATTTCACCATGTGGCCAACTGAAGCCTAAACAAAATTCTGGCACATAGTACATAGCTTTCTTGCTTCCAATAAATTCCTGATAATCAATATCAATCTATACACATATACTCATGATTTACTATTGACAGAAACATGCATTTGGTGCCATCTTGCATTCACCTAACTTGTTTATATCATCCAACAATTTATCATCTACTCGTTACACCCCCTAACCAAAATGATAACCGTGTCATCCCTCACCTCAAAAGTGTTTTCCATGAAACTTAGTTTAAGTTAAGCATAATTTAGCACCAATCTCCAGCTTGTTTGTATTCATCAAAGATAAAAGGGAAATCTGCTTAGAGCTCACAATTTACCACCTTTTCTTCCATGCATCCAGGAAATCCATATTCTTATTTTCTTCTGATTTGAGTATGTTTAGTCCTCTGACCAAGGCAAAGGAGATATAATGCATCGAATGGAGGAAATAAGATGAACATGAAGCAACAAAAAAATAGATACGGGGTGTAACGAGTGCTATTAGAGAATGATGTGGTTTTTTTTCCCAGCCTTAACAAAATGCGATGATCAGAACAAGAAAAAAGAAGTTCAGCAAAGTCTTCAATCACTTAGTTTATCTTATAAGATACATAGAGAATGCACAATCTGAACATTCCTCTCATTCCGACAGACTAAATGCATGCATTACTTAACAGCACATACACATTCATCACAGATATCAAATCAAAGTCAAGTTAAAGTTTGTTTAGCATGAGCCAAATGTGAGGTGAGAGAAACAGCATCAACGATTCTTATAAAGGTCTAATAACTAAGGCCCCAACAAACAAGAAGTTCCGTGAGATTACTGTTGCTTAGAACTAATTCATACAAAAGCTGCATAAATCGAAATACCCATGACAATGGTCACTCTAAACCACACTAGGGAGGAACAAAACAGAGAACCAACAAAGTTTGTCGCAACTGCACAACTACTATATGCACCATTAGAATAGAACGAGAACTTAAAGTAAATTTACCTCAAGCCGCCGGACTTGCCTTAAGTCCTCATCATGATCCTTCCCAGCTTCACCAACAGTCACCTTTGACCGTTCATCAGCTCTATCAGGACCCAAAAGGGCATTAAGAACGTGGATGAGACAACAAAGGATCCCAGAATCAAGAAGTGATTGCTTGTCGATTGGCTGCAGAAAATTTAACAGAAAATGAAAAAAGGAAGGAGAAAGGTTAACCATGCCTACACACTATCTCAAATGCTAAGAAAGGAACAGGTTAAACTTCACACTTAACATTGCAACATAGTAAAATAGACTGCCTATATTTAAAGCAGACATTTAAACTCAACTCCAACTCTGTTGCTGCATAACTAGCAATGATCAGAAAAATTTTGGAATGCGTCAGTTATGAGGTAAGTTATGCAAAAGTGCAAAATAGTTGCAGAAATATATACCCCAGAAACAAGTACTTCAACTGCAGTTAACAAGTTTGCCCCAGGAGAGATGCTGTCCTGCAATATATCATGTGAAAATGGCATTACAACACTGCAACTTGACATGGGAAAAATCATATAAAGAAGCCATATACACAAGATTAGGATCCATTGGGCCAACCTGTGTAACTTCTGAAAAGAACCTTAAAATGTCCACCACATTCAAGGATCTCGTTTTGCTGCTAATTTTCAACTTTTCAATATCTGTAACAAATGCTCTTCCCACAACAAATGAGAAGATGTGTGTTTCAACTAACCTGTCATATATGTAAACAAGCTTGTTACATAGAGAAAAGGAGCAAGGCAAAAGTAGTAACCGCAACTAGGAAAAACATGAAAACAAGAGCAGGCAATCTTCATAGAAACTGTTATACAAGAACAGATAAAGGAGAATTTGTTTTGAATCAGACATAAATATATTACTGTTCATGTTGCCTAAACAACCATCATGGCCCCACAAGCAAAAAGAAAAATAGATTTGATGTCCCGAAATTTTTCCATGAGATTGTGAAGGAACTTGAAATGCCAGCAAATTTGGATGAATGCTCAATTCACAATAGTTGACTAACCTAAAACTATCAGGAATTAGTATCACAGACTACAAATCAACTCAGAAGTTCAGACAACATTGAAACTGTGACCTCAAGAAGGACTACCAGAGTTTGATTGACAATGAATGCAACCATTTACCAAACCAATTGTGATCATTGATCAACATGAAAAGAAAATAAAACAAATCAACTAGCCAAAGTAAACACTCGGGGAAAAAAAATAGAAATGTAGAGCAGTGCTGGTTCGTACATTGTAACTAACTGTGCTATGTTAGCATGCTGCTTCACTAATCTACAAAAAGCATCTATAGTCAAATTCAACGCCATTTCTTTCTCCTGTGACAACAATCGAAAAAAAAAAATTAGCACAACAAAATAATATCAAGGATTGGAATAACGAATTCTCTATAAAAAAGAGAAACGGCAGAAGAAGTTAAAACAGTGAAAGAACCTTTTCCGAGCTGGATGAGCGGAACTCTTCCCAAAATCTTTTAAAGTCCAATTCCAGCTCGTGCTTGTCCCTGTTTTCGAAAGGAAGAACCAACAGCAGAAAGGAACGTCATATAAAAATCTCATACGCTAACACGATAACCATGCTACAAGTACAAGATTTAAAGAACTTCAATGGACAAGAGCCATAAGCACCCCACACAACTCAATGGAGACGTCAACGCACCACCTTTTTTCTTGTAATGCACCAGGAAAGGGATAAAAAACATATCAATCTTATAAGACATGTAGTTGAACCCTGATTTGAAAGGTACACTATTTGCCGTTAACCGTAAAGGTTGAGATTTACCATCTGAGATTATCAGGTGCCACACCGAGGCAAAATAGAATTTAGCTTGGGGAAATTTAAGGACAACCAAGCATGTCTCGATAATTATTACTCAGACAACTAAAGAGATGCAGACTGAAAACCTTTGCTGATAGATAAGGAATTCTCATCTGAACATGTACTTTCAAATCCCCACAATTTTGGCTCAGCAGAAAAGAAAAAAAGAAATGTCCTATAGTTTCCTTATATGTGCACTGACATTTTATTAGATGTCATATTCCAACTTATTAAAGACAAAAGGACATGCAAGCTCTTCCAGTCATTAACTGAGACTAAAAAGAAAGAGCGAGATGGATTTTGTTATGCCACCTCAAATTATAACAGCAGTGACTCACAGAAAATCAAAAAAATACCTGACAATTTATGCTTCCAGCATTGCTTACCAGCTAATAATATATTTGCAATATTAAAACCCAACGGATAGCACTGAGTGAAACCATCCATTTCACCCATTTACCAAGTGACCTCTCTTAGAATAGGTAGCATGCGCCAACCATTTAAGACACTACGTGATGTGCTTAGGATTTAAGACACCGTATATGTAGCACAGAGCCCCAAATAACTATGAAAATACTATATAGTAAACCATCCACCTATTCTTCTTACCTTCTGCACATATCACAATGGGATCCACTGTGAACCAAGAACTTTAACTAAAACAACATCTATGCCAATTCTTACTTATATTGGCAGAAGCCTTCTGAGTTAATTATGATACCAATTCTATGAGATGCATAGCTTTCAAGAGTGTTCCAAGACCCCAAAATGCAGCTTCATATTGTCAAGACATTTGATTTCACAGAACAATCTTCTTTTTGATGTTTGTCTTGGTAAATTACTATATCAAAGGAAAGGACATTAAGCGCTTGGAATCCAAAAGATACAAGCATACCAAAAAGCGATCCCATCTCTTTCTAGAACAAGCTCCTCTTGTGTAGATTCTATTGTTCTCTGTCAATTAAATTCATCATTTCAAAAGGCAAGGGTAAAGCTTCATTATTGACAAATTAGTCGAAGATTATCACATGATCCATATTTTAGGGGGTTCCCTGGCCACCGGCAAAGAGCATTCTCTGATTTTTTCATGAACTCTTCTCTAGAAAAATTAGCAGGTCTCAGAGAGGAAGTCATGGTTTTGGAGCACAGTATTCGTCGCAATGTGAGGTTTTCGTCATCAATCAAGTAACAGGAACAATTTTCCGTGGTTCTTTTGGGGCGTGGGGGAGAGTTGCCCTGTCAAATCACACGCGTGTATCATGTTTTCCATACTATGACAAATCGCCACACCCACCACGATAGTCTGCTCAATTCCTGCTTCAAAAGTGCAAAAATTTGGCCACAAGAGCATGCCTTTAGGCAACTCTAATTAAGCAAGTATCTCAGTTCATAGTTATCTCATCAATAATCAAAGCATTCTTTACAGATATGGCCGGACAAAAACCAAAAACCAGTAAAAGAAACCACTCTTATGGTGGTCCAATATCCATGCCAGCCTCAGTCCATCATTGAGGGCAACTCACCTATCATTAAATTTGGGACACGGTATTGCCTTTTCAAATATCATAAGACAACCTACAATAACCTCTTGCTTGACTCCATTGACACTTCTAAATCAAGATGTCTAATCTTCACTGTAATGTTACTATATGCTCCAGAATTTTCGAATTCCCCCAAGAAAAATGGTAAAACCAGCAAATTCGAAAAGGTAAAAATGAGCAAAATCTATTTTAGCAGATGAAGAGATCATTTGATGTGAAAAACATACAACAGGCCCTTTTTCACTTCACTTAGACAAACAACCAAATACTATTCCTGTATTCCCTCTCGCGAGCTAAACAGACTTTCCGTACCCAAAATGAGTCTAACCACCAAAGAAAACTTACGATCCTTCGAAACCTCGGCAAGCTAAAGTGAAAAGAGCTACTACTGGTGAATAGGCAGAACAGATCAACAAGAAGATTTCTTTGACAACATTACATGTGCAAGCAAACACGTAATAAAAGCGATCGAAATCGCTCAAGACATCCGAGCATGTGCCGGAACGAACGAAGCACGTGAATGGAGTAGCTTACCTCGCGGGAGAGGAAGCATAGTCGAAGCGGACGGGAGGGACGACATGGAGATCACTGCGGCCGGCGGACGCCGGGGAGGAAGACGAGGCGGTCGAAGTTGGAGATTGCGTTAACCCGACCTTCTCCTTGATGTCCTTAAGCAATGTTACCCATTTCATTGTCGATCGAACGCCGCCGCGGCCTCCTCCTCAATCGCTCGGCTCCCCTCCTCCCTCTCTCATCCGCCGAAGCGGAAAAACCGACCGGATCTCCCAACCTCACTCGATCCTCCGATCTCCGAGAAAGCTCGGGCCGACGAGGACGACGACCGGAACGATCCCGAAATTTAGAAGCGGAAAGAGAGAAAGAGAAACGAGAAGAGCACAAAAGTCAAAACCAATGCGGCGAGGCAGCCGAAACTCGCCAATGCCGCCGACGCTCTATCGAAGTGTAACCGGAATCGGAATCGGAATCGGAATCGGCGCCGGCGAGATCTGTTCCCGTTATCCTTCGCCCGAGTTCACTGATCTGCGATTGTTGCAGCGCCCGATCGCGCGCGTTCGCGGGGGGGGAGGGAGGAGGAGGAGCAAGGGAAGGCGAAGAAGGTTTTGAAAGGGAAGAAAAGAAAGGAAAATCTTCGAGAGCAAGACTTTCCTCCTTTTTTTTCTCTCCCTATTTTCTCGAGAAATGTTTCCGGAGCCCTAGGAATCAGGACCGGCGAGCTAACCGAAACGCGACTTCTGTTGGAAGACGAGAGAAAAGGAAGAACACCGCCATGAATGAGGCAAATGCAGAGAAGTCCAGCTCTCTCTCTCTCTCTCTCTCTCTCCTTGTTTTCTCTCTCTTCTTTCTCTCTCTTCTTATAGTGCCTGTTTTTGGACGGCCTTCTCTCCGCGCCTTCGTTTTCTCGCTCTAATATCCAAGCAGGACGGACGAAAGGGCGAAAAGCGATTTTTTATATTTATATAAATTTTCTCTCTCTAGAGAGGAGAGAAAATTTGAGAGAAATACGCGCTTTGGGGAGGTTTTAGCACTCTCTCTCTCTCTCTCTCTCTCTTTCGTGGGGGGTGGGCCCGCTCTCTGTCCACGTCATCCGGGATCTGATCCGTTCAGGCTGCCACGTGGAGACCCGAGATTGACGGTCAAGCCCCCGGGACAGGACGTGACCGCCTCTTTCTTTTGCTTTTCTCTCGGGTTTTGTCTGAGTTTTTCTTCGTGATGTCCTTAGGCGGGAGGTGTATCCGGCGGAGCGACGATATACCGACCGTAGTTATATCGTATAGAATCATGAGAGGTACCGTAAATCGTGTATTTACAATGCTTGTTTTAAAAGCATGACACTCAAAATTGAATGAAGTACATTGGTATAAACCGCTATGAGTCATCCACTAATCTGAAAGAGATTTATCATATGAGATCTCCTTATATAAGTTGTAGCCATGATTCGAAGTCAACTAAAATACGGATTATTAAGGTTAGAACGCGATATGATGTGTGATGGGACAATTTTCTTTTGGCAGGCAAGAGATTGGATAAGAGTCAAGAGGAAACTTTTCATTAAATCATATCATGTTAAATTTTGTCTCCCGACGATTAGAGTCGTCAAATGTGTGGATCGAGTAAAAAATTATCCGAATTAAATTGATTTGTCTAAATTGTTTCGACTTATTCATATGTAATATAAATTTAGAAACTTATATTCAGCCCATTTACTAAAATAATCCTGTATTTAACTCGGCTTATAAGCTCTTTGTGTGTATATGTTACTTGGATCCAATTATTGTTTCGACTATAAGGTGCAAAAGAATTGGCTTTCAACATTATATACAATTTCCAATATTTGTATTGATTCATGGTGAAGAATAAGAGAGTTGGTACTCAGTAGTAAACTTCTAAAATTATAGCAACAAATAATGCGAATAAATTGAAATTTTAATTAAATGAAATATAAAATACCAAATAAGATGATCTCCACTAACCATGAATTGTGATGACAAGAAAGATTAGTAGATTACATTAAAAATAACAATATAAAATGCAACCACTTAAAGATGTACTCAAATAAATAACAAGTGAAACTTGTAATATTGACAAAAATAAAAAATAACAATGAAAGAAAGAAACCACCTTGATATTTTCAATAAGGATGAAGTTGGGCTCACCAAGATTTCTTTGAACTGGGAATACTCCAAAGAATTCACTATTTTCTCATAAAGGGTGAAAACATAATTATAAAGATGGATTAAATGTAATAAACTGTGAACTCATTTAACATCTATATTTTATTAAGTTTTATCATCTAACCCAATTTATAATTTATTTATTGAATAATTACTTAGCCCATAAAATATTGTTAAAAAATAGGTCTATGATCTATTTTGATAGATCCATCGAAAGCCCAAACTCCCTTTGGACGTCTAAATTAGACCGATTTTTTTTGTTATGTAAAACTAATACGTCAAGAGGCATGACATAGAATAAAGTAAAAAAAAAAAAAAAGGAAAAATATTATCTCAAGGCCATTCGTGCATTGAAAAGGGCGTTGGCTGATGCTTGCTAGATAAATCCTTTGCTTGAGGATTTTCATTTATCGTGGTTTTCACTTACTTACATCGCTCGTGACATGATATTTGGAGTGTGCATTCTTTTAGGGTTTATGCTTTTCCAGTACTTAGTGGCTAAGTAATGCCACGTGGCTTCCTTAAAAGTGGGAGATAAGGGCTCACCTATAAATATGCATTTTAGAACATCTGTAAGCAATGAGTTACTTTAAAATGACATGGACTGGCTTCGACCTCTTTCCAAACTTGGCATAGTAAGTGAATATATTAAGTCGAGTATTTATAACCTGTAATTTTTTGACGCCAAATCCCACCAATGACAAGGTCAAAGTTTGATTGTGATTTTTTCGAATTCAAAGTCTTTAATCGACCAATATGAAATTTTAAGTTCTCAATCGAGCAACATCCAAAATCTCAAGTCATGTTTATGCACTTATCTAAATATTTATTACATCACTATCATTCATCTCAAGTGAAGAATCACGAGAGGTGCTATACTCATTATTTACGTGAATGTCTATAGTATGTTAGTCATACATATATAATATATATCATCGCATTAGCATGGAATGATAATAACCTCTTAATATTTATAACATCAAATAAATTGGCTATTTTTTGACATGTGAGCAACTGAGAGATTAGAGTGAAAGTCGGGGATTTTTTCCAAACAAAAAAATTGGGGGGTTTTTGAAGGAATTAGCCCGATTAGATCTAGGACTCGAGCTCCCATTTTCATATACGTAGAAAAAGAAGTAACTGTTGCTTTTCACCTGCAAAATTGTCCCCATCTTTCAACAGGTCGCCTACCCCCTGTCCTTTTATAAATGTCAAACTCAATGCAACCTCCTTATTAAATCGCCGAGGAGAAGACTTTGCCCTCTTTCGCTTGGCGGCATGTCACGAGCCGCCTCTGTCTGGTCTTAAATTCCGCAGGAAGCTCTCTCTCTCTAAAAGTCGTTCTAATTTTCCCGCCAATTAGGGTGTTAGGTCTGGCCGAGAAAGTGGTGCCATGATGGTGCTTTAACAATGATTAAGGAAACGTGGCTAGCATAAACTAAATATTCCCCCAAAAAAATTTAAAAAGAATAAAATAAAAGAGGAAATTAGGAGGAGTGGAATATACAAATATGTAAAAATATTACTTATATAAGGAAATCGCATTGTTATGAAGAAGAAAATAACAGTATAAATATACGTGACATTTTTCCTCTTAACTCTTAAAGATTTCTTTCGCTCATTGCGTCAAAATCAAAACTCGTGAAAATATGCTGCCAGGCACAAAAAAGATGGAAAAATGAACTTAGAAGTAGTAATCAATGTCAGCTAATTAAATTGTGGGCAGGAAGATTTAATTTGAAATCATGATTTCTAAGGAATTTTAAGGATGATTGGATGAGATGAAAGTCATATTGACTCTTTCATGAGTTTCCTTTTTCTTCCTTTTTGTTTATTTTCCACGTTTATTTGATAAGATATATGGGAGCGCGCGCGTGTGGTTCTTTTAGGGCAGATTTTATGGTGTTCATGTGCGTTCATATGCACCAGCCGTCGATGGTAAAGTTGACAAGGTCCTTATTAAAAATTAGTTGGAATCACAGCATCAGGTCGATGTCCAAGTAAAGGATCATCTTATGATACTCTGGGAGAGTAAATTAGGTGAACAGGATTCTGACATTATACCTACAAATTAGACAATTTGAAGGGCATGAGATGAAATTGGAAAATTAAGTAAATCCTAATCAAGTCAAGCCAAGCCGAGCCATCCACATGCATCATTTGGAGCTGAAATCTCAGGCGAGCTTGCACTTTCATATGGAAATTTTCTTTCACGTGACGTGTAGATGACGTCCCAAACTTTCAATCGATTCAACTAGATTCATAAACTTTTTAATAACATGCATTGCCATCAATAAACATTTAATTTGTCAAATTAGATCTACGACTTTTGATCAAATGTCCATATTTTCCTTCCATCAGTTAGCCCCAACCAAATATGCATAATAGACACCAAAATATGAACACTAACTTGGCTTGACAAAATTGTACACGTGAATTTCATATGTCTATAATATTTCCTTGAAATGTACTTACTATTTTGATAATTATATCAAATATTCTCGAAGATAGTGAATGTATCTTCTTCAAATATTCCAAATTCTACATACTAAAGCGAAAATGGTTTAGAACTCCATCATAAAATCCAACTCGGGTTCAAGAAGAGTTTATTTGGTTTCAAAGGATAGAATTGGTAGTCCTGAACTCATCCGGGTTGTCATCCTCAAAGTAAAACGCGTCCCTATCACATGGTGCGACATAAGAGACGCAGTTTAGATGGTGACTTACCCAATCGAACCAAAAGCTTCACACGCTTCGTAGGCTCTACACTAAGTAAAGCGTGGAGCCATGATGATTCTTGAATCCAATTAGGGAATCATGATATCCTGATAGACTTTAGAGGGAAAAAGTTAGGTAAAGAACGAGTCGGGAGCTTGGTCGTGAAGCTCTTTGAAGCCGTCAAGGCGAGAGGGCTCCGGCACGTGTGAACGTGCAAGCCCGCCACCGCCAAGGACCACGCGAGATCTGACCACTTCGCGGAGATCGGAGGAGTTGCCATCTGGGTCGCCGTCGGATTTAGATCGAGGACGCAGTACTCCCAGATCGCAAATCAATATCGATCTTTATTTTATTTTATTTTATTGCAAATTGGCATCGGACTCGGACTAGACCCACGGACCTCGTGCCCCAAATCCATGGTCAATTTTTCTGCTAATTAAAATAAGGTGAAGACACGTGTATGATTGTGACATCGATCAAATGGTTTTTGAGGTTGCTACGGGAAGCTATTTTGCCCCCACGTCACACAACGGCAAGAAACAACGCCATTTTCGATTATAAAAAAAAAAAAACGCAAATTCCAAAAGTCTAATCTAAAAACTCGGATACATGAGTGGAGCTCTAGCAAGATCATATGTATGTGAAGAGTATATGAACCGTGCAAATAGATGACCCGTGATATTTACTTTGTGAAATCTCAACGTATTTTCGATGAATGGTAAATGCGTTATATATTCAAGAAATTGATAAAATTGAAATAAAAAAGAAAGTTAAACATCTAGCATTATTTCCTCAAATTTCTTAATAAAAAATTAAACGTTTCTAATCTTTGGTATGTTGGCCGGTTCTTGTTCCACAAAAACTTTAGCTTATTTATCTAAATCGATCAAAATTATGCCTTTATTTTTCTGTCCAAAGACGCGTGACATTAGATACAGACATCAATGTCTCTTCTACGACATATAATCTAAAGTGATTCGAATGCAATCAGTCAAATTTATACGCCACTTGTCCCCACTTTTTCCATCTTGGACATCATTAAGGAAACATTGCTGAGGAGTCTCTCTCCTGGACGAAACCATTTGACCAACCATTAGCTCTTTAGCTACTTTCCCCGATCTATTCCCAATCTCTACGTAGCGTCGGGGTATGTTGAGAATGACACGCCCAACACTTTAAGTTCCATTTTGGTGTTGCCTTGTGTAGGAATTCAGGTCGCCATACATTGTACTCCATGTCTTTTAGCGACCACAGCAACGTGGATTTCTCAAACTCCGATAACCTCAAAGCAACGCGGATGTAGTTTAGAGCTAGCCATGAAGCTTCTCCGGTCCGTTGAATGGGTTGCTGGATATGTATTGCATGTACGAATTTGATACGATCACGCTTATGCTTGGACCTCTTCAATCAACCTCACATACGAGCAAGCTCAATTACTTTGTCTTCTTCTTCTTCTTCTTTTCGTCTATATTTAACTTTTTAAATATACATCATATTAGTAACATTCTCGACACAATGTGGCATGACATGATGCACTAAGAAAATATCAACCTAATTTCGATATTGAATTTGGGAATTCGAATTCATATTGATTCGCATTGTGATACGGATGTGTGCATGGTAATTCGACACCTCAAGATATAAAAAACATGTACTCCATGCCAACTCAAAATCAGTAAAGTCAATCCATGTTAATATCTATTATTTGACTCCTTCAAATGTTTCAAGACCACCTAAAGTCAAGCACATATGCATGCGACGCAAATAAGGATATGTTAAAAAGATAGAAGAGGGGCATTGGGGGCATTCCTAACTTTACCCAAGATTGACATCATTTACGGGAAATAATTAATTGCCAAACCCAACAACTAATGTAACGTAATGGTCCTTCCCGATTTAATACGATTGCAAAACTTAGATAAGTAGACTAAATCAAGAACCTAAAATATCCCCACATGACTACTGGGGGAATACGTCTATCCTTTGCTTTCCTCTATTTAATTCATATACTACACAACCTGCCACATGCTCTTACTTTTCATGCATTTGCCGATCCCACGCCGTTTGACCGTGGAAACCGTAGTAATGCTCACCTGCTTGTAGCATTTTCTATTGCGAAAAAGAAAGGTCAAGCTAAGTACAAACCCCGCACCTGCATTAGGCAGGAGCTCGAGCTCGTTGATTAAGAATAATTCAATTAAGGAGAGCCAGTGGGATTCAGATGATTTGACTTGGTGCAGATGAATGAAACTCGAGCGTTTCAAACCGAGTCCTGGTCAAATGTTGATTCAAACAAGTAACCTCGTTTCCTACAAGCATATATGGTCGGAAAGGCTTATGTTTTATCCTAGCTAGCTGAAATTTCGGCAAGAAATTGTCAGACAAGTTACCCTTTTGGAAGCAAGAGATAACCCTATTTTTTTTTTATATTTCAACGGTCTTTAAAAGAAGGGTCTATTCTTAGAAAGCATCTTTGTCCGATTTTCATATTAGCTAGACAGTGGAGAAAGACACTCCGCACGTTTATTCATAAGCTCCAGTTGGCCCTACAGACGTTAGCGAAATCGTTCTTAAACCCATCTTTTCGTTAAAAATTTTGTTTTCGGCACTTGAAAGTGGGACAATGAAAAACAAAAAAAACGTCCTTGTTAGAATTGGAGGTGATCATTGAACAGTTGGTCGAAAACCAAGTCTCACCCAGAAATGGAAATTACATTAAATTGGTTGGACTTGACCTGGACGGGCTTTTCCCTAGGCCAAATCCATCCATTAACTTTTGGGGCCCCTCGAGGCGAACGGCCGCCGACAAATGGTCATCTCTGCTCAGGGTTATACCATTTGAAATCAGGATCGCATTTAAAAAAATTTCAAACTTTTGTTCTTTGTCCACTTCCATTTGGATAAGCTTCACGGACCGTCATTAACATCTAAACAAGGATACCCAATACGATGGACTTTGGTCCAGCCTAAGGATCTTAAATAAAGACCGTGATTATTGGAACCCCCGTTCCACGTAAAATAAAACGGAAGGATTAACCGCGGGGGGATTTGTAACCAAATTTGGAAAATACCCCCCGGCCTGATCCTAACTTTGCTGCACTGGCCTCTCGACGACTGCCAGTCTAGTATCTTGGAAATGATGGTAGCTGATTACAAATTTGGTTAAGCTTCACGGGGACCGTCACTTCACATCTAAACAAGGATACCCAATACGACGGACTAGACATCTGAAGATTTTGTTGGTGGAAGAAAGAAATTGATTAAATCTAAAATGGACTTTAATTACACTGGTAATTAACTACTTACAGACTTGGCGGCTCATCAAAGTACATAATGAAGCAGCTATGCGTACCTCTTTTTTTTTATTTTTTATTTTTTACCTTTCTTTTTTACGACGCCGGCCCAGTTGCCAGCCCAATCACGGTAATTGAAGATCCATTTTAACCAACGTAAAGGATCACTCGAGATGATTATGGATTAAAGGGTCTTAACCCATTCCACTGGTACAATTAATCAATGACATTCCATTACATTAATGTCCCATTCGATCATAAGCTCACGATTCGGACTAAAAAAATTATAATCTCATGTTACTCAACTCGATGAAGAAATTAGGTGTATTGATGGCAGCGATTAGTGAACACGAAAAGCAATCATGTTGAAATAACGCGAAAGCTCAAAATTTTCATGATAACGGTGATAAGATCACAAATTCGTTGATTGCACGAGGTTAAAGCCATTGAGCCACCAGTACAAGGATCTCTTTCTCCCATCTGCCCTTAGTTTCCCTTTTGCTTCCCTTTGGATTTTCAATTATTTCGGTGATCTCCTACTCTCAATAATTCGTAACAGCAAAAGCGAAAGGAAAAACAAAAAGCCACTAATTTCTGCTCATTTCGATGCAAGCTTTCGCCAAAAGGTGAATCAGATGGCAAAATGGACACCTTTTGAACCTTTAGGGCGTGCATGTTTGTGTTCTTTTTATCTGTTCATGAACAGATTTTCTGTTTTTTTGTTCCCGAGAACAAAAAAGAATAAAAACGCATTTGTTTGCGTTTTTGTTCAAAATCTATTTTTCTGTTCCTGGAACAAAATTGGAACGGAAATGAGAAACAAAAAAAAATTGTTTTTTTGTTCCATAAATACTTTTGAATAACATTTTTTTCTCTCCTTTCTTTTTTTCTTCTTTTTTCTTTGGCCGGTCGCTGGCCTCGACCATGGCCGGCGACGGCCGGCCGAGGTCGGCGACCTCGCCGGCGTCACCGGATCTGGGTGAGCCCAAGCTCACCCGGCCAAGGCGAGGCCAAGCCTCGCCCCAACCACGGTGAGGCTCGGCCTCGCCACGGCCGGCGAGCCTCGCCGTGGCCGGGCGAGGCTCAGCCGGCCCGTTGGCCGGTCGCCGCAGGGCCGGCGATTGGCCAAAAGAAGAAAAAGGAAAAAGAAAGGAAAAAGGAAAAAAATAAAAATATTAAAAATTTAAAAGAAACAAAAAAGAATATAAATTTACCAAACGTGTTTCTATTCATTTTTTATTATCGGAACAAGTTTACCAAACGCGTCTTTTCTGGTAAAAAATTGTTCCCCTAATAGAATAATTTTTTCTATTTCGTTTTTTTAACACTTTTTAACATAAACACAAACAAACAAGCCTCTTACTTGGCTTGCTCAAAAAAAAAAAAAACCTTTACTGGGCCCTGTGTGGGCTTTCTCTAAAAGGCCCGCCAGACGCCCACTGCTTCAGCCGTAATAAGCGGAGGAAAACGTACAAAGTGAAGTGTGCGAACCAAATCCTGCTCTCGCCCATTCCGTGCTCTTGTTACTCTCCTTAAAGGAAAAAATCACCAAAAAAAGTCTTAAAATTAATGTACAAATGCTTGATTCAGTTTTAAACCTTTTAATTTAATCAATTTAGTTATAGATATTTTAACAATATATTAATGTAGTCATTCCGGCCAATTTTGATGAGAAATTACTGACGTTGACTTCGATCATTCTACATGACATAATTAATGTTGACGTGAATGCGTTTTATAGTTTTTCTAAACTTTTTACATATTTCTCTATTTTTCATTCTCTTTTTATGTACTCGTTGTGACCAGGCCCTCCCTCGTCAGCATTGGACTATACCACATAATAGAGGTGAGCATAAGTTCAAGGTAAAACCGGGAATTGGACCGAACCAGCCTTAGGGACCAACACTGCGAGGTTCGATTCTTGGTTCTTGGGTAAAAACCAATTTGGCAAATGAGAACCGAAGAATCGAACAGGGAACCAATGAACTGAAATGAATATTTGTGATGAGGTTTTTTAATAATTGTTTCATTTTAATTGATAGGAATTTTAATTATTTTGTTGTTATTGACAAATAAGAATTATGTTGTTATGTCCACTTTCATTTTACTTAACTAAAAATGAAATGAAAAAAGTAAATACTTTGGAATTGACTTTAGAACCAATTTATATGGTAGAATCTAGATTCCTACTTATGTAAGTTTCAGGTTTCAAAATGGATTATAACAAGGTAGATTCTAGGTAAAATCTAGATTGACCTTGTAATCACTCACCACTTTCATGTAGGATGATTGTTATCCGCGTAAGTTATTTATAGCCAAAATTGACTAATATGATTATCTTAGGAAATTATCAAAATGCTTATGATTAAATTGATTAAATTGACATTCACACAATATTTTTATGATCATTTTTGTAATCATCCCCTCCTTAAGGAGGCTTGAAAGAACCCTATTATATCTTATTTTGTAAGGCTTAATTCCCTAAAACCCATAATATTAGACTTCATTCATTTCGTGGAAAATGTGGCGTTTTTTGAAAATGCTTTTCAATAAACCATTTTTCAGAAAAATGTAATTATTTTCTTGTCTTCGGTCAAAACCTAAAAAGAATTGGAAAATATTTTCTACTACTAAGTAAGGAAATTTTTTTTTTCATGCACTCTTTGTCGATAATTTTTTATTATTATATTTTTAAAAATATAAATTTTGATTATTTTTTATATTAAAGATATTGAATTTTTAAATTATTTAGATTTAGATTTTCTTTTTTTTTTTTGTCTTCTTCTTCTTCTGTTGGTTGCTGGCCACGATGACGGTTGACGACTTGCTAAAAGCTAGCTCGAGTTTGCCCAATGTCGACAAGTGAGCTTGAGCTCACCACTAGTTAGATTGACGAGCGCTTGCTAATCTGGTGAGGCCTGAGCTCGCCACTCGCTTGTCTCATCGATTTGGTGAGCTTGGTGAGCGGCAAGCCTAGAGCCCCAACTCACTATTAAGGGCTTGAGCTTATTGTTGATTGGGCTAGTCACTAGTGAGCTCAAGGATCGCCCATGGCTAGTCATCAGTGGTTGTCGTGGTTGGTGACTAGCCAAGACAAAACTTAAAAAAAAAAAAATTCGAGTTTTTTTAAAAAAGAAAAAAAGAAAGGAAAGATAAAAAAGTTAAAATGGGTGTGAGATAAGAGAAAGTGAGTGAGGAAAATATTTCATCTTTCTCAAAAATGGAAAACATTTCCTCTATCTTAGAACTTAGAAGATATTTTTCCTTTCATGAAAAATGTTTTTCCCAATTAATTTATTTTCCATGAAACAAATATCTAAAAATTCGGAAAATATTTTCCTGAAATTTATTTTCCATCAAACGAATGGAGTTAGGTCAAAACTCAATTTTGCCTCAAACTTTATTTTGTCCTCAAAAGCACAAATTTTCATTATGGTCCAAAATATGCTTAAAAAATCGTGACTATTTTCTTCAAAATTATCAATAATAGGGCTAGTTAGAACTTTGTTATTAGAATATGCATCTTCATAACACTTATACTTTCATATGGAACAACAATGACTTCTTGATGTTGATAATTTTGAAAAACCGGCTGCGATTTTTAGATGTGGGATAGATTTAGATTAGAGTAAAAGCTGACAATCTATTTAAGTAAAAAAAAAAAAATTGGGGCAAAACTATAATTGAATCCAAAGTCGAGGGTTAAGCATCAACAAAATATGCTAAGAACTAAAGTTCGAAGAAATGATTGAGTGACTAATAAATATAATTAGATAGCATTATTATTTTCGCACATGATGTGATTAGAGGTAGCTCGAAAGTTTTAAATAGGTCTCTAATCTTAGTATTAAAAAAAAAAAAAAAAAACCTACGCAAGGAAAAGGGAGCGAAAAGTCCAAGAGCTATTTTTTTTTTCCATAAGTAATGTGAAATCCTATATCAAGGAAAAATGGGTATAAGAAACTTCCTTGTTTTTACTTTCTTCATATATAGATTATTTTCTATTTGCATTTCCCTCATTTTTTGAATGAATTTTCTAAAAATTACACCATTTTCATTTAAACATAACCATTATTGTGATTCATGTGCAGCAAATGAGAATTATTATGGACTAGATTATATTTCATGATGTGCTTATTTCACAAAAAATGAATGATTGAGAATATATTTTTACAAAAATAATAATTTATATTTTCCACAAAAACGAATGAACTAAGAATTTTTCACCGATCATGAAAATTAGATTTAAATTATTATCGATGATAAAGATATTTTTTAGTTGTTTAATTATTTCTAGGGGTATAAATGAGAACAAGAAATTACGATTGAACCAGCCGCAAACCTTTTTCGCGCACCATACAAAACATTCGCGGCGGGGCTTGAGCTTCCACGGCATAAAACTCGAACTCGCGCGATCTCTCCTCAAGCCTCGAAACGAAAACGGAGATGGCGAAGGAAGCCGGGCCTCCTCTGCAAATCCCAACGTTCGACGAGCTCCCGTCGGCGGCGGACTTCGCCTCCCGAATCGAGCCGACGAACGTTCCCGCCGTAATCATCTCTCCCGCCTCAGCTCCGCAGTTCTCCATTAGCGTCACTCCTCAACTCGCACTGATCGTCGACCGTTTTCTCCGTTTCGTTTCGGTTTTTTTTTTTTTTTTTTTTTGGTGCGTGATGAAAGGTATTCAGCGGATGCACCGAGGATTGGAAGGCGCTGCGGAAGTGGAATCCTCGCGAGGGAGGCCTCGATTACCTGCAGGTACGCCTTCTTCGCTCGCTCCTTGTCGGTTCGGGAATCGAGGTTTTCGGATTCGATTGACCGGATGAAGCGCCCGCCGTGAAGGTCCGCTTCGCATTGCCGGAGCTGAATCGGTTTCCGGCGACGTTTCTGTTGCGTAAGGAGTTGTATCGCGGTTAGCGAGATTCTTGATGTCGTAGGAATTGCTCTTACGCCTGTTGCTGCTGAGAGAAGAACGGCGTTTCGTGCTTTTTAGGCCTGTGTAGGAACTTCCTGGCTACCGGGACTACTCATGATTTTGGACTTGTCGTCGAATGTTTGCTTACTGTAGGAAAGAGCCGGGCCCTGTACCGTGGAGGCTATGCTATCGAGATCTGCACCGTTTTTTTATGGCGATCTGAGGAGCCACGAGAGGGCAAGTCCTTCAATTTCTTTATGAAGAACTCGATAAGATATGCAGCCCAGCTTTGAGATAATAAGATGATTTGGCTATCCTCGTATTGCAGGTTCCTTTACCCTTTTCGTCCTTCATTGGATTTTGTAAGCAATATATGGAAAAGGAAGAGGATGATCAATCCCCGTGCATGGACTCTGAAGAGAGAAACTCAGAAGGGTCCGAGCAAGACCATTTAGCTCCTAGGCAAATCTATCTAGCACAGGTTTCAGCTTTGTGAGCTTTCAGCTTCTTCTCCTTTTATTTTTTTTTTTTAACTGAAATTTTCTTCTGATGAAATATACTCTTTGCCTTGCTTAAGAGATGATATCTGAATTGATGTCCTGTTATTGTTGAGTTTAGGAGCTTTTTGATTTATTTTCGCTGATACAATGGTCAACTTAATCTTCTAAGCTTTAAGAGTAATAGCAGGCATCAAATATTTTGGCATGTAATCTGAATTAAACATAAACATAAATAGGTACCGATCATGAATGCTGAGAACAAAGGCCGGGCTCAACTGGAAGTTCTGTTGGAAGACATTCAAATGGTAAGTGGGTATTCTATTTGTTGGTCATATGCTTTCTGTAACTTGTTTGTGAAATACTCATAGTCCTTAGCATAATATTGGTTTCTTCATACAGCCTGCCTTTTTGGACAAAAGTTTACTGGCATCCGTCAATCTATGGATAAACATTGCTGAAGCTAGATCAAGTACTCACTATGATCCACATCATAATCTACTATGCATGGTCAGTGGCACCAAAAAAGGTTAGATGTTTTTTCCTCTGAGAAAATCCATCGGTTCTACTGAGATTGTGGCATTGTAAATGACTAATCAAACATTAGACTTGCAGGATGCAGAAAATATTGATGCATAGGACTGGTTGATAGAATAAACTTGTTTATCTGTTTTTGATGCAGCTCTTTGTTGGATATCACATTCACTTTTTTTCTCCTCACTCCTTCCTCTTAATGTCAATGCTTCTTTTATATCTTTGTTGATTGACATCAGATCACGCTTTAAAGTCCATATCTCTGTTCTGTGTTAATGAAAGCTACATGGTTTTCAGTTGTTCTCTGGCCCCCTTCTGCAAGTCCCATGCTATACCCCATGCCTTTGTATGGAGAGGCCTCAAACCACAGGTATGTATCATTTTGGATCAGTAACACACATTTATAATTATGATTGTATATATATTGTCACTTTCATTGGTAAAAATGATTTTCTCTGTCATTTGAATGGTCTTGTGTTTCTATTTTAATGTCATCTTCATTGTAGCTCTCTAACTTTAGGAAGGCCAGATTTTTCGTTACATCCAAGAGCAGAGAACCTGATGGATTACTCGCAGAAGGTCATTCTAAAAGCAGGTGATGCACTTTTCATCCCAGAAGGCTGGTAAGGTTCCCAGTTCATACTTTTAGATTTTAACATGGCCATTGCTATATTTGGAGCATCTTGTTATATTCCTCTGCTTGATATTGGTCTCCTTAACCTGATCATTTTGGGTTGATTTATCCACATGAATTCGGCCAATTCCTTATTTTGGCTTATTTTTTCTTACTAAATCTCGCTTGATTATAGTACTACAACTAGTTTTGCTTTTAGCTCACAAAATATAAATGAAATGTGGATGGAAATTACAAGATCTGAATTATATTTGAGCCCATTTTAACATCATCATGTCCTCTCTTTCTCTCTCTCTGCCTGGACATAGCAAGTCTATAGCAACTTTTTAACATGTTTGGTTCCATAAATTAATTGGCTGTCCCATTTTTTTTTATCAGTCTATGGATTAGTTATCCCATTCCAGGTCCAATCTCAAATGTTCATTTCGTCCTTTGGCTGGAAAAGAGCCACAGCATTGCTATTCCTTTCCTTGAAAGAATTATAGATGCTTTGGCCAACATCTTAGGTAGATTCTTGAGCATTACTGTCACCACTGCATCACCCGTTGTCCCTGTTGTCTCTCCTCTGTATCCAAAACCCTTAATCTGATATGATACAGTATGATTCATATGACTTCTGTCCTGCTTTCCCTCCCCTTTTCCCACTCAAAATATCACAAGCCTATTGTGATCATTCTTTTTTTTTGACTCTCTTCTCTCCCTCTCATAAACATCTCATCCAATACCTCAGAAGTTTGGTGAATAAAAAGCTCAATAACAAGTCATCGACAATGTTCTTTCTTTTACGAGGAAATGCTTTCTTAATATGAATAAAGAAAGTATGAAATTTGTATTTAAATCTCCATTATACTTCAACAACTCCATCTCTCTCTTTGAATGTCAATAGCTTGTTTTTTATGCAGTTCTGAGCTATTATATTTGCAGTTCAAGTGAGATGAAGAAGAGAAAAATAGATAATAGGTTTTCCAATTAGTGAAATAAACTGGAATATTTACTACATTCTTGTTTCTCTCTTCCATTTGTCGGGGTTTCATTTAGCTGCCTTCTTGCGTTTGTCTGTTGTGAAAAGCAAATGTCCATCTCTTGTGTTAGAATACCTCTTAAGAAAATGACATCTCACCCCTTAGGAGGTATGTGCTGCGTGCCTTTGATTAACCGCAACTATTTATGCTTTTACGTGCTATTGGTAGTTATCCAGTTGGTTATTGTCCTTTGTTTGCTTCAGGTTCCACCAGGTCGATAGTGACAATCTGAGCATTGCTGTAAATTTTTGGTGGCAGTCCAACTTAACGCGTGGTATATCAGAGCACATGGATTCATATTATTTGCGCAGAATACTAAGAAGGTATACACATTTATTTCAGTCTTACATATCAGTAGTGCTTTTTTAATTGTTAAGATACATTTTAATCTGTTTTAATTTACCATCTGACATACTTTCCAACATTTTTATGATTTTCAGATTGACGGATAAAGAAATGGTACGTATTCTGTGTGCTTTGTTGCTTACCTGACTTGAGCGGTTTTAGTTTTATACTGCTTTTAATTACCTGCTGAGGAATGATCATATTGTTATATGCTGTTAAAATTTTTAATCAGCTTAATTTAATGAAATCCTTACCGTTATTTCTTGTTTTCCTTCATTCTCCTGCTCTGCTACTTCACCCAATCTTTTAACAATGCTTGAGAATTATCGATGAAATTTGATGATCATTTATTATTAGATCATGCCACTGTTAATCCTCCAAGCAACTAGCTTGACTATGACATTACCCCATTCCACTAGCAAGACAAAACAAATAGCTGGTCTCAAGTCTGGTTTGAATTTGATATATAAATATAAATTTTATCACAGGACATGCTGTGTGCGTTTTTATGCTAGATTACATGAATGGTCTTGTGGAACTAAACCGTAGCTAGAACCACTGTTTTTGAGATTGTTAATATATTGCAAAGTGGAAATGTTCTTTTGCTTTCTCTCACATTTTCCATGAGAGTTTTGAGTCAGTGATGTGTTGTCTCTCTCTATGTGGCTTTAGGACAGGATCTGATGTTGCCAAAGCCTGCTAGTGTGGAATGCAAGGTGCATGAAAGTAAGCGAACCCTTAATGGAGATGCAGGTATCATTAGCATCATACATGAGGCTGTCTACTTATAGTACCCAGAATATATAGTGCATCAAGATGCCTACAGCAATTTCATAGTATGTCCTCTGCTACACTGCTACCAGATGGGGATCTCCATAATGTGGACAAAGTTTCCGTGGATGGTGATTTAGAAGGAAAAGAAGTCAAGCTAGAAAGCGCGATATGTCATATGGAACCTTCGGCACTGCAGGCTCTTCATGCGCTGGTTTCTCTTGTGCATAACGGTGTAAATATAACCAATCCAAGTCAGGTGCAACAGTCCTTATTGGGAAATGGTGCCATTGCCTGTACTGAAGGTGACCCTAAGAATCGTGTGGTTTTTCACTTGGAAGATGATCCTGTTGCCAAAATACTATGGAACACTGAACCACATACTCTTCGGACTATGCTTCTTTATATGGCGGTGAGTACTAACACGGTTGGGTCAATGTCTGTGCTAAGACATTGCTTATGGCAAACTGAATTTCCTTTCATATCACTTTATCCTCTTTATTCTTCAATGGATGATTGAATTTTACTTGAACCATTTTATTTGCTGAACATTCTATAAGTTTCCCGTGAAGTCTCTATTAAGAAAAAGGAGCCCTGTTGTGTTATCGTTCTGGATGAACAATTACCAACTTCCCTGTCAGCGATTTTCCCTTTTATGTTTTGGTGACTTCAGCTCGTGTCTGTTAGGATTTTCGACCAGGAACCTTCTGAAAAGAAGTTATTTCAGAGTCATTCAGCAGTTTTGCTTAGTCATTCAATTATTCTCTTCAGGACAAGTTCCCAAGGACTTTGGAGGCACTTATACTGCACTTACTCTCACCAGTGGGTGCAGAGGCCCTAACAAGAAAATTTGATGAGATCGATGCAGAGTGCTCTGAGGAAGATAGGTAGATTTCTTCATTGGAGACATTAACATATACTATGAAGTTCATTTCCTTTTACTACGTTATATTTGTTTGTCTGGTTCCAGGAGTAAATTCTACCAGATCATATACGGTGCACTTGACGACCAATTTGCTGCAATGGATTCAATTTTACTTGGGAAAGAGTCTTTTGCAATGCAGGTATTGCTAGGATCCTATTGAACTTGATATTTGTATTTTCAATGGGTAACTTATTGTGCCATAAAGATGAGTATGGTCATCTTCCTGCTCAAATATGGGGATGATTTCTAGTGCATTTGCCATCCAGATGTTTTTGTCTTGTTAGCCTGTTAGTGTGGTTGAGAGAAGATTTTCTGTCTCATCCTCCTCACCGGCGCCTCCTTTTATCTCCACAATTAGTTCAGCCTTTGCCAGATGCTATAAAGGCCTTCACATAAAAGATCTTGCTGTATTTTCATTCTCTGCCATCATGTCTTTATATTCAATTCAAGGCATATAGTGTTTGATGTCACTCATGCAAGGCTTGAAGAATATATGGAGAATCCACCATTCTTTTCGTCTGATTTATCGGTTATTTTTTAAAATTCAAATCATGTTGCCAAGGTGTCTGAGATTACTTGCTTGAAGTGATCAATGGAAGGGGAGATTTGAGTGGGATTCTTAACTCTCCGTCCAAAATTGACCAATTATTTTTTTCTAGTCAACTAATGTCAAGCAGATTGTGAAGGTTTATTCTGCACTCTGATGCTGGACCCCATAAATAGAGAGAATGGTGTAGTGGATTTATTCATCTTAGGTGGTGCATGGATAAGCAAGTGCACAAAAGATTCTCTCTCTAAAATGTCCACTCTTGCTGCTTTAACCAGAGACAATACTAAATTGCATAGTGAAGCTTCCTGGGGATGGAAACAAGGGGAATGGGGAGAGATGCTGGCTTGAAAACATGGATTCAATAAAATTGTTTGTGACTTTTTTTGACAAAATCATGACATGTACCCTGAATGAGCTTAAGTTGGATAAATAGATGTAGTCCAATGGCTAGCCATCGGCATCTATCACTTTGATTGATCGATCCTCATAAAAGGAGAAAAGAACCCCCATGTGGGCTCTGTTTTATGGTTCTGTTAATAGGTTGGATTGGATACTTCTTATTCCTATTTTCAAATTACTTTAGATGTTTTATCCCCCCTAAAGCTGGCAATTCTCTTTGTTTTGATTTTGTTGTTTGATTGTCAGTACTTAGGCAAAAAAATCAACAGTGGCTTTGATCTGAGCTGTTGATCTTTATTAAGATTCTACTTACATAACCTTTATTGTTTCTTCTTGGAGAAAAAAATTGTTTTAATCGTTAGTATGACCACTTTATGACCTGTTTTCTGCCTTAATGGGTTCTGAATTATGACTGAATTTACATTCTGGTGAGAATGTGCATTCTTTTGTGGTTTTACACGGTAAACAAATATGAGTTACTCTTCTGTATGCGTCGTGTCTCATTACGTCCTTCGCCTCTTGATCCAATTGCAGGCATTCAGAAATGTCTTGGACAAATATTTGGGGGTGAACATGGAGGATGGACCAAAAGTGCGTGCCCGACAAAACTTTCAGGGACAAACTTTCAGGGACAGGAGCTTTGTCACAGAAATTTGCTCTCGCCATAAATCTCCACCATGAAGATTAAAACCTTTTAGCATGACGCGCCCACCAGCGTTATGGATGGATAGATGCAATTCACCACCAAGGCACTGACTTTAAGAAACTTTGCGTTCCTCAAGGGTTGATGAATTAATGTAATACACTGAGATGTCCATCGGAAATGATTTATATTTTTTAATTTTTTAATTTTTAATTGCGACTTCGGCAATCTGATTTTGTTTTAGCAACAAGAAGCTTTTTGTTTTTAGAAAGCCAAAACAAGCAGGCAGGGAATATCGTATTGCCCCCTGGCAACATGAACGGCCGTACAAAACCGTCCTTTCATTACATCCTTGTGGCATAGAACTGAGGGATAATACTACGAACAATACCAAAATTTCAGTTCATCATGCAATATTATTCTTGAATTTTGGTTTAATGCGTAATGCCGTTCTTGAGTTTTTAATTTGATCAATGTTGTTCTTGAATTATTGGTAAGTGTTCAATATAGCTCTTTTGTTTGCCTCATTTTCACATATTCTAGGGATTAAATTAAACATAAGTTAATAGTTTATGGATTACATTGAATAAATTAAAAACCTATAGATGACATCACACATTGAGCCAAAATTGAGGGTGCATATCGAACAAATTAAAAGTTCAGAGATGATATTACACGTCGGATCAAAATTCATTCATCATTTGTGTCATTTTCCCTAGAAATAACATTAAAGGGTGTAATAACTAGCTTACCATATCAATCTAATGTCATAGGAATGAAATATGAATTCTTTGTCGTGTGCTGAATGCTTATATTAGTGGAAAATAGGAAGTTTAAAAGTCATAGAGATCACCTACTTTCGTTGAGAGAATCGTGTCCTAAAATTTTTGATACCATTTCAAAAGTAACAGCACTCTTTGCTTGTGATGCAAAGTCTGCATCTCTTAATAGCTTTGTTCAATTTCACCGTCAAGAATCTTACTAGATGAACGACGATATCGGTAAGCTGGACGTAATCAAATGGCTTTGTTTCAGACAAGTTGATACCTCCGCAAGACCAAAAGATGATTTCCTTACATTTTTTATTTTTATTTTTAAGATTAGGGCTTTCTTGGACCACTATTGTTTGTTCCCGGTTCATGTTCAGCCTCCAATTACACCCCTGTCAGGCCCAACTTTAAACTCCTCAAACCCGCCATTTCTCAACAAGCCATTCATTATTCACAGGTGATATTAACACTGTGGAGAGCAGCTTCCCATTGATGTTTCCTTTGTTTTCTTATTTTGGGTCGAATTTTGATGTTTCCTTGAGATGGGGAAATCTTGATAGATGATTATACTATTGTTTCTAGTAGATGTTATCGATGACATTATCTGCAAATCGATTAGTGACGTTCAGAAATATCGTGATCGCCAATTATGTGAACCCAGGTCCATACAAGTATTTGCCATCCCAATACGAAACCTGAATGAAATTATCTAGATCCTAGATCCTAGCGATCATGTGCCCTGGTTTTACACCAAATTTTCAGGTCATTTTTTTGTTGTCGAGCATCTACTTGCTCGGAAAAGCATATTATAACTTACTAAGGGCCCAACACCTAAACAATCCAATATCTTACTCTCTTTGACTGGCGCATATGATTTTAAATGGTCAATAAGAATAGGACTGTGACAGGCAAATTGGGGATCAAAAGCATAATTTTATGGCCAATTTTGAGTCTTTTTAGAGTTCTGGCCAAAATTGTCCAGGACCAAGACTTCCATGATTCGTTTCGAAGTACGTAAATCATTATTTTTGATAGAAATTTCCAAGGCCCTGTCTATGGCGCCAGGGATCCATACCCCACGCTCTTAAACATGTAAATCTGTTTATTTTTAACATAATATTCAACACTTTGATATAAGAGGCAATTTATGACATTTACAGTTATTTACAGTTAAATAATATATGGTATTGAATGCCTCTAACATTACTTACTTGCTAAGCAGGCAAAATAAGAAAGCTAATACAATTTTTGGCACATTATTCATTACCATGTTATATATCATCAATGTTATTTGAAAAGATGGAACTAGGCTTTACATAATTATAAAAAGGTCGGGCACGATGTTATTTGTTAAATTCGCATGTTTCAACAAATGACATGAAAATCAAATTGAATGAACAACAAAATTGGGGGAAAAAAGATGGAAAAGTAGTATAAAAAGTGAGTGATTGTCCGGCATTCTAATAATTTTTCACCGTAGGAATATAATGCAAAAGAATCATGACTGTTTAGACTAAGATCTATTGAATGGCTGAAATATGTAGCATTTCAAGTCAACGATGAAAGATTACAAGGGCATGATTCTTCAAATGATTCGTGTGTATTCTACTTTTTTGGTCGTATGCTTTCCGGTACTTAATTGTGAAATACTCGTACTCCATAGCATGATAAGTTTACTGACATCCGTTTATCTACGGATGAACATTGCTGAATCTAGATCAAGTGCTCACCGTGATCCACATCATGATTTCTATGCATAGTCAGTGGCACCAAAAGGTTGGATGCTGTTTTCTCCTCTGAGTAAATTTATCGATTCTACTTGTGGGATGCAGAAAATATTGATGCGTAGGACTGGTTTTTTAGAATAATCTTGTGCGTCTGTTTTTAATGAAATTTCTTTGCTAGAAATTGCATTCGCTTGTTTTTTATCCTCACTCCTTCCTCTTAATGTTGATGCTTCTTTTATATCTTTGTTCATCGAAATCAAATCATACCTTAGGGTCCATATTTCTGTTCTGTGTTAATGAAAGCTACATGGTTTTCAGTTATTCTCTAGCCTCCTCCTCCAAGCTCTAAATTAATTGAATGGACTGAATTGGTATTAGTGTAAAAATGTTTAGAATTAAATTGGGCAAGTAAAATTTTTAAGGTTGAATTAGTACAAATGCAATAAATTTGAGGCTTTTTCAATACTTTTCTCTTTGCTTGTGATGCAAAATTTGTATCAATTAATAGCTTGTTTAGTTTCACCGTAAACAATCTTACATGTCATGATGGCAATAGATGAATGACAACATGTCAGTCCGGGCGGAATGGAAATGGCTTTTGTTACAAACAAGTTGATGCCTCCGCAAGATCAAAAGACGATTTCATTCAATTTTTTTTTTTTTTTTTAAGAATAGCTCTTTCTTGGACCATTGTCTAACCCAACTTTGCACCCCTCAAACCGCCATTTCTTAAGAAGTCATCATTCATGGGTGATTCTAGCAATGTGCAGAGTAGCTTCCCATTAATGTTTCCATGAGATGGCAAAATCTTGATAGATGAGAAACTATCAGATGATTATACTATTGCATTCAATAAATGCTATCGGAGACACATTTATATGCAAATCAGACACAGACACCCAGAATATTGTGATCGTTGATCATGTAGACCCAAGTACATACAAATATTTGCCATCCCAATACCCAACTTTGCACCCCTCAAATCACCATTTCTTAAGAAGTCATCATTCATGGGTGATTCTAGCAATGTGCAGAGTAGCTTCCCATTAATGTTTCCATGAGATTTAATGTTTCCATGAGATGGCAAAATCTTGATAGATGAGAAACTATCAGATGATTATACTATTGCATCCAATAAATGCTATTGGAGACACATTTATATGCAAATCAAACACAGACACCTAGAATATTGTGATCGTCGATCATGTAGACCCAAGTACATACAAATATTTGCCATCCCAATACCCAACTTTGCACCCCTCAAATCGCCATTTCTTAAGAAGTCATCATTCACAGGCGATTTTAGCAATGTGCAGAGCAACTTCCCATTAATGTTTCCATCAGATGGCAAAATCTTGATAGATGAGAAGCTATTAGATGATTATATTATTGCATCTAATAAATGCTATCGGTAACACATTTATCTGCAAATCAACCACAGACACCCAAAATATCGTGATTGTCGATCATGTAGACCCAAGTACATACAAATATTTGCCATTCCAATACGAAACCAAATGAAATTATCTAGATCCTAGCGATCACATGCCCTCGTTTCACACCCAATTTTCAAGTCATTTGTTGTTGTCGAGCATCAAGATTGTATATTATAACTTACTAAGGGCCAAACGGTTGGACAATCCAATGACTTGCTCTCTTTGACTGTCACGTATGATTTTAAATGGCGAATTGGATAGAATCTTGACAGGGATTGGGGATTAAAAGCATAATTAAATGGTCAATATGGAGTCTTTTCGGAGTTCTGACCACAATTTTCCGGGGGCCAGACTTTCATGATTCTTTCCAAAGAAGGTAAACCACTATCTTTGACACAAATATCCAAGGTAAAGTTATGTAATTGGCGTAACATTCAACACTTTGATATAAAAGGCTAATTATGACATCTAAAGTTATGTAAAATTAAATAAAATTCCTTACCGAATGCCTCTAAGATGACTTACCTGTTGAGTGGGCAAAATAAGAAAACTATTGCAATTTCCAGTACGTTATTCTTTACTGAGTTATACATCATCAATGTTATTTGAAAATAAAATTTTACGCAATTACAAAAAAAGTTATATGGGATGTTATTTTTTAATATTTGCATGCTTTCACGTTAAATAAAAATCAAATTGTAAAAAAAAAAGAAGAAGATGGAAAAGCAGTTTAAAAAGTGAGTGTAGGAAGTACATATAACATTTCACCATTGGATTAAAATGCCAAAAATCACAACCGTCTAGATGAAGATTAAGATGCATTGAATCGCTAAAATTTGTTACATTTCCAATCATTGGTGAAAGATCATAAAGGCACGGTACTTTCTAGAGATATTAAACTCAGGAACAAAAAGTACATTAAGTTCAAACTCAAAAGGCGCATATTCTCTCTTGCCTTTCCTGTTTTTCTTCCGCACATGAGCATTACGTTAGGGCACAAGGTCAAACCCCTCTTATGTTTGGAAAAGTCGGTCCCAGAAGGACTATCAAATCAATAAAGTCACAATCCTTCATTCTTATGTCAGAGGGCAGACAAAAATACAGCATGCAATTCCATAGGCTTGCCTTTTACATGACAAGCCGCATGCGATGACCATGGAGTTGTCACTACCAGCTAGCCTCCCCCATCTCCCAACTACGGAATCTATACATTGCTACATAAAGCCTTCTCTGAATGAGAAGATGGGGGCAGTCTACCTTCCTCCTGACAGCCCCCAAATTTCTAGGCAAATCTTTTTCTTCTCTACCTAATTGGGTATTAATACCCCTAATTTTAAGTCTCAAGATTAGATGAAGCAATTTAAGGACCTACTTAGGTCCTATCAAATACATACTTTGCTACGTAAAGGCTTTGTCATAGAAAGATAAATGACAAGACCTTCTCAAATAATTCGTCCAACCTCAACCTGTATAAGTAAGATTTTAGATAAGCAGTGTGTATATTAGATCATCGACCTCAATGATCAGTTGTGCTTTGAAATCAACTGTGCAATTCCATTTCTTCAATCTCGCAGCTAAACAGTGATTTCTTCTGAAGATCTACATCAAGTGGAGGGCAGAACTGATTACATTGAGGAAATGAAGATTTGGTTCACATATAGAATGCAGAAAGTAATGGGTTTTGAGACATTTTAATTGACAAGAACCTTTGATGCAAATTTGAGTCATATCTTGAAGAATCTGGCCACCATCTGTTCTTTCAAACCTAATTAATCAACATAGCAAACGAATGATAGCAATTTATGCAATCAGTTACACAGTTAGAAACACTGGGAGGAACTAGCTATTCCTGAAGTGGGACACTGCTTGATGAATTATCAGTTCCCGCCAATCCATCAGGTTCAGATACCTGAAAAACCTAACTGCACAAAAGAGACACTATCAGATAGACAATGGAATTGTGCTACCTTGAAGAATCAATAGTTAAGCCGCAATTAATTAGAGAGGAACAGGAAAATTGATGAACCGAAACTTCAGCTTCGTTTCTTAGGGCTAGAACCCAAGTAACCCAGTCTGTTAGCCAAGAGATCAACATCTTCATCTTCACCTCCTTCACTAAACAACTCCTCCCAGAATCCCTCATCAAGATCTTTATCCACGCCGTCGGGCGGCGGCTCTATGTCATCTAGTCCTTCCTCCACCTCTTGCCTTGCCCTTCCCAGCCCTTGCATCTCCAATGCAAGCGCTTCCAGCTCCGACACCTCAACACCGAAATCTCTGAACTCAAGTGGCTCAGCCTTAACAGAGCTTGTCCCTTTGAGACCTTGTCTGGGTTCCACTGCCTGAGAAGAGCTCGGTCCTTGATCGATCGGCCGCCTCCTTTTCTTGGTCACTGCTTCTTCGAGCTCCTTCCTCTTCTCCTTCTGCTGCAACAGTTGCTGCAGAAAAGCCGGGTTCTGCATAGCCCTCGCCAGGAAAGCCATCATCTGTTTCTGCTTCACCTCGGTCTTCTGAAGCCTCTGCTCCATTGCTTGGAGATAGGCCCTAGTGTTCTGCTGCTGCTGTCTAAGTTTCACTAGCTCGAGCATCAAGACCTGCTTGTCGCGCTTCAGGCGATCCACTTCCCCATCTGGCCCGAAGTATCCAACTTCCACACAAGGACCCGCAGCTTGCTGCTGGGGAATTAAACCGGAAGGTGCCTTCCTCCTCCTGATGCTCTTGAGCAGATGCTTTTGCCCTCTTAGAAATCCTTCATTGGCAAACTCCCACCTATCTGGATCTGTCTTCCGGAAGCCCTGCCAAAATTTGGGTTCCTCCGTTAGCTCTATTTCACGAATCATCATTGACCAAAATCCCCCAAAAAATATCAAAAGCCATGATCAGCAACTTGAGGTAATTAATGAAGTTCGTGCGACTAAAAGATTCAAAATTTTCATTTACATTTTCAGTTTTAAATTTGGCTAACAAGGTGATTGTCGCATTTTGACAGGAGAATGGAAAAGCATAATAGATACAAGAATAAGAAAACTATTGAGAAAAATCATTAAAAATAAAAAAAACGAAAAACTAGAAAAAAGCCAAAAAAAACACGCGGCCCGAAATAATCATTTTAGTATTGCTCCAATCCATTATCCTCTATCCATTGATTCGAAGTGGGACTCTGCCCAGGCATCCGAACATTTAGAACATTCCAGAACATCGCTCCATGTCACAACTCCGTAAAACCCGGATATAACAAAAAAAAAAAATCACCCACAGTTTATGCCACATTCGAATCAGATGCACTCGCAATCCGACGGAGCAAAGAGAAGAAACCATTGGATTGAAGCACGACGGAGATGGAGCTTGAATTCAAATCCTCGCTCAAAGGAAATTGCTCAGACGCATCGACATTCGACAATTCCAGTCTCGAGAGAAAAATTCGTACTTTGCATTTCTACAGTGCTCAGAGGAAGGGCCTGCACTTACGTAAGTGTTGAGCTGCCTGACGAAGCTGGAGAAGTTGTTGTGCTTGAAGTATCGGGGGAGGAGGTGCGTCGCGAAGGAGTGAGGGTCCCACACGACGAAGCTCCCGCCGCCGGCGTTCCAGGAGACGACGTGATCGGTCGCCGGGTCGTCCACAATGTCGTAGGTCTTCGTCAGGAAAGGCGGAGGCCCGACGTCGTGGAGGCCTTCCATCGGCTCCGGCGGGTTCATCCCCGGCGCCTCTCCGGCGGACGAGCTCGATGCGCCTGGGAACTCCTCCTTCACCGGATACAGCGGATTCATTCCGATCAAGCTCCCGATCGACCTCGAGCGACTGGCGATCGAGAAATCCTACGTTCGCATATTACCTCCCGGCAATTCAACCGGAAGCGAGCAGGGATTCCTATCCAACCCGCTGATTACCGCACAAATGCGAACCGGCTAGCTCAATCAGGAAATTCCTTCCGACCACCAACTCACTGCGCGCGAAGGCAATCGACTCCGAGCGACGCCGCAATGCGGGGGGCGGCGAGGGGAAGCCGGGGGAAAGCTCGGTCCCGCGGGCGGAGGCAGGAAGTCAATCGAAGAGCCCCGCCGCGATCGGCGTCGAGAATCGGCCGGAGGAGAGGAGAGGAGAGGGACGATCAGAATCGGAGAAGAATCGCCGTGGCCGGAGGAGGGGGGAGGACGGCGACGGCGACGGGGGGGAGATTTTTGGCTCGGGAACTGTACGGACACGGGATGCACGCTGGCTGGCTCTGTTTCGAGAAGGAAAGGGCGTTCGAGCGGCTTGCGAGTCTGAGAAAAGAAGGAGCGAAGTCGGTCGATTGGGCCTCCTTAAATAGACAGGAGCAGAAGATATTTAAGCTCACCCAGCATTAAAATATGATTATCCCGAGGAAGCTTCCTCCAACAATTTGGCCTTTTTTTTTTTTTTTTTTTTTCTTTCTTTTGATAGTAATGACTATAAGATTGGTTTACGAAATTAATATAATAATTAATAATGTTTTCTTAACAGAATGTTAAATTCAATTCACAATACGCAATGCGAATAACGTAAATAAAAAACACAGATGTGACAATTATCGTGAATACTCAGCCGACCTCGTTTAAGGCTTGGATATATGTTAACATCAATTACAAAACTATTGCATAGCGTCAGATATCAATTCATGGGTTTCTCTCAAAGTAATCTCGTTGGACCTGCTCCTGGAACTGGTCAAAAGAGAAAATGCTCGAATTCGAATGCACTGATTGTTCGCGTGATATGCCGTTTACTTTATTATTAGGCATGTTAAATAAATGCTCGGGGGCGCTAGTTGGCACGAATATTATTTAATATAGTGGTGATTTTTTTATTATTATTTGGGTCCGATGGTTCTAGATATTATGGGGGTGGGTTTGGTTTTTTATTGTTTATTTGGGTCTAGAAAATTGGGTGCATTAGGCGAGGTGGTCCAAGGGGGGGAAAGTTCTGGAACATGCGGGGGCAGAAATGGAATCGGGAAGATGTGATGCGGGGTAAATGCGTCTCGAAAAATATGAAAACTGGTGTGCAGCCGCTGATTTTGGAGGATCCTGATTGGTCGAGGGACAGTGCCCCACCCTGAGGTGGGGTGGGGGTGGCCGAATTGGATCGGTTCTAGGAAGGCTGAACGCGATTTGCGGATTTTGTTTATTTTTAATGGGGAAATGTTTGGAGATTTGGAAGTAAAAAAAAGGGAAGATTCTTTAGAGCTTGTGGATAAGGTTTTCATGTCTTGAATTTAATTGTCGTGTGATTTTTCTTACCCTCTCTTTTTTTTTTTTTTTTGCAAGCAATCTATGGTCAAAATCATATAAAATTAATAAAATTCTAAATAAGAATATAAAGTGCTGTCATTTTTAAAGATTTGAAGTGGACATTATTATTTTAAATGAAGACCTGAAATGTTTTCATTTTCTTAAATAAAAGTACCAAGTTGATTTTGTTTCATTTAGCCTTTCAACTAATAGCCTCACTTTTTAGTTGGTCAAAGGGCATTTTTATCTTTTAACTTTTTTGATTTTTTCTTTCTTTTTTTCTTGGTTATCTCTTTCCTCTTTGCTAATAGCCAGATGCCTAAAGACGTTTGGACGAGGGTCGCCCTCGCTTGATCTGGCGATGGCTGCCTAACCCTTCCCTTATCACAAATGTAATAATTCGAAGTTTTTCATAATATTAATCTTATATATATATAAAAAAAAAAGGATCGGACATAACACGGCCGGGTCTTCACGAGACATGCTTGGGCTGACTTCATCATGATCCTAGGCCATTAAACTATGCATTCCCTTGCAACAATTATCATTTTCTCCTCTCTTTTTTATTTTTGGGTCAATTAACCGATGATTTGTTTATTCGCCCGACCTCCTCAAGCTCCAGGGTAAAACAAGATTTGATTGATTTTTATATTCCACCTAAACTCTTTTTCTTCACCTCTTTTTAACAACAATCTTTTACCCGTCGTCTCCCCCCACGTGTTGCGCCCGCGTTGTTCTACAAAGTAGGCCGTCTTTACACGTAATGGTCTTTTGGTACCGTATGGTCAAAAGCAAAACGATGATTAAACACCTCGGAAGGAGACACCGGCATAAATCAACGTGTAATGATGGTCGGTGGCGAATCCCTCCTACTAGCTTCCAGGATTATATTTTTTACCTTATGATTTCGATCCCTTTCGTACTTTATGGGGACAGTCCCTCCGAGGAAAGCCGAGGTGGCAGGCCTTCCTCTTCGTGACATACTTTGAACGGGATAAATTAAGATTCATAACGTTCCGATTGCCGCGTTTTTCCATTTAATGGCGACACGTGGATTTATATTATAGTACGATAGAAAGTGAAGAGATTGTAGTTCTATTTTCCCGTGATCAATTTGAATAGGACATGTGGCACTCCTTGTGCTTCGCGCCGGGAAATTTTGCTATGTTTCTTAGGACCTTATCACCCTACATCTGTGCTTACCAAATTGAATCTTGGAATATAATACGTGATAAATATTATAAAGGTGGCTAGTACGAGCTTAGGTGGCGACACGTAAGCTGGTGATGGGAGAGCGTGTATTTTATTCTTGATTAAGGGGTCATCCTTCTACATCTTTCTAGAACGTGCTAGAATTTCGTTGCTATCGATGTAGTTAGCCGGTGATTGGATCTTTTTATGTAGTACGCGCACTAAACAAATCGCCAATGCCATTACTAATTTAGATTTTAAGGTACGAGCAAAGAGGATGATTATCTATTTTTTATTGCGATATCCATAACGATGGTAGTGGTGATGGTTTCCGATTCAATTGGGAGTTGAAGAGATGCCACAGGGAGAGAGAGAGAGAGAGAGAGGATAAAACTAGAGGAAAAGTAGGAAGCTGGATTTCCAAGGAGAGGCAAAATGAATAAATAAATAAAGGGAGAAGGAGTATGGAGTTGCATTGCGTCCACTCGGTGTAATTGACAGGCCTGTGAAAAATTTGATTAGAGAACTTGCTATAGAAGCACATGCCACTCATCCAGAAGTGATCGTGTGGCGATTTTACTACACTTATAATAAATCAAGCGATTATCTAATAATCAATGCATCGACTAATATCTGTTTCATAATAGTCTTGTTTGTGCTTGAAATATCGAGATTTATTACTTAAATAAACCAACTAAAATATGGAAAAATGAACTGCGAAGGGATATGCTCATCACTTTGAGTTGTGAGTAGTGGGAAAAGGGAAGGTACTTACATGACAAAGCATCCATAGCCTTGGATGATCATATCATATGATTCATATGTATTAACTATTATGAGAACAAATGTGAGGCCCAAGTGAGACTCGCATTATTGGATGTAATTTATCGAGTTTATGAGGGCTCGGGTTCAAGCAAATCTCATCCTAAAAGAGATAGAGAAAAAGCACAAATGGTGCTTGTACATGCAGTGTCATCCTTGGACTTCACCTTGTTGAATACTGTTTTTGAACTATTGGTAAATGCAATATAATCTTTTCATATGCTTAAAGGACAAATTATATATGATTTGATAACGTAGATTATCATATTTTGAGTTGGATCTTTAAAAATGATGATGTTGATCTTGATATGTCTATCTTTTTTTTTTCCCATCTACTTTGAAAAAGGAAAAAAAAGGGGGCCTCACATATCAACTGTTATTTGATGATTAGGATTGTTTTATTATTATTTGATATGAATATCTTATTAGAATAATTCTAATATAACATTTTTTTGCTATCCACCGTTTAAACTTAACTGACCGGGGGTCACGTAAGTAGATTCCATCAATTTGAGTTAACAAAAGAACGACAATAAACATTTTTACGTAGTTTAATAATCTATTTGAACATTTACTAATAGTTCATGGCTTACACTAGACAAAGTAAGAGTTATGGGACAACATTACGTGTTTCAATAACCACCTACGTCATTTTTTCCGACGAAGAAGACGAGGAGGAGGAGTATTAGGAAATATGACAGAAGATGGACGTGGCGTGTGAAACCTTTGCATGGCAATAGGGAAGAAGATCCCATATAGACTCGGCTTATATTACATTCACTGCGTGGGTTTCGGATTTGCGGGCCCACTACCGGGCCTAGGAATTTTGAAATCGGGCTTATGTATTCAGATTGGGCCTGAACCTCGATGCGGGCTCAAATTTTGCCGTTCAAGGATGGTTGGGCTTGGACGGGCCCAGCGGCCCGACATCAGCTCTACGGTAACGGTAACAATCTCCTTCCCCAATCTGGCGTTTCTCTTCCTGCAAATTCTCCACGCCGATTCGATTGCTTCCATGGCAAGGAACGCAAGGATCCTCGAGCGATTCGCTCCCTCTCTCCGTCGATAACGCAGCGGTCCTCCGTTCGAGCTTCGGCTCAAGCGCCGACGAAGGCGGCGGCGCCCGGCGGAGCGATGAAGCTCTGCGCGGCGGTGCTGCTGTTCCTTCTCGCGCGGGCGGCCTGGCGTTCCCGTGGGGAATCGTCGACGTGCCTGACGGTGTACAAGGAAGGCGGGGCGCCGGCCGTCTTCCAGTCCCCGAAATGCCCCCGCTGGAAGCTTCCGAACCACGCCGCTACCTCCCGCCCGCGCGCTGCCGCCACGCGCTGCCAGGTCGCGATGCTTCAGGGCCGTCGGGAGTATCAGGAGGATCGCGCCTTCTGCGCTCTCGATGTCCGCATTCCTTTCCCCGGTAAGGAAGCCGATTCTCCGTGTGTGAATTTTGGGGTCTTTCACGAAGTTCAACTGGTGAAACGGTTTCGTCAACGGAGGACTTCGGTTTGTGAGTGGTGATGTGAGATGGTTTCCGGACTTGCCTAATACCAATCGACGCTAAGTATGTGGATTCTCGGGTAATGGACTGGCTTGATTTTTGGCCTTAAAGGCGTGTGAGACGATGAGCTGCTACTTAGCAAAATAAGAGCGACATATACCTTTTTTCCCCTGTATTGTAGGCAGATGCTATCGTGAGCCAGCTTGCAAGCTTTACGCTAAGTTCAATTCCTTAGTCTAATCGGTGGGGACTGAGTAAAATTGCCATTCACAAGAACCTATGCCCTGATCTTCAGATTTGTAGAATTGCAGAGAGTCTCATTTGACACATAGGACAATTGAAAGAGGAGAATTATGTGATTTTAGCGGAGCCTTGGAAAAATGAAATCAATGTCGGCGAGACATTTTCCTGTATTAATTTGCTTTAATATTAATTATAATATAAAGAAATGAAGGTGCCTATTAAGCTACTTCCGCAAAAAAAATCAAGGCCCTATTTCTGGTGTTTCTTCTGTTTTCCTTCTTGTGAGAGAGTTGGGGTTCTTTTTGGTGGAGTGGACTCCTAGTTATGAGCGACTACTGAGATGTTCTTTGTATAGGGTTATACTTTTTCTTCATAAACCATATTCACTGCCCCAGGCCTTAAATCATGAAACAGGCCAAGGTTCTTCGTTAATACTGGCTGACCAGTGTGAGGTTGAGTACCGCTATAAGTAGTGCGGTTGTATCCTTGTTTTGTAGTTGTTTTTTCCCCAGATATGTGCTAGTGTTGGAGGTTGTTAATAAGTATACCTTACTCCAACTGGACATAATTTCTTGAATGAGTTGCTAGAGATCCTTTAGACTGGAAGTAACTTTCCTAGGCTTTCGTCCATCTTTAAGTCAATTATATATATTGGTGTTAACAATATCTAATATCCTCTAAATGAAGACATTTATGCGCATGCATTAGTTAATGGAGTTTTAATCGAAGCATTGTGGCGGATGGGGTAATGTACTTGGTTTAAAAGTATCAGCTGTAGACTTGATTAAACACTATTTTCTTTAGATTGCTCCTCTGACATACAGAATACAAGATATTGCTGAAACAGGTAAATCGGGACTCGAGGAAGTTACTGTTGGAATCATAGCAGTCTTTGACGGACATAATGGAGCAGAAGCTAGTGAGATGGCTTCAAAGCTTTTATTCGAATACTTTCTTTTGCATACTTATTTTCTCTTGGATTCAACGTTTTCCATTGCCTTGAAGAAATTTAGTGGAAGATTGGTACGGAAGGGAGAGCCTGAGATGGCTTTTCAAGTTCTTAATTGGGCTGAAGAGTTAAGTCAGCGAGAGCCAGATCTTTTCAGGTGGCTTTATCTATTGATGCATCTCCAAGCTTTTTTAGGTATTCTTGAGATGATTTGGACAAATACTCATGGCATTGGAATGACCATGTGGGCCTATAATGTGATATCTGTTTAAAAACTTAATCATAAGGTGAAGCTCCCTGTGAAATGAATTTAAAAGACCCTTAAGGCATGGGTTGTTGTGTGCCATCTGGAAAGATACTTGCCTACTTAATGCCTGCACTTAGTCCGAGATGGCTAAGAAGCCTTGCCATAATTTGTTCAATGCATAGAACTAAAAATCACATGTATAGTAGTTTTCAGGCCTGGAATTGAAGGAGAGCACTCAGGCATCCACCATTAAATTTTTTGATTGTGGCGAGGCGAGTTTTAATTCGGCCCACCAGATGAGTGATGGGCCTTTTGGGTTTGGCTGCTTGTCATAAGCTCATTTCAGATCATGGTTGCACTTTTAAGGATTTGTGGAATCTCCAGAACACTTTTCTTTTTTGTGACTTTTGACATTATAAGCAAACTATCAGTTGAGTTAGTGTTGTCAGATAACTTAATCTGGTTTATTCCATATCAAGAGTGGTTTATGAAGTAGTCCCAATTATATATATGATGAAAATTAGTTACTACTGAACTAAGCTGATGAGATAAAATAAGACAAAAAACATGTTAGGTGTCATACTAGCTAAGAACAGTGGAAGAACCTATTTTTCAAAAGCAGCAGAAGCAAATATAACAGTTTAAGTCTTCATCAAGTTTTAACTTTACTGATTTAATTGTGAATCTCTTCATCCTTTGAAAGAATTACTTAAAGGCTTACTAAATTGCTTGAGGCATGAACATCAGCTAATGTTTAGTTGGATAATTTACTATGGTTTCCTCTCACAAGTCCATCTCGGAAACACTTTTTGATCACAAGAAAATACTTTTCAAGGATTGAGTGATCTGGTTATTGCACTGTAGATATCATATTTTATTCTCCAATTGATTTACAGGTGTGGAACTTTTTAACATCTGCGTGAGCATCTTATCTCAATATAATAAAATGGTCACTAGGATTCGTGGATCAGGGTATAGGACTGTATAGACTGTACATTGTCTTCATCTGACATGCAGTTGGGAAGGCATCTTCCATGGCACACTAGCTTCCATCACGTCAGCATTCCAATAGGAAGATTGTGCAGATCATACTATATGTGACATGATTTTTGTGGACTTTTTGAGCTAGAAGTATGTTTCAGCTAAAATGGTTTTAATAGTGCATTGTGTGGTCTTCTAGCTAAACACAGATTACTATCTGTACAATGAAACAATCAAATGTCGATGCTAATTAAGCAATCTGATCTGCCATTAAATTCCACAAACAATCAAATGTGGATGCTAATTAAGCAATCTGATCCCCCTTTAAATTCCACAAACTGAAGAAACCCACACCGACAGAACCCTTTTGATGTACTTGATAGAGTTATATGCGGTGGGAAGATCACTGTATAAATTGCTCGAGGGATAAGGATATAAAGCACTTGCTTAGCAGCATTCACAACCCTGGCATGGTGACTTTTTTTCCCTCCTTTCTTGGGCAAGATTCGGTGGCCAGAGGTTTTTGCCCCACTCCTTGTTTCATTCCCTCCCTAAACACTATTAGTGCAATAACCGGCTATGTTTTAACTCCGAGCCTTTGAGGACTTATATGTGACAATATGTGAGTTATATATAGTGTAAGTTTATCATACGCAGTTTTGCTTGTCTTATTTCATTTTTTACATAGAATAAGCCATGGAATGCCACCGACAGTTGTGTGTTAATGAACTCTTTTATTCCTGAAAGCTGTTAAGTAATTAATGTTTTAAAAGTTCCTTGGTACTCTGCAGTATATATTTCTTTAGTTTTAGTAAAGCAACAGACTCTGGTGTCTTATTATTTAAAACTCTTTCTTTTGTCATTGACTCTGGCTTTCCATGCTTTGACAGATTTAAGGTGTTGTCACCAATGGGCATCAATAATCATCCTTCTCACTTGGATGTTTTGAAAGAAGCGCTGTTGAGGGCAATTCAGGATATTGATGCAAAATTTTCTAAGGCACGTCTTTGAAACGGTTTGCATACTTTCTGTATTTTTTTCTGAATCATTTTTGGGTCTTCTCTGATGCCAATTCGTTTGAATTATGAAGGAAGCATCCAAATCTAATCTTGGCTCTGGATCCACAGCCACAGTTGTTCTAAAAGTAGATGGCCAATTTTTGGTTGCCAATGTGGGGGACTCTAAGGCTTTTTTGTGCTCTGAAAAATTTCAGTCCCCTGCAGATGCTAGAGGTGATTTTATGGCTTCAAATGCTATTGCATATTGAGCAATTGTGTGTTAGGTTATTCATGAATTATCTGCCTGTAGACAACATATATTGTAGTTTAACTATCATTGTTTTAAAAATCACCTAAACATGTGGGCTTGTTGCAGCTACTTTCTTGAGGTTATACAAGCGGAAGAGACGTGATGGGACTCCTTTGTCTTTAAAGGAAAGTGCAGACTTGAAGTTGAATACTTTGCATGGTCTGACCCATCTTTCTGTTCAAGAATTAACTCATGACCATCATCCAGATAGGGATGATGAAAGGTCTCGAGTAGAAGCTGCTGGTGGTCATGTTCTCACAGGGGGTGGCGTCGCTCGTGTAAATGGCCAACTTGCTGTTTCACGAGCTATTGGCGATGTAAACTTTAAGAGGTAAGCTACTGTCGTATCACTCAGATCTGCCGGTTTTACCCTCCATTATCTGTTAATGTCAGAGAGGTTATAAATAACAGCATGTTTTCTAGTGCTCTTACTCTCTAAACGTTGAAGTTTATTTGCTATGCATACAATTGATTGCAGTTCTGGTGTAATATCTGTACCCGAGGTTATGGATTGGCACTCTTTGACCTCCAATGACAGCTTTCTGGTAGCTGCATCTGATGGTGTGTTTGAAAAGCTGAGTCCACAGGATGTTTGTGATATATTGTGGGAAGCAAAAGGTGATGGCACTGCAGGATCAGAGATATCTTCTTCATGTTCATCCTCGTTAGCTACTTGCATAGTGAATACTGCCTTTGAGAAGGGCAGTATGGATAATATGGCTGCCATTGTCGTCCCTCTGCAGTCTACTGATTTATCTCAAAACCTACAAAGTAGAAGTCTTGTTGAATGGCAACATACGCATGCAGCTCTGGGAGAGAAGTATGTACATGAGCAATCAGGTGATTCCCCATGCTCATTTCACTGCTCTCCTGTGTGGTTTGCATGCTTATATAATTTCTTGAGATACCCAACCTGATAGTTCAAGGTTATGCTGTTTGTTTCAGTTTCAAATATGCTGGGTTTATTGTTTCTTGGAAATTTTTATCTAGGGGGGCTCTGTAGAAAATGTAACTGGCGGTAGGTGATTGACCTCCTCTGTTGTCAGTTTAGTCTCTCATAAGTTGTACATATTGTAATTGGCCCTGCCAGTGCTGGATTTGTTGAATGATGGCCTCAGAAATCTAGGAGCTTTTCGTAGTTAAGGGCATGAATAAAGCTTTTAAGCCAGGTCAATACTAGACATGGTTTGCTGTTGAAGGCTTTACATGTTGCCTGCAGGGTGGCAAAGATACCATTCTGTTTGACATGCTTGTTCTGTTGAACAGGAAATTTTTTTCTAATCTAGTGATGATGGATTGTTAGACTGAGTATGCTTCTTTCAGAAATTATTCTTCCCTTAAAGTGAGAATATCATAAGGTACTAATTTTGCTGTATAGTAGGACTGGGCAGTTGGACTGGGAATGTAGCATTTTTCGATCTCTTATCCTTCACTTTGTAAGTTTTAGCCAGTTACGGATCTTGATCGTATTTTTCTTGAGTTTTCCTTTTGCACATAGCCATTGTAGTGTACTTCCTCTAGAGGATGCTACTCTTTTATTATGGATGCTTGTCTTCATTGCTTCAAGTGGTACTTATGCTTAATGGGATGCATATTATTTTACATAGAACTTCAATAAGTTGGAGGAATCCAGTTTTGCTCATTTAGTTGTCAATCTTTAATCTGTTACCCTATGTTTAGAAAGTATTTTGGGAGGTAAAGAAAACTGTGGAGAAAATGATTTTCCTTATAGTTGTCTGGAAGAATGTATGTGAGGTGAAGCAAATCTGGAGAGAGATTTCTGTATGTTAAAGATGAAAAGTAAGAGGAAAGAGAAATGTTTGTACAGAAAAAATGATGTTTTAACCCTTTTATGTGAATTGTGGTATGAGTGAGCATGATCATAAAATTCTACGTAATACGAGATTCTTGGAAATTATCATGTCTGTTGCATGTCATTAAGATTTAGATCGTAGATCAATTTGAACATAATAGATTAACAGAGCAGGTTCTGTCCTTGGGAGTGAATATAACTAACTATTTTAAGGAGAAAGATGAGTGAATCAATTTTTACATGAACATAACTCAAAAAGGAAAAGGCAATGTAATTCAAAGCTAAAGTGGGCAGTGACTGTGGGTATGAGATTGAAGTCACACTTGGGCCCGTTATTTGGAATTTGCAGATATGTCAGAAGATAAAGGGGAATTTTGTAAAAGTAATATAAGGATTTGTAGATCTTTTTTTTTTTCTTTTCAATTCTGGTATATATACGATCCTCAGTACAATCTCACCTCTTTTTTCCTACGTTTCATCCAATCAACGTAAACCTATCTTCTCCACGTACATTTTTTTAATCTACCCTTGTTTCTCCATCTATTCCAAATTTCCAAACACATTTCCCCACCCCCCCCCAACCCCGGGGGCTTGCCCTGTAAGCCCCCAAAAGGGGCAGTTGTTCCTTTTGTTACATATAAAATAATTCATGCGTGTGCATTTATACTGAATTCAATTTAGTCATGTTTAGATGTTGTTGCTTCCTTTTTTTCTCCTTTGCCATTGTTCTATTTCAATCAAGTTCCTCATTTAGCATCCTCCAAATCATCTCTTTCTGTACCTGCTTGATACCTTTTTTATGTGAATACTTAAATCTTTCTCAACCGTTCTTCCTCCCTTCTTTTGTCAGACATGGACATGACATCTGAGATCATTCACTTGGAGAATGCTTATCCGGTTATGGCCAAATTTGAAAGGCTAATGGTAAGGAGAAAAAGAATTTTATTTTGCCCTTGTTTTTGTATCGTCATGTCACAGAAAAAATCTTCATTTTTATGTTTTCTCGTTATGAAAGACATCAAGTCTGCCAATTTCTCCGCATATGTAGTAGAATAAATCTTCATTCTTATATCTATTGTTATGTTACTTTGAGATGGTGATTGCATCATTCCTTTTATTTTCTTTATATGCATAATTTATCAGTTATGGTCTATTGGATTATAATCATATAGGGGATTTCTGCAATACCGTGGTTCTATGAATGGAATAACATTTGTAACCAATCTGACTTTTGATAACCAGTCTTCCAATTTTACTTAAGCCTTGTATATTTTTTTTGTTAGAATATTTAAATAATAAATCACACCTTCATCTAATAGCTTAAGCTTTTGGAGCAATTGGTTGTGATTCTACAAAATCTCATATAGTATCAGAGCTAGAGGTTTTGAGTTCGGATCTTTCCAAGTTCCATTAGCCTCTCCAATTAAATTTTCACACTTAATACTACACACAAAAGATCAGACTGAGTGTGAGGGGGAGTGTTAGAGTATATAAATAATAAAATGCGCCTTCATCTAACAGTTTAAGCTTTTAGAACAATTGATTGTGGTCCTACAAAATTTCAAGTGATATCAGAGCTAGAGGTTTTAAGTTCAAATTTTTTAGGCCCCTTATTTGCCTCCCCAATTACATATTCCCACACTTTAGGCTTAGTCTAAAGACTAGCTTACACGTGAAGGAGAGTATTAGAGTATTTAAATGATAAATCACGCCTTCATCTAATAGCTTAAGTTTTTAGAATAATTGGCAGTGGTCCTGGTCCTGGTCCCGCCAAATCTCACATTTTTCTTACTTTGATCAAGAAATCACTACGAAACAAGATGGGAAGGTTACTTGATTTATCTAGACCTCCTCCCCCTTTGGAGAAATTGGTCATTATCCCACGTTGAGTAACTAACTATGGGTCAAGAAATTTCTTTTCAATTTAGTAACCACCATCCTATCATTGCTTAGTAATTCCTTTTAAGGATATAGTAACTATGACCCATATTGGCACGGTACAAGAAGTTGTGAATTCACACGGGCTTCTCTTGTCCAATGGTGGAGATGAAGTGTTTAAACATTGGATGGTTAACAATACTGTGGACTTTTTTTTTTTTTTTTTTTTTTTCCTGTTATATTGTCAAGGACTCAAAGCACTGTAGAAATGGCCTATATTATAGTAGACTGTTAAACAGATGTTACGTCCCATTGCTTAGCACCAGGAAAACTTGCTTGCAAAACAAATTACTTGGCAGAATATCCACTGTATTTATTTGTACATTGGAAAAAACTTAATTACTTAAGTATATCATACCATGTTGTTTTTCACATTTCACATTGTTGTTTGTTGGAAAACAGGTGGTTATAGCTGATGGTTGTTTGCTTCTTGTCTTCCAGGTTGAGGTAAAACATGGAAGTTTCTGTTGTTTTTATTTAGCTGAGCCTCTTAGTGAGATTAGGGACTCTACATCTCAAGTTAGGAATGATGACTGGAAGGACAGTGCTTATGACCTTCCTCAAGCTCTACCTGATGCCCTTAGCAAACCCAGTGGTAAGCGAAGTTTCTTCACTCCAACCTTTTGCATATATGCATGCAGTAGTAGTTCTGCCTTGGATATGTAATTTTGTAGTTATTATTCTTAAAGAATTCTGTCATATAATTTCTCAATGAACTTGTTTTGGTCTGGAAGAACATTATTTCCTTCATCTGCAATTTTCCTTTTGTTTTAATTGTTTGGGAGGTAATGTATTCTGCTGTTTGTATATCTTTACATCTGGAATGTATGTGATGGGGCATATCTACTGTGAATTTATGTGGATGAGTATATGAAAATGATACTCTTATGCAAAGCAAAAGAAAAATTCAGGTTTTGTACCTTTTTAATTGTTTCTGCTTATAGTTCTAGCTATCTTACATGTAGCTGCACTCTTTTAAATCTTTCTATTTTTTTATTAGGTGTAACGCTGAATTCATATGGTGACCAATGTTCCTGGTTACATTTTGGAATGACCGTTAGTTCAGTGCAAGGTCAATGTACGAATCCTGAAAGCTTTGCCAGTTTCCTTGGTTTGCTTGAATCAATTTCGTTCCATGATATGCATGCATCGAACAAGCACACGGTGCCCAACTCAAGGTACTTTTGATTGCTTTGACCATGTCAATGGAATATAAGACTTGTTGTTGCTAAGCAATTGACTTAAGAATTTTTCGGGCCATTGGTGGTCATCACCTGTTTTGCAGTGAGTGCTCTTGTGTGATATGCTATTTCTAGTCTGTGGAACTTTAACAGCTATTCTTAATGGTTCCAGCACTTCAATGGTTTAATTAAATGGCCTTGGCATTCTTCATTCCTTTTATACACCAATGGCCATCATGTGTTTTGCAGTGAGTCCTCTTTTATGATGCTGTGGTTCCAGACTGTGGCACCTTTATCTTTCATGTTGAATGGTTTCAAGATTTTAAGATAAGGAGTTTTTCTGCATTTCAGTGTAAAATTATCGGTGCAGTTTGTGAAAGGGAAAAGTGTATCGTATTATTCAATAAAGTTCAATATATACATCAAAATAAGCCTTAAAGGTCCTAAAGAACACTGTACTCTTTATACTTCTAACACAGTTGCAAATGTGAAGAATGCAATGTGATATGATGAGAAAGATGTAGGAACAAAATATAGGGCCTCAATGGTTAGTGGGTATTAAATTGTCATTCCGAGTACTCCAATTGAGCTTCTACTATTAGTCTGGCTTAGTTGAATCAGAGTGGAGGACACATGACTTCTGGTACTTTAATATTTATTAGATACAAGTATGTGAGATATGGAAAGTGTTAGAAAGTCGAACCCAAAAGTTTAAGCTCATAGATGGAGGGAGACCAAATGACTATAAGAGCATTTGAAGATCTGTTGTCAATCGATGTGGGACAATATTTCAACAGCCCCTCTCGCGTGCAAGTCGAATTACGAGTTGCACTTGGAGTTTTGATTACACACATTCACGTGGAATATTTTATCACGCACCTTTGCGTGAGGGATAACTGGTTTTGATATCATGTTAGAAAGTCCAACCTAAAAGCTTAAGCTCATAGGTGGAGGGAAACCACATGAATATAAAGAGATCCATTGTCAATCGATGTGGAGTAATATTTCAAGAAAAAGTTTGTATAGTATGATGAGGGAGTTGTTGCATATTTTATGGAAAGTCTATTTGTTTGACTTACCTATGAATGTTCTATCTCTGGTAGTCTCACTATTTTGTGTAGTTTAGCCTGTTGGTCAATCTAGTCCTTGACATTTTGTTTAGTCAATTAAATACCGAACGTCTTCACTTTTGTCAATCAAGTCCTAAGGTCAACTTTTGCTTTTAGAAAGGGCCATGTGGCAATTGTCTAGTTAGGAACACCTGATTTTCTGGCAAAAGGCCATTGACAATGAGATGAGGACTTGATTGACCCAAAATAAAAAACATTTAGGATTGCATTGATCAAAGTAAATCATTTAGGGCTCAATTGACTGACAGACAAGACAATTAAGACTTTTATTGCACTTATCCCATGGCGAACCTTGAAAGTCCTTTGATTCTTTATCCAATTTGTTGGTGTACAACCTTCAAGTTCTTTGTCCTTGTCCTTTGGAGTATTCTTTTATACCTTTGGTGGTGAACTATTTTATCCCAAAGTGCCTTTTTTGCTAACACATCAAACGTTTTCTTTCTGTCTAATTCATTCCGCATTCTCACCCAATCTCACCACGCATCTCAGTCTAGTTCATGAGAATTTGACATCCTACTTAATCTGAGGATATTACAAATGTCCCTTATGACTACTCGAATCTCCTTGTACCTTTTCGTCTTGTATGCCTAGGGGAAAGAGAGGAAGAGGAGAGAGATGAATGGTGGTGAGGTGCTTTTGATTTGTGCTTGTTTATTGCCTAGACAAGGGTATTTCTTTCCAACCCACAGTAGGCCTGTCGTTCTTGACTGGCCCTGCATGGTTATAGATACAAGTTGGGATTTAAGACATGAACACCGGTAAGCTTATGCTACAATAGTATTTTAAACATATAAAGAAAAATGAGTTTACACAAAACATACACAACTCAAAATGTACTTGATTATAAATTTTATGAATATAATTTATAAATAATGGCTTGAATGGAACTTATAATGATTTTTTGCTATCCTGTCGCTGGAGTTAAAAGTGAAAATATGATGGGATACGGTAAATTTTCCCCCCATTAAACATCATCCTTCGGGGTGTAGCCTTGTGGGGTTTAGGCAACTCTAGCAAGTCTACCCTGCACCACGTCTAAAGTGGCAAAGTCTTTAATCTTGGAGATAATTTCGTGAAAGATCCCACCATTAAGTCCTTTGGTTAGCACATCAGCCAGTTGATCTCTGGAAGGTATGTAGGACATGCAGATCAACCCCTCTTCTATCTTTGCTTTGATGAAATGCCTGTCAATTTCAATATGTTTCGTCTTATCATGCTGTATGGGATTATGAGCAATATTAATTGCTGATTTATTGTCACAATACAGCTTCATAGGACCCTCCCACTTGATTTTCAAGTCTTCTAGGATGATTTTAAGCCATAATAGCTCACATATTCCTTGGGCCATTGCTCGAATTCTGATTCAGCACTTGATCTTGCAACTACATAGTCAGCATCGGTATAAGCTTGTAGCACCAGTTTTTGATTTCTTCTTAATAGGACTCATTTTCCGGAACTTCCTTTTAAATAAATTAGTACTCGATGGACGGCTTGTAAGTGTGATTCTCTTGGGTCATGCATAAATTGACTAATCACACTTACTGAATAGGCAATATCAGGTCTAGTATATGCCAAATAGATGAGTTTCCCAACCAATTTTTGATACATTTCTCGATCTACAGCAGGTTCTTCCTTTGCATCCCCAAGCCTTTTATTAGGCTTAATAGGTGTAGCTACTAGTTTACAACCAAGTTTTCCAGTTTCCTTCAAAAGATTAGTCACATACTTCTGTTGTGAGACAAAAATTCCTTGTCTAGAGTAAGAAACTTCAATGCCAAAAAAGTATTTGAGTCTTTTTGGCTTTTTTATTTCAATCTCTTTAATCAAAACACCGCTTTAGCTGCTGTTTCTCCTCATCATCGTCACCTGTGACAATAATATCATCGACGTACACTAGAAGTGCTGTCACTCTCCCTCTTGCTGAATGCTTAATAAAGAGAGTATGATCACCTTGGCTTTGTTTGTAGCCTGAAGCTTTCATAACTCTGGACAATCTCCCAAACCAGGCTCTAGGTGATTGCTTGAGCCCATATAGTGCTTTCTATAATCTACATGCTTTGTTTGTTGTCTTTTCTTTTTCAAATCCTGGTGGAATATTCATGTAGATTTCCTCTTCTAAGTCTCCATGTAAGAATGCGTTCTTCACATCATACTGTTGAAGTTGCCAATTAAAGTGAGCCGCCAAAGAGAGTAGAATTCTCACAGTGTTCATCTTTGCTACCGGAGCGAATGTCTCTTGATAATCTACTCCATAGGTCTAAGTATAACCCTTTGCCGCCAATCGTGCTTTATATCTCTCAAGAGAACCATCAGCTTTGTATTTCAAGGTAAAAACCCATTTGCAGCCCACAAGATTCTTTTTCTTAGGTTTTTCAACAATCTCCCAAGTCTGGTTTTTTTCTAGTGCATCCATTTCTTCTCTCATTGCATTCCTCCATTCTTCTTTAGACAATGCCTTAGATAAAGTATTTGGAATAGAAATGATGTTTAGACTTACAATGAAATTTTTATAAGATGGTGATAGGTGGTCAAGTGACACATAATGAGATAGTGGATATAAGGGTCGCTTTGTGCACTCCCTAGTACATTTTCTAACAGCAATGGGAAGATGCGAGTCATTTTCTGGCATATCAATTGACTGTTTATGCAAAGGAGAGTCGGAACTTACCGAAAATTCATTTGCAGTACTCGGATGGGAATCTTGAACTTGTGTTTGGTCTGGAACAGCTGTCTTTCTTGAGTATACCTGAGGAAATCTCATAGTCATAAATACGGGGAGATCGGGAGTGGACTCTTGTTCAGGAATAGGTTCAATCGTAGAGAGTGAGTCTGGAATTGAAGTAGCACAGATTGATTCATTAGAATTCATGAGGAGCCCGTTGATCAGAGTTGGAGGCTGATTAGTCAGGAGTTGATTGATTAGGGATTGGTTGATCAAAAGTGGGAGCGCGGATTGGAAGACTATTAGGAGGTAAGTCAAGATTAAGATCGTCAAAGTTTTTATCTTCAATTAATGACTTCTCCCCCTAAAGATAAGACTGTGAAAAGTAAGGTTTGTTTTCTACAAATGCAACATCGACTGATATATAAGTCCTTCGAGAACGAGGATGATAACATTTATACCCCTGTAGAGGAGTAACCAAGAAAGACACACTTGATTGCTTTAGGATCTAGTTTTCCCCTTTGTTGATTATGAACATGTACAAATGAGGTGCAACCGAAGACTCTAGGTGTGAGATTATTTGTTGTCCTGAAATGGGGATAAAAGCTAGAAAGAATTGCCATAAGAGTTTTGAAATCTAATACTCTTGATGGCAATCTATTAATCATGTGTGTAGATGTAAGGATGGCTTCCCCTCAATAAGACTCAGGGACATTTCCATGAAACAACAATGCTCGAGTAGTGTTGAGCAAATGACCATTTTTTCTTTCAGTCACCTCATTTTGTTGTGGTGTGTACACAAGATGACTCATGAATGATCCCTTCCTTTTGGAAATAGGTTGACAAGATCTTATTAAAGTAGTCTCTAGTATTATCTGATTTAAAGCTCTTAATTTTAACTCCAAATTGATTTTGAACCATAGAATTAAAATTAGGAACAATACTACTTACATCAGATTTGTGTTTGAGTAAGAATCCATGTGACCCTAGGGCAATCATCAATTAGAAAAACAAAGCATCAAGCCCCTGAGATATTTGGAATTGTGGAAGGTCCCCAATGTCACTGTGAATTAAATTAAAAGGATGAGAACTTCTTTTGTTATTTATAGGAAAAGATACACGGGTGTGCTTAGCAAATTCACAAGTATCACATTGGAATTGATTCTATATAATCCTTTAAACAAGGAAGGAAACATGATATTTAAGACACGAAAAGATGGATGACCAAAACGAAAATGGTAAAGCCAAATGACATCCTTATTTGAAGCATTAAGAAATGACAAGGGAGAATTGTTTATGACTTTCTTCGAAATCCTCGGTGTCTCAAGATAGTAAAATCCATTCTTTTCCTTAGCAAGTCCAATCTTCCTCTCCGAATCTTGTTCCTGAAAAACACAGTAGGTAGGGTAAAATTGCATAACATTTGAGATCGTTGGTGAGTCTTTGTATGGAGACTAGGTTGGCTGATAGTTTTGGTACATGGAGGACATCTTTTAGAGTGAGAACAGGTGTAATATAGATATCACCAACTCCTGCAACAGTGGCCAGAGAACCATCTGCCACCACTATTTTCCTATTGCTTGGACATGGGATGTAGGTACTAAAAAAATGTGAAGTGTGAGTCATGTGATCAGTAGCATGTGAGTCTATTATCCAAGCTTCACTTGAAATTTTTTCTGAGGCATTTAGACATAAAGAATGGAGACTTACTTGAGAGTGCTATGGAACATGCACTGGAGGGTTTATCAAGAAACCCTAAAAGTCCTTTAATTCTTTCTATTTCCTCACTACTGAAGGATTCTTTCACCTGTCCTTCATTGTGATTGATTTGCTGGCTGGTCTGTTCAATTAGATGAGCCTGGGGCCTTGGCTGTCCTCCTTTGTTTCCCCACTCTCGGCTTGAGGTTGTTGGTTTGCCATTTAGTTTCTAGCAACGTTCCTTTGTATGCCTTGGCTTCTTACAATAGATACACCACAAATTGTCTCGATTATCCCTCCATGTAGGGCTCAAAGCATCCACTTTTCCTCTTTCTTGTGTTGACGCATTGCGAGTTACTGATGCTGAGCCTTCCACAGCTTGAGGCTCTAGCATTATTCCCCTTCGATCGGATGAGAGAGATCATCTCTTCCAAAGAAGGGATTTCTTCATTTCTAAGTATCTGAATCCTGACTTGGTCAAATTCAGAATTAAGACCTGCCAGGAAATCATATACTCGATCCTTTTCAATGAAAATTTTTAGAGTTGCAGCATCATCTGCACACTTCATCTCAAATACTTGATAATGATCGAGGTTTTGCCATAGATTTTTAAGGGAATTGGCATATTTAGTCACCGTTTTACTCCCTTTTTTTGTTGCACTTGTCTTTACCTTGATTTCATATACTTGTGCTGCATCTCAAGCCTTTGAATAAGTCCTGCAAATAGAATTCCAATTCTCCTTTGCAGTTTTGAGAAACATACATGTATCACTTATGGCCGGATCCATTGAATCCCAAAGCCATGACATGATCATTGAATCTGCCTCATCCCATGCATTGAACGTGGGATCTTCTGGTGTTGGACCTGTTCCGAGAAGATGGTTGAGTCTTCCTTTACCTTTCAAATGGGTCTTGACGAATTGTGACCATTTGAGATAATTCTTTTCATTCAGCCTATAAGTTGCTCTCACATTTTGTAGTTCTCCGGTCATGCGGTTGGTGTTGGCCTCCTCATTTTGACCCGAAGTATCTCCAATCAATTTTGTCTCAGGCATGGATAATTCCAGGCACAAAGAAAGTACTTGGGAAGGAAGAGCAAAAGAAAACAGAAGCAGTAAAGGCTGCTGCAAGTGAATGAGGTTTTAGGGCAAAAGAAAAATTGGGACAAGTTTAGAAGCGAAGAGGGAAAAATATAGCTAAAGGGATCACAACAATGACAGTTGCGATCAGATTGTTAAGAACAAAGACAAATCCAGCAATGAAGGCTGTGATTGGAAGATTATTGCATCAATGAAAGATGCACTGCAACACTATCCCAGAAAAATGAGCCTAAAGCTCTGATACCATGAAGAATTTAGAGAAAAGAATTATGATAATTCTCTATATTTTGTACCAGGATTTCAAAGTTATTTATAGGACTTCTACAAGTACTGACTAGTAAAAAATAGATCTGAATAATACAGCTATAATCCCACAAATCAAGGGATACTAATAAATCATTTCCTAACTAATTATTTACAGCTATTTCCTAATAATTAGGACCCAAAAAATCAAGATTGAATATTCCTAATAATCAGCTCCTAAAAATCAGGATAATTCAACACTAGCCATCAAGCATCATCCTTTTCCCTGATTGAAGGCCTTCCTTGTGATGATAATGGTCCTTATTACCTCTGAAACTAATTATTTGGAGCAAATTCTGATATGTTTTCACAATGTAGGTATGTCCTTGAGAAGAGGTTTGGGCGAGGAGCATTTGGTGAAGTATGGTTGGCTTTTCACTGGAATTGCTGCGAAGAAAGTAATTCCTCTGACTGGAGTCAGAAATTGAAGAATGTTTCCTCTGATGCTAAGCTGTCTGGATCATCTAGCAGACACTTATTAAACAGTTCATCAACTCACAACTGCAGCTCTGCTGCAGATAACTTGTTCGTTTTAAAGCGCATAATGGTAATGATTTTGGCCTGCAGTCAAAGTTTTACTTTACAGTTAAAAGATGGCTTTTTATTTCAGAATGAAGCTTTGCACATGGTACTCCAAGTTTCCTTTACATAGCAATTCACCTGATTTTAGATTAATATAATATAATATCAATGATGATGGACATTTTTGGATAATTTCAATGTATTGGACACAAAGAGACTTTGATATGTGATTTTAAAGTGAGACTTTAAGAGACAACTACATTGTTGAGTTCTATATAGTTGCCCTTTGATTCCTGAGCAGGTAGAGAAAGGCCTTGCCGTATACTTAAGTGGACTGCGGGAGAAGTATTTTGGTGAAGTCTTTCTCAATGCATCTAAGTCCCTTGAAGACATTTCAAGTGGAGCAGAGGACATTATTACCAAAGAATCGAAGTCAAGATTTTATAAAACGTCAGAACTTGTTAAATCAACTACTCATAAGACCCAGAAATCAAGGCCCTTTGTTAGTATTTTGCCAAACAGATTTAGTCAGAGACAGGACTTCTATGAAGAAGGATTGGACCATATTGCTAGATACGTAGAGTCATTTGAGTCACGCTCCAACGATATGTGGCTTGTGTTCCGCCACGAAGGTGTTTCTTTGTCAAAGCTTCTCTACACTGTCGAAGAAGTAGATGAGAAAGGCGACGATGGGATTGAAGGCAGAAAACATGCTCAGGTATTGCGTCCATCGAAATGGTGGCACTGGTTGAAAACTACAGAAGCAGGACAAAAGGAAATGCGCAACCTTATATGGCAATTGGTACGCCTGACTTAAACTCTCTGTGCATCCCTAGTCAGCCGTTGGTCAGTGGGTCAACCTCTGTTTGGACCTGCAATGCTGTAGATATAGTGCTGCAGTTACTTAGCTAGAGTATCAAGGCACATCATCCCTCTTGACTATACCAATGCAAGATCAATCTGCTAATAGCTAAAGCTTTTTACTATGACTTGGTCTTGAGAAATTTATGGAGGAAAGAAATTGGAATTTAGTTTAAGTCACATTCACACCCTTATTCAGAAGCCACTTGTCTCATTCTTCAAAATTGTAATGCCCAAATTGCTCAAGTGTAATGCAGCTCTGTTCTTGGTGAAAATATATGTAGAGTCAATTGCATTCACCTAAGACCAGCCTCCAACTGTCTGCATTTAAGATCTGAACTCTCGGTTGGAAAGTTGTCAAAATAGGGAGTGCACAATTATTAATAGTCTGCCATATGTATATAATTTCCCTGTAATATTCTGAGGTAGTTAATCATGATGGCATTGGTTCTAGCATCAGTTCTGGTATAAACAGTTGAAACATCTTGCAGAAATTACAGAAGGCTGAATGGCCCATCAGTTGATTGATATGTCTGAGTGGTTTTCATTGATATGATTAGATTGACGCATTTCTTTGAAGTTCATTGTGATCTAGCACTTCTAATTTGGACCAAAGAGTTACTTCTTGAAAATATGAACCGTTTTTGAAGCTAAAAGATTTTGACAGTTAAGTGACTGCCTCAGATCTTCTGGAAATGTGCTTTCATGTGCATGCTCTTTTAGAATACGAGCATATTCTTTGTGAGTTGACTGCTTTATGGTCTCCAGATCCTATAAGATGTGTTATCGTTCATGATAATCATTGTTGAAAATAATAAGCCATATAATTGCTACTTCATGACAATTGTCATTTACCTTATTTAATTGACTGGCATTACTTGCATGAAGGTAGACAACCTGTCCACGAGCCATATCACCCGGAACTTGCCTTATGCTTTTTTTATTGGGTCTTACAGATTATATTTGTATATCATTCAAGAAATCAGGATATCATGACCCACCTTGACTTGAAGTTTACCAAATATCTGTATGTATGCAAGATATAACAGAAGTTGTAATTGGGGTTCTGATTCTTTTGTTGTAGAGGGTTACTTACATGGGTGGGTCATTTTAATCACAGGCTTTTTTAGGCCCAAAAAAAATCCAGAAACTTCAGCTCATTTTAACAATCCCCATGATTTGTTATATTCTTTCCTTGGGATAGCACTGGTTGTTGCTTTTGAAATGCATTACTGAAAGATCTTTTCTTTTTGATGCTCAGTTGTTGGCGCTCAAATCCTGCCATGACCGTAATATCACTCACAGGGATATTAAACCCGGTAAGGATATATGATCTGTTACAATATATAAACTATCTAGTAAAGTGGCAAGAAAATAATATTGGCCGTAATCATATCATCTTATTTGTGCCACCAATGTGCTTCATTCATAATGAAACAAGTAAAATGATAACAATATGTTGGTTGTTGAAGCAGTTCATTAACCAGCTATAACAATTTCTTGTTGATTGCTTCTTTGTCATGCATAGGCTCTAGGAAACTTGATGAAGAAACACCATTTCTTCTTAAACATAGGAGTTGGCTGTTGCATAATAACACGACCATGGCCTTATCTTGCACTTGTTAAATTTGCTTCATGAAAATCTGAGTCAACTCGGTAGTGTTATAATCTCAAAACCAATCTATTCATTTTTTTTTCCGGTACAAGAGTTGCTTAGCTTATGAATACTTATAGGAGTGCATTCTTGGGTGCAACAATCCTTCTCATGATTCCTAGCTGGAGAATACATCTTACGATAGCTTTAGTTAGTAGGGAGATACATGACTTCAGATCATGGTTATACAATGGATTGATATTTGGCTCTTTTTTTCTTTTACTTTTTGTAGAGAACATGGTGATATGCTTTGAGGATCAGGAAACTGGGAGATGTCTGAGAGGAACTCCAAATGGAGACAAGAATTATAACGGCAAAATGTATTCTGAACTTTTTTTTGTTAAGGAAATCTGCTGCTAATTTTTCTGGTGTTATTGATTATTTTATTGTTTAAAATTCAGCATTGGACTATGCAGGCATTAGATTTTCTCTCTTCTTACAGCTGCTTCAAGCTCTTAGATCTGCTAGTGTATATATCTCTGAATGATCAATTTGAAACATGCATTCAATGGCGTGGAGTCGACTTGTAGGCTTTAACAAAGATTTTGCCATTCCATTTCTCAATGCGTCCCTTTTTGTCCTTTTTGGTTCCTCTGTCACATATTTGGCTGCTATTGATAAATTATGCATTCCCGGCTTGTGAGAGCATTAAAACCTGAAATATCAGTTTTTAATTTCAGGTATAAAATATGCCTAACTACTGGTGGATGGATAGATTAGTTGGATCTTAATATTGACAACGCTGCAATTGTTTCGCATGTTTAACTTTATACTTCTTTCCCGTATGCATCCTTCCAGCTACTGCTTCCTAGTTATTCTAGGAGTCATTGAATTTTCAACAAAATCTGTTGATCCTCTTACAAATCCTTTTCTATTCTTGGTTCTTCTTGAAGTCAATTAAGTTGGCTCTTGTAATATCTAACTTCTGGATAAAAGGAATTTTCCTTCTTCCAAGGGTTAGACCAGCTACTTCTCTTGGTTTTCACTTATGTTACTTGGAGTGAGGCATCGGGCTGCAGTTTAAATGCTTATGTGGGAACAATTTTTTTTTTTTTGCAACTCTGCCTTTTTCTATATGTCGTGACATTTTTGTTGATGCTTTTGTAATCCTGTGGCAGGCGCATTATTGACTTTGGGAGTGCAATAAATCAATTCACTCTGAAGCATCTGTATGGATCTGCTGGCCCTTCAAGGTATTACATCATTAAAAGGAGCTGAACTTCTTGTGACATTCAGAGAAAGAGCTTTATTTGTTGTAGGGCTGCTGAACTATCCTCTATAAAGTTGTCATCTCTTCATGTGATTTTCTTTCCCTTTTACGTATTTGATGTTCCTCCAGAGCTGAACAAACTACAGAATATACTCCTCCTGAAGCCTTGCTAAATGAAACATGGTATCATGGACCAACTGCTGTGAAGTGAGCATTCCTTTAGCTTGAAGATTGTTGTTTTCTCTGTAGAGACAAATATTTGTTAATCTCCAATACTGTGTTGATAACAGGTATGATATGTGGAGTGTTGGTGTGGTCATGTTAGAGTTAATACTAGGGTCACCGGATGTTTTTCAAATAAGTGCTTTAACCCGTACTCTTTTGGATCAACATCTTGAGGGATGGAGTGAAGATTTAAAGCAGTTGGCATATAGGTAAGTTTGCACCTTACTTCATGTATTTTGTTTTTTTTTAAGCATTTTAAATGTGCAATTGCTCTCATAAATATATAACTCATAAAATAATTTGTTTGGTCAATAGAAACAGAATGCTTGGAGAGAAATTACCAAATTAATCCTACATCTATTGTGCTGCTGCCTATTTGGTTCTTAAACTTTGCATAGTTACTCCTAGTTTTTTGATAATTTTTTAATGTGGTCATTCCCGGATATATGCTGACCTAGAGGTCTAGTCAATGCCGGCCATCTTATGTGTCTAGCTGGCCTCTGACAGGGACTAATGCTGATAGAAACAATGCCCTTTTTCTTGGATGAAAATGGCGCCTTTTCATTAGAAGATTAAAAAAAAAAAAAAAAACCGAAGCCCTCTCTTCCCCTAATTCGTGATCCCAAATTCTCATGGATGAACACCCTAATTTCTCTCCCGTTTCCCTTAAATTGACCCTAATTCCCATCTCTGTCAAATCTAATTCCCTCAAAAGACCCTAATTGATTCCCTCATGTTGCCGAGGCTGTCGTCCATCATAATCCCCAATTTTCCCAAATAGTAGAGACCCAATTTACCCATAATATGCATCTGAATCCCCATTCCCTCCATCCGAACCCTAATTTCATCATATTTCATTCCACTTCGAGATTATGCAACAAAAATGACACTGTGGTGGTCCCGATCTGCATGTGTCATTGGGAGTCTTCAATTTTTTACAATAAGGCAGAGAAAAGTCTAGATTCTTGACTAATGATGATGGTGATGACGAAGAGAAATATTAGGGACTCTCGACAGGAAGGCCATAATGGATTGAACTACAGGGTAACCATTTGTGGGAATTGTATTTTACTAATTATTTATAGGAAAATCATCTAATCCCAATTATATGATTTGGATAATGAAGTTGTTGCTGAAGCTGGTTACCACACAAACCACTATAAAGCAAATGGGAATTACAATTTAGGGTCTCATGTAGGGCAAGAAGATGACGATGTTACAAGAAGGAGAAGCAGATTTTCAATGTTTGATCCTGATTATGCATTGTCTGTGTTTACTATGTCTATGGTTTTTGATAATATCAGACGATTTAGGATGCTCTCATAATGTATTCAGTAACTTAGCTTAAAGAGATAAGATTTACAAAGAATGAAAAAATGTGTTAAAGCAACATGTTTTCATGAAAATTGTCCTTGGAAGATTGCTGGATCTTTTGATGGTAGAATTGGATTATTCCACGTGAAAACCTATCACGAAAAACATATTGATAGCATTAGCTTAAAAAATAAGAGGGTCACAGGTTCTTGGTTGGCAGATCACTTTCTTGATACAATTAGAGCAATGCCAATTATTAAAAACTGTTGCTGTCAAGGAACTTATGAAGAAGCAATTGGACTTAGATTTAATTATGACTCGTTGTACGAAATCTAAGCCATTTGCCTTTCAAGTTTTGATGGAAAGTTATAGGAAGGACCGTGGATAGCTAGGGCAAATCATCTCATATCCAGTGTCACCATTCCATGTCATCTAGTAGTGAGTCCCAGCAAGTCTATTTATCTTCCAACTTTTTCACTATTCTTGGACTGTAGTCCTTTTTCCACCTAGCTCATCCATTCCTTTGAATATGCTCCCTTATTATAATCATTATCCTCATTTCCTCTTCATACTCTTAATGAACTTGCACTTGGCATCTATTATTCTTCTATTGAATGCTTTGTATAAGTTGTCAACTGTGTCCCATTTCACATTAGTGGTGAAGTAAGCGTTGCACCCGTGCTTTGGCTCTATTTGAACTAAGCTATGATATGCAGCGGGATTGATTTTCTTCAATGCCTGAGAGTGTTCTTCATACATCACAATAATACTCCCCTTAACACACTGCTTCTTGCCCCCAATTGTCATAGATGTTTCTGATGCATCCTATGCTCAACTTGAGGCAACAACTCAGCCACAACATCCTTTGCGTCATCCCACGATTATGCATACTTCATCCTGTAGTTTCCCACAAAAGTTGAAAGGCAACCAGCTTGACTTTCGTACATTGAGTCACAATTACAACTGAGCTCAACTGCTTCTTGACATGCTCATTGAAAGCTATAGTTTTATTAGTTGGCATTGCTCTGTGTGCCAAGAAAGTGATTTGCCAACGAAGTACTAATGACCCTCTTATTTGTTAAGCAAATGCTGCCGATATGCCCTTTGTGATAGGTCTTCGTATGGAATGATCCAATTTTAGCATAAAAAAATCCAGAAATCTTCCAAGACACTTTTCATGACCATATTATGCTCTTAACACATTTTATTTTCATTCTTTGTATATCTTATCTCTAAGCTCGGCTGCTAATTGTCTACTATTATCAAACACCATAGACACAGTAAACACAGACAATGCATAATTAGGATCCTACCTTAGAAATTTGCTTCTTCTTCTTGTAACATCGTCATCTTCTTAACCTATATCTGACCTCATACTGTAATTTGCATTTGCTTTACGGTAGTCTATCTGGTAACTAGCTTTAGCGAAACTTCATTATCCACATCAAGTCGTTGGTGATTAATGATTTCCCTACAAATGGTTGGGATGGTATAAATACACAAATGATTTCCTTATAATTCGATCCTTTTTGGCGTTCTTGCGGAAGTCCCTAATTTTCTTTCTTCCTTCTATGAGCTCTTCATCATCATTAGTCAAGAATCTTGCATCACTTGGGAAGTAATCTCCATCTTCATTTCTGAACCAATTTCCGTATTACTTACCCCTAAATCTAAATGATCCAATATACATTCAACATCCTCTAAGCTGGCTTCCTTATCACCACCCTCATGCTGAGCCACTATCTCTTTACCTAAACCAGCATAATCACCCTCATGCAAAAGCTGAAGCTCACCCTCACAAGCGCCCTCACCCATACCTACCTCGTCCTCTGAAAAATTTTCTCCATATACCTCAACCAACCTATAATGAAAATAAAGATCAATAACACTGTTATCATCAAACACGTATCTCAACTCATCATATAGAGATTTCGCAGGTATCTTAAAATAAACCTTTTAAAATTTTCAATTTCCCTCGTTCTTGATGTTTATGATAAACCTTCGATAGCTCATTGAACTGATATATACTTGCATTAAATCTATCTTCTCTCGACATATTCAAACATTCTGTGACGGACCAATTTTCTCCAGTTGAAAACGCAGACCAGTACTGACTTGTTCTTCATCTTGACCCTACACAAAAAGGCTATGTATATTATAAACGGACACATGATGGAGGGACCAACAACAGCACAGGCAAAGAAATCAAGCCAAACAGATTATATAAATATGACAAGAACAACACACTTGGTTCAAGACCATAACGACAAAATACCTTTTGACTGTTCTCTGCTTTTTTGTAAAAAACTGAAGACTTCTGACACCACACACAGATTGGGAATGCCACACTTTGTCATTTTCGCTGCAGAATCTTGAGGGAAATTTGATGGAATTAGGGTTCGAATTGAGCGAATGAGGATTCTGATGGAAACTATGAGCAAATCGAGTCTTTGCAATTGGGGGGGAATTGGCGATTCTGATGAATGAAGGTCTAGGGCAAAATGGGGGAGTCGATTAGGGCCAATTGGTGGGAAAGGAGAGAGAAATTAGGGTCCATCCATAGGAATTTGTAATTGTGAACTGGGGGAAAAGAGGGCGGGCTTCCTTTTTTTTTTTTTTTTATTAACAGTGTCATTTCTATTACTGATGGTCCATGTCAAATGCCTGTGGTCGGACACGTAGGATGGCCAACTTGGCTAGACCTTCAAGTGGACATTTTTTTGCCTAAATTGACCGGAAAGACTAAATTGAAAATATATCAAAAGATTTAGGACTAAATTGGTAAAATTGGACAACTTAGAACTGAATTGGCAGCTGTAGGTTTAGGATTGATTTAATAATTTTCCTAAATGTTGGGATTGTGTCTCCATAAAAATGCATGTATAGCTTGCATCTCATTTATATGCAATGAAAGGGTTGTGGAACAGATAGATTGAGATGGTTGTTGACTGCCGAGTGCCCAATGCTTGGCACATTCAAAAGTTAATAAAGAACCAACTGAAATATCATCCTTTGCTAAAGTCTTGTGCCATGATGTGTTTAAAGATATTTTCTAAAGATTGGTTCTTTTTTCTGTGCATGTGTCAGACTTAGATCGTTTATGGAGATGTGCATCTTGATCCCCGGTAGTTCCTTGAATCATCGATTTGGTGGTGCAATGTACAAGGTAATCTCCAACACTCTGATTTTCGACAGGTCTAGACATTAGAGTTTCTTTTGCACAACCTGCCGTTCTTTGAGAGAGATACTTTTTTACCTAATATATATTTTTTTTTCAAATTTGCTGGAAAAAGTCACTTGTCTCGAAGCTTAATTCATTTAACTTTAGTCCCCGAACTTCCTAATGAATGTGTAAAGAAAACGCTGGACTTTTAATATGATTTCAAATTAATGTCCCAACTAGGTTGATCTCCACTGTTTCATTATTATTTGTGAGTTACTATATATTGGCACTTCTTGGTGGTTTTTATGTCAAAGAATATTATCATTCATTTCCTACTTCGAGATGCAGAGTGGAGTTTCACCGGCTTCTTGGAAATGTTCGGAAGAGTTTTTCTCACATCAAATAAAGAGCAGAGATCCTCTTAAGATTGGGTATGTTTCCTGAAATCTTCAATAGGTCATGTATGCTTTCAAAGTCTCGTTGCCATTGTATGAGGCTCCCTTGTTCTCTTTTGAGTCATGCTAGATCATGACAGCATTTACTTCCAAAAATATTGCAGCTTTTCAGATGTTTGGGCTCTGCGGTTGGTCCGCCATCTCTTACTGTGGGATCCAGTAAGTTTTTCATTGTGCAAATGACTATCTTAATGATTTCCTCTCGAAGAATGTTTTGCTTGCCAGGGACTTGTGGATTCTGCATACAAAAGATGGCTTTGGCTTGGATACAACCTAAAATCCGATTTTAAGAAATATATAATTTCCAAATGAATCCTCATAGCATTTTTCCTCTCAAGGATATGCTGGTGTGTATTCTGTAAATAAGGAGAATTCACATTGATTACAATGGGTTGAATCAGCTGAGAAACTTGAAAGACTCCCTGGAAAAGTTGCCTGAAGTCTCATAGGCATACAGAATCCCAGATATTTGCAAGTATCCCGTACCATCTCTTTAATGGCTTTTATATGAGGTCCTCAACAAGTATCTTGGAAAACGTTTCACTCCATATCCAGAAAATGGGAAACTTGGAGGTTTCTACTGGCCCTCTTCTTGCTTTATAAAAGTCTTTGGTTTTTTGGCTTACTTTAAAGAATAGCTGAAATAGGAGAAAATTTCATTATTTTGAGAACCATTTTGTAAGGATTATGGATTCTTGGCTTTTACTGCAATGTCTTGGGACACGTGGTGTGAGTCTTGATGTAAATGCTATCCTTGATACACTGGAGTCCTTACCATGAGAGTTGTTTTTGTAAATTGTTTGGTATACATGTGGTCCTTTACATGGATTACTCTACTTATTTAAAAAAAAAAAAAAGACAAGTTTCTCCCCCCCCCCCGAAAGTAGCCCCAGAAGTCCAAAAGTTATGTCAATATGAGTTCTTGGCATCCGGTGCAGTTGACCTGATCATGCAGGAAACATGCAACACTTGCAATGTATCGGGAATTTTTTTCACTTTTCAGATTGAGCATATGCACTTTCAAAATACTCATCATACTGAAACTTTCTCTAAGCATTTTGAATTGTGATGGAGAGGACATTTAGGTGTAATTGTTTGTTTAAAATCAGATCACTTATAACTTCAATTCCTACATTGTTGGACATACGTTAAAATGCATACTGAATTGCAGGATGACCGATTCAGCGTTGATGAAGCTCTGCAACATCCTTACTTTGAGAATCTGCGCAGGACATGAATTATGGGAAGACTTGAACATCCGAATTATGAACTTATGGGCTCTTATTATCAGAGGGATATGGTATGGATTACCCTGGCGGTCTGCTGATTCAACATGCAAGCAATGTGCCCCACAGAAAATAAATCGAGAAATATGCATGATGATGGTAATCTGCTTCACCATTCAATTTGTTCACTGCTTTCTACCAGTAGCATGTGATTTTTTATTGTTGAGACGTACGGGAACATTACAGCAGGGAAATACCTTGGCAGCGGCAAAAGGAGATTGTTACATGTTCATTTCCTTGCAGACGTCATTGTATGGCCAGGCAAACAGTTTGCAGCAGCTTCCGGCATACGTCTGTCGACATCCTCACTTTCTGCTCATTTTTAAATGCCCACGGTGTTCCTGATACGGTGTGTCGCCGATATACATCTTCTCCATTCAAAGCCAATGATGCGAGTCGTCAGTTATAGCTTTCTATAGATTGTTACATGACCGTGTGCCTTTGTGTACTTAGGCCTTTTTTTAATCTTTTCTGTTCTTTTCTTTTCTTTTTTTTTGGGTGTATCTCTGTGTATATTACGGTGTTGTATAACAACTCGACAAATGTACAAAAATTCTATTTCCTGCTGACATTCTCAATAAAACTTAGATGAATCATCCATATCGTCATTGTGATCGGATGTTGCTCTTCCTGTGTGAGAATATTCAGAACATTCCGTTTCAACTTTGAAGGATGTCATTGCAGTTTCTATCTCTTTGATCTTAGTAAGTTCATGTTGTCATCTCTAAAATAGATATTTCAGCTTGTAAAAGCACCAGACTCGTTCGCCACACGTTCATTAGGCCAAGCTGCAGTACATAAACAGCAGAGTATGAAAGCTATGCCTTCATCTGTCTGTCGGATCTTACTAGACCTCCACTGTTAGTCCTATCCCGTGGTAATCGGAAAACTGGCATAACTTCTTATTACTCTAATAATTATCCTTCCATAGGGAGATATTTCATCAAGAAGTAATGAAAAAACTCCATTTTTCCCTTATTCCCTTAAGTGAACCGGACATGACTAAAGATCCGGATAACACAAACCTACAAAGCAACTGCAGGTGGGATGGGAACTCCGATGATCACATTGCAATGCCAAAGAAAGAAACCTGAAGGCTTGTATTTTCCTCTCTTAATATATCTAAGCTGTTTAAGCACGATTCATCCATTTTGATTCGACATACGCATGAGAAAGAATTAGCAATGCATTAACTGACTAAATAGAAGAAGGAACGTAACTTTCTCCGCTTCATTTGACATTTTCCTCACATACAAATGGAGCAAACTGAAGAGAACATATATAACTTACCAAAATCCATTAATAATGGCAGAAAAGGATACAATGTGGTCCTACAGGATGATTCAAGCGCACTTACTGTACACGATGCGTTGAAATATTAGATGCACTCTCTGCTTCCCTGGCCAGAATTATGGCTCATGGCTGTTTACTCGGCTGTGAAGCTCCAGCATCTCTTGATGGTATGGATCGACACAGAGAGCCGCCCGACAGTCTCGGAGGGCACCCATGACATTGCCAACATGCTCGTGGAATGCTGCCCGCAGGTGTAGGAGGTGAAGGTCGGCCTTGAATGCAATTGCCCTCGAAACTTCGGCAATAGCTTCAACTTCCTTTTGACTATCCATTAGTACTGTCAATTTCAAAGAGAGAGCGAATGAACTCAATTTCCGTTTGAGGTGTTGATTAATCTCACAAGATCATGGAATGATATCTTTGGAGGTTCAGACTACAATTCAGGCGCATGAACAAGTATAATTACATGTTACACTCAATAACAAGAAGTTATGTGAAAGTGAGCGTAAGCTACTATCATCTGAGAAAAGTAATGCATTAAAAAAAAACAAAGGACAAAGTTAAGGAGTTCACAAACCAGCTGAAAACAGCAAAAACTAGGGATCAAGATTTCAGGGATCTTGATATTAAGCATGGTAGGGGGAACAGGAGGGAGAGGTGGGTTGGAGACCTCATTGAGTAAGTTCCAAAGACAAAAATCTCAGGGAACCAGAACGACTAACTGGATAGTGGTACAAAAGAACAGAAACTTCAGTTATCTAGAGATCATCTGAGTCAAAAGAAGAATGATAGCACGTGCACTAACTCAAACTAGGGACCTTCAGGGAGGACTAAAGTAATAGATACTATGCATCCATAAAGACCAGCATCACTGTCAAAAACTCTAATCCTAATTATTTCTTATCAAAATGCAGTAAACGCATTGCATAATGAAGAAATTTCAACATCGGGAAAAAAGTAAGATGGAATATCCCCAATGACTATGCTCATCTAAGGTCACCTTAGGCAGTGTCTGTTCAAGAATATGGACATATTATAAAGAACTAGTGTGGAAACACCTATAAGGTATGACACAAAGTTGAGGTAGATCAATAACCTGCAGCCCGGTATCTGTATGGATAGACACGAAGTGGGTCTAATCTGGTAACCATCTCGAGGTCAGCCATAGCGAGTTCACGATCAGAATATTCAGACCTCTTCTCATACGCAGATGCATTATTCCTTGCCTTCTCTATCAGTAGTGACATCTCCTTGTATGCTGCAGCTTTGTCATTTTTGAGAAAATGTACTCGAGCAAGCCCTTGATGGGCTCTTGTGTGCCTGATTTTGAGAGCGTTAATATAGCAATCAGCTGCCAATTCCAGCTTCCCACAGTCGACGTAGATACTTCCGAGATTGTTCAGTGCCTGGCAATGTGATTAAGTTCATAACACAAAGATTAATGAAGATCATAGAAGAAAAGCTTGCCGTGTCTCTTTAAGCAAAGTTAAAGTGAAAATGTAGCCCATGAGTTTGTAGAATATGAATGCTTTTAACTGGAGATTAAGATAAAAACTCTGTTCTCTTCTCACATGCACAGCAACAATAACTTTCTAATATAGCAGGTAGCATCTGTCACAGATAAGATAACAGTAGTCTGAGCATTCGATATTGAGATCTAACAGCTATTGCAACATCCACCAGATTTTATATGTGATCTAAGCAAATGAGATAACGATATCTACATCATGTGAGATTTGATTTTACAATTTTAACAAACATCATTGCCATGACCAAAACATGCAGGAAGCTAAAAAGACAGGATAAAACGCTTCTGGAAATTATTAGTGACAGTTGTGAGTGGAGCAAATAGTTACCATTTAGTTCAAGTGTCTAAGTGATATTGGAAAGTCATAATTTCCAGGGAAAGCCTACAGGCTACATCTCCAGTGGTACAAAAAGCAAATATATAACATCGACTCAGATTATCAATTGATATCAGCCACTTCTTCCAAGGACGCAGAGTTTTTATTCAATACATTTAGCAAAACAAATCAAGATGCTCAATGTCTATTAAGGACAAATAAATTGCTTTATGCACTAAAATTGTCAAATATAATTCGTGAACCCATCAAAAGAACTGATGTGATTATAATAAGCAACTTGATGACCAGGAGAGAAAGAACTCAAGGGAAACGATGTTAGAAAGGAGTAGACATCCACTGAATGAACTACAAAGAAAAAGAAACCACTACATATATAGGGTACATAACATTGGAACCAGAAAGCCTACCTGACCTTTGCGAAGCCTATCTGAGGGGCACTTCAATGCATTTTCAAGAAGTGAAACAACAGTTGACGAACAAGATGTATCCTGGCTAGAATCTGCCAGTGCATAGGCTTTTAGGAAGAAGGCCTCAAAGGATCTTGTGATTTTGATAGACTCCTCAGCTTTTCGAAGCCCTTCCTCACAGTGCCCAGTGTCATATAAGATCCAGCCTTCATAAACCAGGCGCTCATGTTCACTAGAGGCATGCTGCCGGGCTAAATGTAAGCTTCTCATAGCTGCCTCAGGGCAATTCAACCTGATCAAAAGTGCAATGAATTTACAGTCATATGTCATCCAAAACTCCACCTGTGTGTGTGTAGATAAAGATATAGCATAGAATAATGCTAACAGGAATAACTTAGAACAAGGGCGAGAAGACCTGGATTCCAAAGAGGCAAATCATGTAATATACAGGAAAGGGAATGAACTACGAGGTGGGGAGCTAACACCAGAGGAACAAATGCACAAGCCTTGTAGGTTTTTCCAAAGCCAAGATTCAAGAGAAATGAACAAACATGTCCAATCAACTGCTCCACAGATAATCTCTAGAAAAATGTTCTCAGAAGCATAAAAAAACAAGGTACTGTCAAAGAGCGGGAAGATGTCTGTCTTCCATTTCCATATTTTCATGCTTCCTCTTCTGGAAATCTCTCTCTCTCTCACGCAAGCACGCGCGCATGTACACACACAAAAGAATAAGCTACCCTATGCATGAATTTGTTCCAATGACCCTACAAAAGGAATTCCTAATGAAGCATTTTCCAACCAATATTGGTATATACATAAACCATTTCTTCTAATGATCCCACAGTAAGGATGGTGCTCTACAATTCTGCAACAGAATTCGAACCATCTAAAAAGTTGTGTAATTTTCTAGATAATCTAATAATGGTGAAATGAGTAATTTTGGTCCAATAGTGATCACTTCCTGGACGAGCAATATGCGAGCCATATAACAATCTGCCGAAGAAAGACCTGCATAAAGAGATATATGCTAGGATTGAAAGGAACTAATAATCTCGATGTCTTTTAAAACAGATTTTCTCAGAGCCAAATGCTTTAAGCTGAAAACAATAGAAATGACTTTTCTGGTCTCCACCTCAAAGAGGTTTCCAATCCAAAGTCTATTTTTAGGGAAGCATACACAGAAAGATTAACATCCACATTCTCAAGAATAAGACAGATGAACTCAGAAATAATTGGATGTCTCAGAGATTTAAATCTTTGTAAATCTATGTATTTGCAATTTTTACACTGAAATGCATAAATAACCACTTATGCTCACATAAAAGCTTTATATAGGTATGATAAAGTGCTCGATAGATAGGATGCAGCAGCCTACCTGAGGAGGAGGAGTGACTGTCTAAAGTAGAGAACACCTTTTGGTGCATCAGATTCAACCAGCATCTGGTAAATAACAGAGAGTGAACCAATATCATCAACTGAAGACCACCGCTCATACAATTGCATCCAACAATCAGCTGTTGTCCAACTCTCAACATGCTCTCTCACAAGTGTGCGCAGTTGGGATGCTGCAACCCGTCCCTCAAACATCCTATATTCTGGAGAGAGAGTGAGAATTGCCTGAACATCACAAATTGCTGATTGATAATCCTCTAGGACCAAGTAAAAGCAAAAACGGAGTTCCAAGCACTCTAATGCAAGTTTGAAGCCAAGGATCCGATTGATCTCTGCAAGTGCACCTTGGACATCTTGTTTCCTCATTAAGGAAGCAGCTCGATACATGTAAGGATAAGGTAGAGTTGGGTCCAACTCAGTTGCTTTATTGAGGTCTTCCCATCTCGTATCTCCGTCACAATATAATGACCTCTCCTGGTGCATCCATCCCAGTGGCCTACAGCTTCCAGAGGAAATAATGGAGCTGAGCTTGTCATAGGCCCCTGATTTTTTACCCTTCAAGTAAGCTAGTCTAGCCAAGCCTGCAACTGAGTATAAATGACCTGCGTTAACAGCTGCCTCAAAAAGACTCTCAGCTTCGTCATACTCTTTCCTCAGAAGCCTGACACATCCCAACTGATGGAAAGCCAGCAGTCTCTGCCTCTCAGTTTCAGCAGACTCTAGCAATTGCTCCAGGAAACAAGCAGCTTTATCTGACTGAGGGTCAAGGTTCATAGAGACTTCACTCAGTAAACAGTACAGTGAAAAAGAAGCTGGCCCAGCCATGACCAACCTTTGTTGTCTGTTAGCAAGGCTAAATATTTGCACAACCCTGTCATCATTTAAACAATCAGGAAGTTCATGCAAAAATACTTGCAAGCATGAAGCTGCAAGGACATGGGAGTTCTCTTCAAGAGCGTATTCCATGAGTTCTACTGCATCATCTCTAGAGGATACAAAAGCTGCAAGTTTCCTACCACATGCGTCTTTTAGTCTTTCACAACAGAAGCGATTTGCGAAGATGAGTATTTCCAGTAAAAGATTCGGAGAAACTTCATTCAAATTCCCAGTCATGCTAAACTCATTGATAGCTCTCAAGCCTGCAGCAGAGATATTGTTCTCAGACAAATCTATGTCCTCTCTTACTGATTCTGTGAAGCACCCATTAAGCATTGCTTGAAAAGGAGCTGAAAGGCATGCCATTTTCCGCCTATCACAAACTATGTTCTCGTCTCCAATTCTAAAAGTAACACTCCTCGAAAGTTTATTGTCGCTAGACAAAAAATATTGACTAGAACTCACATTTGTATCCTCTGGAAGCATTGAGGCAACATCTATATGGCCAAACTCTTCTACACACTTGCCGCAAGTTGCGAGCAAGTCAGCAATAAGCTCCTCACCTTGTTTTTCATACTTCAACCATGCACCGAAAACAATTTTCTCGTGCACACTGGTGGCCTTCTGCCATGCAGCACGGAGGCTTCTCCTCATCAATTTGATTTCTCCCAGACCTCTAAAGACCTGGAACTTTAACAAATAGAGATTCGGCCTCTCCTCGGGAGCACAAGTCTCGAGTTCTTCATGAATTTGTGACAAAACTTCTACATAATCAACTGGCTTAAACAAAGGCAGTATTGACGGCTCGGGGACCTTGATGAGAGATTCTCTACAACAATTACCTCAACCATAAGACATTGACTTTTAAACACTAGGGGAAGTAAGAATTCAAAACTGAAAATTAGACTTACATAGATGACGAAAAACAGCACTGAGGCGAAGATTTCGACAGCTTCCCTCTTTCGACCTGAAGCCAAGACTGCGGATTGAGCGCATTGAGCTGCGTCTCTTTACAGGACTCAGAGGGGAAGAAAGTCCTCATTGGGCATAAGAGATGGAACCACTCCCAGATCTCCACTATAATCAGATGTACTTCTCATCAAACAGTCCCGCACACAAAGAAAGTCCACATCGAAACCCCGTCAATAGAAAAGCTTGCCCCTTTCGATCATGAACCGCTAGGCCGAGCCGAAATCACAACCTAAGCCACCAAACAGCAAGAGAAACATCACAATCACTAGCTCTGAACGCCCTACGAGCTCAACCCAAAATTCGAACCGAAAATCGATAATTCAGCATCCCGTCTTCCGAAAGAAGCCGCGATTTTTGAAAATTCCACGTGGAGAAGTCCGCAACCCCGGAAACAAAACAAAAGAAAGAAAAGGACCCAAGAATGGCACCCGAACGCGCTTTGCTTGAGCCTTAAACAACGATCGATGGTCACTTAGAGCTGACAAAAAGATGAACAGTAGAGCTCAACCTAACACTACATCCCCACAAAAGAAGGCAAACGGCAACCACTCGCAGTTATCCAAAGATCTCCACCTAAAAAAAACGAAAATTAAAAAACACCCAACAAAGCAAACATCATTTTCCCCCGAATCAAACTCAATCTATCCCCGACAGCGACGCCAACAGACAACGGAAACCAAAATCGAACAAGCACAGCGAATAAAAATCCAATCTTTATCTTCTAAAGAAGAAAAAGAAGCAAGGAGAGACCCACCCTTCTTCCCTCGGGCCGAGCACGAATCGACGCACGACGGAGCGGACTGAAACAAACCCATGAGAGATCGGGCGGTTTCGGAGACAGAGCAGTGAGAATTGAACGTTTTCTCCCAGGCGCATATGCATACACACTTTCCGCTTTTTGTTCGGTAAATGCGAAAGTTGTCGCCTTTTTTCCCTTTTCTTTTTATTTTTCAAATTTATTAATTTATTCAATTTTTGCTCGGAGTGGAGAGAGAGAGAGAGAGAGGTACAGGGGTGACAGAAACTGAAGTGAAAAAAAAAAAAAATTCAGCGCTGAAAAAGCAATAAATTAGCGAGGATGGAAGTGGGAAGGTCGATTTCAGATCCGGAGGGGCGGCCGGGAAGACGACAACATGAGCCACACGACGGGGGAGCGATGCGTCGTCGTTTCGGAGAGCGATATTTTGGACAGCAATCGAGATGTTGGAGCGATTTTTGCTTGGTTAAGGTAGTTTGGTCTTTTCACTTTTTAGTGTTTTGAGGTTGATTTTCTTTTTTAACACTGTCCTAATTTTTTGGATGGATTAATTAGTGAGTAATTTCAGACTCTTAAACCACCAGGCCAAATCAGAGGGCGGGCCCCTGCCCTTAATTTCTGGAGCTTGAGGTGATGAGGACAGGAAAGGGCATGAAAATGATTTAAAATGATGGGTTGCTGGTCATGCCCAGCTGGGCTCCATTGGAATCCCCAGCTAATTTGGTGGACTCAGTTCTTCACCCACACAACTAGCACCAAACGAGAATAACAACAATAATAATAATGACAATTCTCACAGGTAGCACACCCACACCCACACACACACAAAGAAAAAAAAAAAAAAAAAGAAATAAAGAAAACCTGATATTCTATGAGGCAAAGTGGTGTCCATGTTCCATTCCTAATTATGCCTCCTTTTACCATGACATGTGATTAAGTTTACTTAACGTGAGCAATGATCGACGGCGAAACCAAAGGTGGTGTTAAATGGCAGATTATATCATTTATGGACTTATGTATTAACAGGGAAAGTATAGACAACTAAGAATGCGGGCGTTGCTTTTTGAAAGGAGTTTCATGAAAAACACGAAATTTCTCGAAAATGTGAAAATCATACTATTAGAGCATCTCTCTTGTTATTTGTTCATGTCAATAAGTTTGAGAGGCAAAACTTTTAAATTGTCTATCTCATCACTTTGGCAATTTTTTTGAGTATTATCTTTTCTGCGTAATTTTTCAAGAGGAATCTTATGAAAAACACTAAATTTCTCAAAAATAGAAAGAATCGTGTTATTAGGGCGTATCTCCTGCCATTCGTTCTTCACATTCAAGTGTAGAGTGTTCATTCAAACTATTTTATTTAGGGAGCCTGTCACAATTAGGCAAATTTCGTCCTCATGAGATCCTCTATAGATTAGTGGATTAAGCAAGGATGCAAGCCAAAACTCGGGCAAGCAACCCAAGTAAGGATCATTTTGCATTCGTGATGTGAGCAAACGAAGACCTATTGCGAGTGTAATTTACATATACAAGTATGCTACTAAATTATTAAATTACTCATGAGATTATTTGCCCCCCCGCGGAAAAAAAAAAGCATAGGGCCTGACTTTCAGAATTTCCGAATTATAGAATTGCAGAAATCCCGTTAGTAAAATCCTTTTTTTTTATAGGAATAACGCACTAAAAATTTCAAATCGTTCGTGCTGTGCTTAGTTTAATGTCACAATTTTTTCGATCACTCGTTTAAATTCCTGTCCGTTAAATTAAGTAATTCAAGTTATTCTGGTCACTTACTTATAAAAAAAGCTAGCGCAGCATTGTATGTGATTTGCCGAACTTCCATTTCTCGTGTGTTTAACGAACTTGCGAATAAATTCTCATTCTTTTAGCACTGAAATGATTTATACAAGAACAAAACAGACATGTAGTTGGTAAAAATACTTCTAATTTGAGCTTATTTCATTAATCAATTAACAAGGCAAACGACTCAATTGTTGCTTTCATATAACAAAATTTCATCATTGAACGTGATTTATTTTTATGTATCTTTATTTAAACGATATATTTTTCATATAATTGATGTAGATTCATGATAACATTATTTTCATACTATCATAATAATGTCGTTTCGTTTTTTTTGCATATATTCAAGCAAAACAAAGTGGGACGTAGGGATGTGCATTGGTCTAGTCCAACTCGTGAATTGGACCAAATCATATCAAACCGACTGGTTTTGATGATTCTCAAGGAAAGAATAACCAATCTAGTTCCCAGTTCTACTTAAGGAACTCGGCCGATAGACCAGTTCGTATTAATTATTTTTAATTTTTTTTTTAAACAAACCCAAAATTAGTAAATTACATTTCGATTTTCATTGAAATAGAGTAATGACTTCCATATATGTAGAAGCAAACAATATATATTTCTCTAAAATTTTGTTTGTCCTATAGATACAATCTTTTATTATTTAATAAATATTAGCACCACACCCCGAACAAACATTTATTTAACGAATAAACTGAAAATAACACTCTTATTAATTTATTAATTTATTTTATGTTGAAAAACTCCCACTTGTAGGGAATAGAAGAAACCCCAAACTAAGAAAGGGAATCGTCAATTTTAGAACGGACCTTGAAATTGGCCCAAACTAGTCTTGATAAGGTGAGCCAAATCCCAGGTTATACAAATGGGGAATTGACTATGCTTGATCTAATTCTAGGTTCTAGGGTAGAAACCAATCTACCTTAAAACCGGTCACCCTCAGTTGAATGTACATTGTATCTTATATAATATTTGTCCTCTTATGACTAACACTTTATAAAACCATCTTGTAAAGTTACTTGTTATGAGTAGGTTGTAATGGGTGATTTCCTTCATTTGGCGAATCCTACTATTGCATTTTCAAATCTTAATTTTTGGAAACGTTGCAACAAACCCGAACCTCGCCGTTCGTTGGGCTTGCCATCTCACCTTATCATGTTTCCAACACTTAGTAACTTCATTATTTGCGTCCCTCATAATTTGACAATTTTTTGATGCGAAATAGCTGAAACCTTTCAAGATATATTAATATTAACACGTGGATCCACCTATATATATTCTTAAAAAAAAAATTAAAGTGAAAGTAAAGAATGGGAAAAGAAAATAGAAGGTGGACATATAGACCCTAAATCTACGTGGTGGCCCAAAAGAAAAAGAAAAAGAATAAACCCAAAGTCACATCTACACCACCCATCACATTTGCAAGTAATATTCATGTCCTTCTCAATTTAGTACTCCAGAGGATCTATACTTTTCTTAAATGACAATATACACATATAATATGAAGTTGCAATAGCCAAAAACATCATTGTCACCGCGTAATTGAGGTGGGGACACCAAAAAAGGTCTGCGTTTTGGCTCCATTCCACTACGGATTGTCCCCAGCAGCAATTGAAACAGTGAATCGGACAACACATTGCTTTGCTGTTACTCCAGTGGCAGCTCAATTTCAAGATGCTAAGAAAATAAGAACGAAAAGAAAAGAAAAGAAAAGAGAGGAAAATTTAAAGAATGGAAGCATTGGTTGCACCTAATTTGAACGTGAGTGACGGAATGCATGAGAATTTTCGGTGCACGCGGTCCCAAAAGGGTCACGTTCCTTTCCTTCCCTGCCCGACCTCGGAGAGGCAACCTTGACCGTTCATAGCCACCCATTCCTAAGTTCGCAAGCTTCTGAAAATTTAAATTTCTACGTTTCCGGTTTGGTGGCGCCACGTTTTCGCCCGGCTCTCACGTATTTCGACCTAGCAATTTCGAGGGCGTACTCCTTTATATTGATCCAGTGCATTCGAGATCTTTGCCCATGGAACACTCTCATTGAAGCTTGCTCCCAAAATCGCACAAAAAGATGGTCGAACACTCTTGTCATCTAAACTAACGCCTTATTAGGGTTGTGTCTACAAATTTAATTCATGAAGAAGGACTATATTATCTGCAGTCGATCCGTTTTCTTTCTTATTCTTTTTATTACTTAAAGTGCATAACTAGAGACCTCTACGCCCTGAAATTATATCAAAAGATGAATGAATCTAATGTGAATTGTTCTCTTTTGGGGTCAAGAGTTCAGATATGTCTGACTAACATGGGCCGATTGGTCATACTCCTTGCTTCCTCCTATCTCAAACTTATCATGGTGAGCTGGGCTAGGCCCAGGGAAAAAGTTGAAGTGATTTTCCTCTTAAATGAGCACGCGTACGCATTGATCGGGGTGGGCGCTTGACAAGTTCTGGTGATTTTGACGACTACAACCTTCAGCCTGCACAGGCATTGAGCTGTGTGTCTCATAACATTATCTAGGATCTTGTTAGCCCGTTGTCCTGGAAAACTTGTTCACCACACTCGTTCAAGGAAGTGTTTCTATCCTCAATTTACCAGTTACACATAACAAGGCAAGAACAATTGACTTTGGAAATGAGAAAAATTCATTTATTTGGGTGTTTAACATAGTCTTATTATCAAAGAAATTAGAAAGCTCACTTAATTCCATCCTCTAAAATAGGCCTAGTTAGCTGGGGCGTTAGAGAATTTCCAGCTCGGGAATTGTAAGTTATCTGTTAAAATCTTGTCAATTGCGTGCAAATTACTATGAATTCCAAGTCACATGTAGCCTTAAGGGCATAAATTTAACTAGCTCACAGACTTTTAGGATGTTTCTTGAACCTCGGACTAATAGGATCTCTATACTCGGGCCTAAATCATTAAAAAAAGAAACTCAAGTTGCAAATAGTATAAAAAGGGGAAATGATTTTAGACCCAAAAAAAAGTGAGAAAATTACCAAAAATGTTCAACTTTCCAGGTACATGATCGGAAGGGTTTGAATCTCACATAGGAGGAGCCTATAGGAGATGGAAATTTCAAAGATTTTCAAAGGTTTTTTTTTTTCAAAAATTTCAAATCTCATTTTAGGCTACACAAAACATATGACTGGATATTTTTACAACCTGGGGATATTTGGAGGATTCTAAATCATATTTATCCAATCTTATTCCAATCTGAATCCGCACGATGAATCGCAACCGACTCCTCCTTTCTTTAGTTAGAGATAAAATCGGGATTTGCCATTCCTAACTTTAATCGCCTAATTTAGTTTGGGCTTGGGCCCATTTCTCGACCAAAAGCAAAACCTTAATCAAGCACCGTCGCGATATCACGACACGGATTTGACATTCTTTACTAACACGCCCGTCTTGTCCGATAATCATCATCGTCCCCAACGGAACAGCGGCGGAAATTGGATAGAAATTTGCATTTATGTGGAAAATTCCAAAAAAGCCGGGACCCACGAGGTTATTTCCGCCGAATATCACGTTTGATTTACGAATATTCGGATAATATAATAATTCCACAAGAAACGTGTTGGCAGCCTCCTTAATGGCCAAGTCACCCACGGCCAACTTGGCGTGACGTGGAGGAATTCAAATTTTGTCAAAATTCGTGGCGGTCGCAATATAACACAACCATTAATTTAAGAGGCCTCGATGGCATTCAAATTATTTGTTACACAAGGCCATATTTCTCACGTGAGAAAGGGGGAGATAAGAGTTCGAATCCTCATTTTTTTTTTTTGGTGTTTTGGATGTTTAATTTAATTTTTATTTATATATTTCAACTTTTTTTTATTTTTTTTCTTCTGGCTATACTATATAAAATAAAACAGGACAAAGTAATCGTTTCAACGGCGTCAAGATTTCTTCATGGCGAAAAAAAGAAAAAAAGAAGAAGAAAGAAGAAGAAAAAAAAAGAAAGAAGAAGAGAAGAAGAAGAGTTTCTTTAAAATCGGTTTACGGAGTTTTTTTCTTTCGGATTATTTTGTTCTTTTTTTTTTTGTTTCCTAATAAAAAAAAAAAAATCTGTTACAGTAATAGATTTCAGAAAAAACATAAAAAAAAAAAAAAATTTCACGGAATTAAAAGTTTTTCCCAGATGAGTAATAAAATAAGAATAAAATAGAATCAACCAAAAAAATTACTTATTGTGCATATCTGCCCAATTCATGCTAATTTTTTTCAAGAAAAAAATGGATATATATATATTAACCCTTATATTTTAGCAAAATTATCCGTATAAGCTAAAATTCAAAGTAATGATTTTCCTTAATCATTTTTTCTTGCGACGCCCTATTCCGCCACGTGTCCCTTGCGTATCCTTCCACCGCTCAAATGCACGCGAAGAATCTAGAAATTTCTCTCTCCTTAATTAACCTCCTTCACGCCCCCTCTCCTTCATCGTCTTCCTTCTCATTTTCTATCTCGCTGATACGATTCTCGCGAAAACCGCCCTCATTTTCCTCTCGCTTTCGCGGCACTTTCCCTCCATCGAGAAAATCCTCATCCTCCCCCCGTTCCGAGAAGGATCCGGCCGGAGCAGGTCCCGATCATGTGGGCGCAACCGCACCGCAAGGACGTGGAATCGGGGGCGCGGCCCCTGTACCCGATGATGCTCGAGAGCCCCGAGCTGCGGTGGGCCTTCATCCGGAAAATCTACTCCATCGTCGCCCTCCAGCTGCTCGCCACCATCGCCGTCGGCGCCGTCGTCGTCTCCGTCCACCCCATCTCCCGTTTCTTCGTCAGCACCACCGCCGGCCTGGCGCTGTACATCGTCCTCATCATCACGCCCTTCATCGGTGCGTTTTCCTGAATCCCCGCGGTGGACTCTTTTCGGTTTTTTAAATTCCTCCCGGCGAGCGGCGATTGGCGCCGGTTTTGAACGGTTGAGTGACGGTTTTTTGATTCTTTTCTCTTGCGGCAGTTCTGTGTCCGTTGTACTATTATCACCAGCGGCATCCTGTGAACTATCTCCTGCTCGGGATTTTCACCGTTACCTTGGCGTTCGCGATTGGATTGACGTGTGCATTCACGAGCGGTGAGCCTTGTTCCTCTTCTTTGGATTTCGGATTTTCGTTACTCGTGACATTCGATTGCTTACTGGAATAGGGCATGGAGATGGCATCTTTGATCCAATCGCGCAGATAGGGTTTATGTTTCAACTCTCTCAAAATGGAATATATTCCAAACATATTCGTTATGTTTGGGAATATTCATAATCTATTGATTTCCGGAAGCTCGCGATTAATTTGAATCGCAAGAGGGAGGATTTGAAGTGCAGATGGAGCTGTAAATAAATCTGCATAGAGAACTTTAATGGAAGAATGGAGGTGTTTTCTGTAATCGGGAAAACACTATCTTCTCTGATATCTTGGTTCCTCAAGTTTAGGAAATTCATAATCTGTGCATGTTTATTCCTATTGAATACATAAAAAATTTAAGGAGGTGCGACAATAGATTCTTCCTATTGTTTAAGAAGCTAGAGTAAGTGTTGTGGAGATGAATTAGGGGATGTGAAATGTGGTACCTGTGTAAAGTAATTCCAACTCACATATTATGGTTTAGATTGGATAGCAAAAGACAGGGCCATGCTGCCTGAGCAAACCGGTTAGTGGCTAGATATCAGTTCTTGATAACTAGCTATTACGGGGTTGTGGTGCTGCACTGATAGCCTTTTGCTCTGTGCTCGATCACCTGTATAGTGGTGAGTTCTTGTTTGATCAAAACTAAAGATTTAAGAGTAGGTTTTGCATTTGTGCCCCATCATATGAAAAAGTTCGTGTGCTTCTTTGATTAGATAGTAGACTCCTCTATATGAGTAAAGGGTTTAGTAGACAAGTGCATCCAGAGCACTAACTAAGCTAAGCAGAAAAGGAAAATACACCTTTCGAGATACTTTGTAATTTGAAGTGCACATTTAAAACGGCCGACTTTTAAAAAAAGCATTGCGATTGAGCTGCCGTATTTTTTTATTCGTTGAGGCTTAACTAGTGCCCCCAGGGAAACTCTATAGCATTTTCCCGAAAAATTATGGTGATGGCGTCTTTTTCTCTTCCTTTTGGAGTCCCTTTTTCAATGCAATTTTCGATGTAGGAGGTAGCATCTTCTTCTATGTCTGTGCTTGTTAACCAAGATCATAAAACCTCATCATTTATGCTGTTTTGAATGGTAACAGGGAAGGTCATACTGGAAGCCGTTATTTTGACTGCTGTGGTAGTCGTCAGCCTTACTCTCTACACGTTCTGGGCCGCTAGGAGGGGTCAGGATTTCAACTTCCTTGGACCCTTCTTGTTTGGTGCCGTCATTGTGCTTATGGTGTTTGCAATGATACAGGTATATGAATGGAACAATGTGTGTACTAAGCCATCTGCTTCACAAACTTTTTTTTGTGGAGAGTAACTCTTCTTTGTGGTGGTGTTGGTTGTGGCTGCAGATCCTCTTTCCTTTGGGCAAGATCTCTGTGATGATATACGGGTGCTTGGCCGCACTCATTTTCTGTGGGTACATCGTCTATGACACAGACAATCTGATCAAACGCTACTCATATGATGAATACATCTGGGCTGCAGTTTCACTGTACCTCGACATCGTCAACCTATTTCTAGCTTTGTTGACCATCTTCAGAGCTGCTGACAGCTAGACAGTGTTGTTCTGATCCGAGTATGTCTTTTCTTCACCCCTTGTTTCTAGATCTCTCCTTCCATCAAGTGAACATACCAAACGAAAAAAAGGTCAGTTAGTCAATGTTGATTGTAGGCAATGTTTGAACTATGTCCATTGTCAACTCGTCTTTTGATGCGACGCAAGCATGAGTAGCAACTTGTCCATGACAAATATCGGATGTCTATGCATTGCAGCATTTTGTAAGTTTGTGGGCATGGTCCATGAAGTTTTTAAGTACATAGATGGGATAATGTTCTTTCATTGCCGAGATGTCTTTGGGGAATGGGGCAAATTGAATTATTTTTTGTTTAGAGACGAGAGAGACTGCGGCTTATAGATGACGCGTTGTTTTCTTATGTAAATTGAGCGTGGAAGGAAGGGATCCATCTCGTGAAGAAACTGTATTCTAGCGCTGAGAGCTTTTGGGGGTTACCATAAAAGTGGACTTAGCTTAGCCCCCGTTGAAGGTACCCCGATGCAATTCTCGAGAGGAATCACCACATGATTGCGGACGTGATGATGTACAAGGCAATGGCTTTTTCCCCCCTTCGTCGGGAATCCCGAGCTATTTTTTCAGGTCTCTTTTTTCTCCTCGTGTATCAACAAAAGGAAGAAATGAAAGAGAAAAGGAGAGCTTTGCTAATTTTGACGGGGGGGCGACCTCTGCATGGTCGGAGAAGAATTCATGTTCACTGTTTCCCCGAATGAACGTGCAAAGCTAAATTCACTTGGAGCGAGTGCATGACCTCCGCAATTTGAAAACGAAGTCACGAGACAAGGAACGATTGTTGTTTGTTGCGATGGTGGTGTTTTGTTAATGTTGGCCATGCTTGCAGTTGACTTGTGGTAAATTTGAAGTCGTGATCGAACGTTGACCGTGTTATCTCTACAAATTTGTGCGCGATCGGGAGATAGATGCATCCTCCCTTGTCAAACCATTCACCTAGTTTTGTCCCAGCATACGATAAAGCAGTCTCGGTCCTCGGCAGAGTCTGAGTACACTGTTGAATCGTTGAGCTGGTCCCCTCGGCCTCTCGTTGCAGAGTCGATCATACTGTAAGAAGCTGAGAGCATCTCTTTATTTCATATCAAGGGGATGCTCATTTGGATATTATCTATGGACGAACTGAGAAATTCATTTCCATACATATCAAATGTTTCATCCTTCCATAAGAAAATCCACAACGAGTCCATCTCATGGCATTCGTATATGTCAGTGTTCATGATGCTTCGCCGTCTGGGGATGTCGCGAAATCCATAGACATGGCGCATTCAGAGCAAACCTATATATGCTTAAACCTAGACTCCTGCCAATTTAGCCGCTTGAGACGATAAGTAAACCTCAAGCAGAAAAGTGAAGACAAGGGAGAATATCTAATAATGAAGACCAAAGGCTTCCCACTGTGAACGTGCAAACTGAGTTCAAGAGGTGCTCTTTCTTTCAGCGACCATAGACAGAAGCCTCGTCACGCCTTGTGTCCAGATCTCGTATTCCCGTCTGTTCTTGCACTCGAACTCTACAATGCCCCGTGTTGCCGTCTTGAGTCCGAAGTAGCGGCGTTGTTCGCCACCGTCGAAGATGTGCCTCCCAGGCCACGCTGGCACATCCTTGTAGACTTCCACGATGACATCTGGTTTTCCAGCAAAGGAAATGGTTAATATGGTTTGTTGAATTTATTCTTTTTTCTAAAATGCTTTTCATTCTTCCCTGATTCTAATTGAATCAAAAATTGAGATCAGGAAATGCATGATATCTGATGCAGGAGAGACATACTCTTGTCCTTTTTGGTTATGCTTCCAGCTACATGTTTGCTCTTCATCTTTAGGACAACCTGAAAAGAGCGTCAAAGTCAGATGAAGATACAATCTGATGATGAAACCGGAAAAATCCTGTATTGTCGAAAAGTGTCTTGGACATCGGTCACATTTTCCTCCAGCTAGTTTAAGGATCTAATTTTTTTGAAATTCCTGATTTACTAAACGTCAAATATATTATTTGCGCTGACTGGCATTGGATCGACTGTAGCGCCCTCTACAGGCAGTTCCATTCAACAATGACAAAACTATGACCACATCCAGCAATCGATAGATTAATTTCGTGTTTGTAGCTCTTGACTTGTCCTGGATTCAAGGTGCTAATCATGATAAAAATGACTAGGGGATTTTCAAAATCACAATACTTAAGTTAAAACACTCTCGAAAAGAGCAGCACGAACCTGGCCGGTCTGGTTGATATAGACAGACACAATTTTCCAGTGAAGATCACCTGCACCGCAAAAATCCAATCAATATGCATATGGCTCCCCAGTATTATCATCACCAGATTTCCAGATTCGAAAAGTGACCTTTACGGGTGCGCTTCAGAAGCTCAGTGCCCTTGGCAAGAAACTCCTGGATGCAGACTCCGAGAAAGTTATCTCCAGCCACAACAAGTTCCCCGCTATTGCCGAAGCTAAGATGATTGGTGTTTCTATTGGCTTTACCGCTGCATCCGATCCCGACCCCCTTTTCCAATGGCAACACTGCTGCAATATTCCACACCTCCTTCGCTGTTCTAGCCTTAAGTGTTGCTGCTCCACGCAAAGCTGCTCGGCAAGGACAAAAGCCCCATACTGCGTAAGCACTATGTAGAACTCGAGAGTAAAATAGATTCCATTGAAAATAATTATTGTGTATCAGTAGTCTCAATTGTTGATTATTTTACGTATGGAACATATTTCTTTTGCATGTCATCTTGCATTCATGGTCCTAAGCAATCCAAATGATTCCATAATTCGTATATGACCAAGCTTAAAATGGTGCTTGTGTTTATGATCTAAGAACTACGCAGCTGGATCGTCCTTTGGATTCGTACAATACAGCTAATTGCATTGATTTAACTTTAACATGATAAAACTGTTTATGATCTTCAGAAAGAGCCAGCAGTACCTGTTGCTGCAGCAGCAGTTAAGGTCGTGATATCGTCGTGTGAACGGACATTGACAGCGGAGCTCACAATGGAAGCCAGATGGTCACGCTCAGCTCCCATGGTCTCTGCGGCCTCCACACACTGCGCCGCCACCAGTGTCGCCGCCGACGCCACTGCCATGTCAGTCTTTGCTGTTTCTTCATTCTTTCTCGAAGATGAGGAGGCAGCCGTAGCAGCTGCAATCGCTGCTACTGCCGACGCCACTGAGGCGACGGAGACGGCAGCGTGCAGCTGCGCATTTTGGACTCGGGCTTCCTCTTTCTTCTTCTCTCTCCTGTCCTTCAGCCACCTCCCGACCGTTCTCCCCCCACCCGGTGTAGTGACGGTGCTGGCAGTGACGGAACGGCCGCCTGTGAATAACGGTTGCAGGGTGTTGTGGGAGCGGAAGTACTGCCATCATTATAGACAGTAATCGATTACGAATAGCACTAACTTGGTATTAGAAACATCGATTAGTGCATTTATCTGAGAACACTTTGACAAGTTATTTTGATTGTCAGAAAACATGTCAGCGTCTAGGAATATGGTTCTTGTTTTCAATGAATGACAAGAAATGCGTCCAGAGTTATTGTGGCAATTGCAGCACGCCTATGTCTGTTCAGAACACTGTTGCTCAAGATCTCCTAAAACATCGAATATCTCATAGAATTCCTTTCCCTCTTTTTGATGTCACACTTATATGGAATTTGAGCTAGTTTTCACGGATCATAAAAATCGACATCTCTAATCAGATTGAGTGCGGTCGCTCTCAGTGCCAAGGATTCATGATGAATTACATGCCTTCTTGCCAGAAGTTGTTTTCTCGCCACGCAAAGGCTTTTAGTCATCTTACCAACTCGACTGACTTTCTTTTTTTATTTTCACATATTTTAGAGAACTTGACTTATTTCGTCTACGGAAGGTGGCAAACCGCAAACCTTCTTTGTGAAGGCAATATTCAAAGAGCCACGTTCGTGCATTTTTCATTTTTAGTAACTAATTATATCCCACGTCTAAAACCCTTAAATGAAGGGAAAATACCGAGAAAAGCTAATGTATGAAAATCTTAAATATCGTGAGATTTACATGAGAGGCTCACGTGAGACCCACAAAATCAATGGTTGTGATTCACTCTTTTCATTTCCAATTCAATAGTAAATTTTATGTCTTGGGTTCCTAACCTAATTTAAATTTTGAGTAATCTAATTACAATCTCGAAGCAGATGAACTACTATCAAGAAAGAAGAGAACTTCCCAATGTAACAAAAAAAAAAAAAAATTATCTGCAGTTAAAAGCAGTGGAAAAGACAAATGAAAAAAACTGTATTGCGGGGGGAGAGAGAGAGAGAAAGAGAGAGAGAGAGAGAGACCTTAACGATGTCGTCAAAGTCATCGGGAGGAGAAACGGGAGGGCTGTCCTCCGCCAAAGAACCGCCGCCGCCATTCAGCGGGCCACTGCTATGAGAAAGCCTCCCGGACGTCAATGGCGACACCTCCTGCAAATTTCAATACCCACTTGAAAACCACAGTTACTTGACCATGCTGCAGCTTTCTTATTCACACGTCAAACCGGAGACTCTTCAGCTCGGAGTTTGAATGCAACAGTTCATATGGTGGACGAATCTTTCATCACTTAAACTCAAAAAGACCGTAAACATATGGAACCTAAAGCTCATTATCTGCCGCACTAACTATGCACGTAGTCAGATCAAACATATAACCGAGACAGAGGAATGACCGAAAGAGCATGAACAATAGCCAGAACATAAGCACAAGAGGCAACGCCTGCATTCGACCCTATGGCGCGTGCTTTGACACTGTGTCAGAGCGGAGCCAGTAAAATTCTTCAGTAGAAGTACAATCATATAAATGTAGCAATGGAACAAAATAAACTAAGTAGAATGCAATGTTTTAGCATCCCAGTACTCACCGACTGCGACATTATGCGTTCGAGAACGAGCTGTGAAGTGGCGGTGGAATTGAACGAGAAGCGATGGTTCGCAGGGAGAGAGGTCGCCAAGTCCTCGACGATGGGCTCTTCGTCGATCATCAGCTCTTCTTTAATTGTCGGAGTCGCGCATGAGGAGACGTTGACAGACTTGGAAGAAGCCATGGAAGGAGTGGTGGCGGAGGTAAGAGCGGGAGGAGGAGGTGAAGAAGGACGACGATGGTGACGAGCGAGAGACTTGCACACTTCGAGCGCCGACACGCTCCACGTCCTCGACAGGAACTCCATCGGCTCCTTTGGGCTCTCCAATATCTGAGCTCCGCCGCCCGTGTTCGCGAGCTCCGGCTGCCGGCGGGCGTGGCGGTGGAAGGTAGCGGCGTCCATGGAGGCGTGTGTTGCGAGCACTCTTTGTCGAGTGTGGTTGGCGTTTCAAAGCAAGTAGATATATAGAGGAGGGTGATTAATTCACTGGGGCATATGTTTGGACCCTCAGTCTTATTTAAGGACTCACATCACATTTACCGTGTTCACGTGAATTAGACTCGCGCAATAATATTTGTCCTTTCAAGTGATGAATTTCAAAAAAAATTTCTGGCGGGACCACGGAATCGATGGTGGAGATGAATTTAGTTTTATACGATTTATATAGACCGCATGATTATCATGATTATGGGGCACTAGGAGCTTACTTATAAAAGAGAATTGGCCACTGAAAACCTTAAATTATGTTCACTAATATACCAATATCCAAACTTTGGCCGTATTATCAAAATTCCTAAACCTATATTGATGTGACAAAAATATACACTATCTCCTACCAAAAGCTCTCAATTTTGCCTACTATGATACCGATACTCAAACTTTTTTTGGTTTCGCCAATATCTCGAACTTTTGTGTCATAGTGGGTATAATTTAGGGATCAATATAATGCAAAAAAATCGAGATATTAGTGTCATGAAGGGCATACTTGGTCACTGATGTCACAGTTGGCATAATTTAAGATCTTAGTGGTATTATTGTAGGGTGACGCGAAAAGATCAATTTCTAATCAATGCATCAAATTTGGTAAAAAAAATAGCATGTTATGTTCATATTTGTAAACACTTCGTCCTTGATTAAATCAACTTTGGAAATTGACTTTCGTGTCTTTAAAGTTAGCGTCTCCCTAATATTTTCAATGTGATAACTTTAGTTTTGCAAATTTGATTTCTCGTGGCCTCCAATCACAACTCAAACATCTTGTTACAACATGTAAACTAACCCATCATATGAAAAATGGTGTATGAGCCATCAAGTCCCAGAAGAAGTGCTTTGAGCAATTACGAGAAGGGGCATCAATTCGGGCGAGTGTTTACTAATGAATTACTCAACATTGATCAACAAGGTCTCTTCTCATTCGACTAGGCATGTGAGTTAGACTAATAATTAATCCCGTTGGATGTGCAATTTTTGTCCCATTCTATGATGTAGTGTCTATTTTTTGTCATTTCCTATGGTCCATGCAAGTGGTTGGTCAAAGGAGGAGGAAAGAAAGGGAATCAGCCAATGGCGGAGAGGAAGCATGTGGTGGAATTGTGCTTTTCGACCCTGCGGTGTGCCTGGCAGAGTCGCCAGCGCTGCTGCGAAAGCCCCGCCTTGATCTTGATCTTGGTTTAAGAAAGATAAACAAAAGAGACCCGAGGATTATGCTTTTTCCATAGAGGTGCATCAAAAGATTGACAAGTTTAGCTACTTTATGGCCTTTCGCGAGAGAATAAAATTCTCTCTTTTCAGACAATATCCTCCATAAAAATGAGGGTCGCCGTACTTTTGTGGTAATAAGAATGTTTTACTTTGTTGTCTTCACTCGCATAAGTTCCTCCTGTAGCTGTTAAAGCACTACCCTGTGAAGAGCCCCATCGTCCCAGGGAGAAGATGCAGAACCGGACAGGAAACTTTCAGACCCTGTTGAGTTTGACATGATGCTGGCTGAGGAGGAGAGGGATTTGAATATGCTCCCAACAAACGCCAAAAACGAAATCGCACGTCGTTGGCTGGAGCACCTGGCGTTGTCATAAGACCCGACATGTCTTGAGGTCGGGACTGGATGTAGCAGTCTCCGGTCTCCATGCGTACGTGATAGATACTTTGAAGTACACAATGTTCATGCTACTCAGAATGAGCACCGTGGAAAATGAGTATTTCCATGATTCAGTTTACGACCTTGAATGACCATGGAGAACATTAAAAATCAATTAGTTGAAAACTTTGGCTTTGCTTTTTCTCTTTAAAGGTACATGCACAAATATATCAGTGACACAAGAGATCCCGTGTCAAATAAACAAAGAGAAATAGTGGTTAAATTGGCTTGCATTTCACTAACGTTAACATCATAAAAACGGGTTCAATTGAAAATATTTATGCGCTCTAATTAGAAATCGCGTGCATTGGAATCATGACAAACCATGCGGGCTATAATGTGTTATGATTAGAAAGGACCATAGAAGAGAATGTTCTTGCCTAGACCATGGATCATTCTTGATGGACCAAGTAAATCTTTACTATATCGATCTTGCACGGGGCTCAGCAATTCATTTGGTCCATATGGACTAGGTTCATACTACGTTTTTCCACCATAGGCAGGCCCTTTCTTTTCGCGCGTGCTTGTGGTGTCACGACTTCCCCGTGCCATAGATTTTCTTAAATCAATTTATTGCACTGCGATTCAATGTAGAGAACCGTAAATAACCGTTTTATGAAAATAATTCGAATTACGAAAGATGCAACAAGTTCATTTACAATGAAATCGATAAGAGAAATCAGTATACTCGTGTTTTGCAGCATTTAATACGATGAGAATGAACTGATTTACGACTACTTAAGTGAGGACCTGATGGACCCTTTTACGCAAGTCCACGCGATCAACGATCGTGATTCCATTTGAACCTAGGCTGAGAGTTTCTCCGACAAGAGGGAAGACGGTGCCTGGCACGATGGGCACCATGGAAGGACCGTTCCCTTTCTTTCCCAGCTCGTTCGAACAGCTGTTGTGGGCACAAAAGCTGCGCGCTGGGAGGAGGGTCTGTAGGGTTCTTTTTGTTTGGTATCGGAGTGCGCGTGCTTTTAAATCACGTCACCTCCGCTCTTCTTTCCTTTTTTCCCCCCCTTCCCCACCTCGAGAACATCATCTTCCTCACTCGCAGATGGTGATACAGAAGCTTGTCAGCTTTTGCTATTTAAAATCTCTGCCCTCGCCCTTCTACTTCATCATCGCTTTAGTAAAAGGGAGCCCTAAGCCATACGTAATATTATGCATAGCTCTCTCTTTATTCCATCTGCTTCAACCTCTTTTTCTGTAGGTTCTTCTTCTCTTATTCGTTCGTACCCCTTTGTCTATCTGCCTTTGCAGTTCTGTGGTTGTGTCTGGCTGGCTGGGGCCACTTTTTCCTTAGCAGGGTTCTGGTCTGTTGTCCCTCTTATCTCTTCTCTGTTACCACTTACGTTCGCTTCTGTCTTCTTTATCATCAGTTTCTTGTTAGATTCTTCTTAAATGCCTGCCTGTTTGTATTCTTGTTGGGAACATTGTCGTCTAATACAGATGATATTTAAGGGTTCTTAGATCGTCGATGCCTTTAAAATATGTAATTTCGTGACCATCAAACTCAACATCGAGGTCGCATGTGATGACTCGCTGGGCTCTCCTTTCTGAGTTACTTTGGTCTGGTCATTTGGCCATCCAAGATTCTTCCTTGTCGAAGATAATCATGGATTGCACATAACACCTAGATTAACATCTTGGTATTGTTCTCCAGATTGGATAAACCTGTGTAAGCTTGAATATAAGCCAAATAAGATGTCCTAGCTTCAAGAGTGACACACTCTCTCCTCTTTTACGGTATCAATTCAAAGTCATTAAGTTTCCAATTTCAGGTATGTTAAAAGAATCCCATGTCGAATTCTATTCATTTTGCCAAATGCACTCATTGATAATAGAAGTGATCATAGTGGGCCTAGTTTGGATAGGACTCTAAAGTCAGGCCTAAATTGTTGTCCAATCTCATCCATCTTAATATAAATATTTAAACCTAGCTGGACTTCTATAATGGTCTTGTCAATGACACACATAACATTACTCTTTGGACTCATTTGGCTTAGGAGACCAGGGGGCCCATGGGCCATGGGCACCAGACCTAAGTTGATAGCATATGAATCATTTTCAAATAAGGTATGAAGTTTGTGAATTGAAACGATGTGATTCGTTTAACTAATTAAGGCTTAGGATTGAAATATCATCTCTTCTTAAGTCAAATAATCTTAATAATCAAACACCTACGCATGCTCATTCACAACCTTTTCATCCCTAAAGAATGACACGACCTATTCCCTCAATATTGGTGTAGTTGGTTGAGGTGTCGGGGATTTCCAGCTCGAGAACTAGAGGTTGTCTGTTGGAATCCCACCAACTGCATGGAAATGTACTCCAAACAAGCCACCTCAGCAAAGCAAAGACCCGAACTTAACCGGTTTCAAGTCTCCATGCTTGTACTCTTAGAATATAACTAAAAACAACGTGACCTAAAGCTCTTCCTTTACCCAACTAACTAAATTATTCCCCATTTACTATTCGATAAGAAACCCTGCTTTTTCTAATGCATCACGTACAAGTCCAACAAATAGAACTCGAGCTTCCCTAGAAAATATTAAAAAAAGATGAAGGGTCAACGTAGAGTGGTTACATGAAATTACCCCCGCACTTCGTTCCTCCGTGTGTTAGTTGGACAAGCAAAGGGCATTTAAAACCGCCTCCCAACTGAACTAACGTTAGCATCGTCGTTCATGCCGGCCTCTTCGTTGCCTTTTACGCATTCTGATGCTGATGTCAAATCGACGACGTGGCGATTGGTTCGTCATATCCGTGTGCTTCTCTTTGCTCGGAAGGTGATGGCGTGGACTTAGACGGCTAACTTGGTATTTTTATTTTGACCTAAAAGTCGATTGGAGATGTTGAGGTAATTTCATCCCGAACCAAACCAATCACTGTGGAGAAATCTCAAACCCGAAGCTGAACCAAATCAATAAATTCACAATTCAAACTGAACCAATAACTTGGTTTCAAGCGGAAGCACGAATGAGAAGTTTAAGGACTACTTGGGCTGTACACTTCAATGTAAAATGAAAGACATTAAAAAGTGCATAGTATTTTTATACCGCATTAAAGGAAAGGATTATAATCATAATTAAATCAAATAAAATACCTAACACAAAAGATATCTATTTTAACTAGCTAAAGTTAAGAACACTAAAAAGCTTAGAAACTTTTTATGGTGATTATTCAAGATTCAATATCTATCAACGACAGACTTTTAATTCGACCGTGAGAATTCTTAAATAGGAAGACTTTCACGGCTATATGCTAAACTATGAAATTCAGTCAATAAGACAAAAGGTTTATTACCTACATTTCTCGATTTCGTTTGATTTTATCGGTTTCAAACATATACACTAAAACCGAAGCAATGGGCCAAGAAATAATTTCTGCAAACCAGAGCATAGTCGATCTTGTCGGTTCAGTTCTCGGATGAGATTTTTGAACAAAACCTCAATAGGCGAGAGGTGTAAGCGCCACGAGGTGTAAATCAATCTCATGCTCAATGAAAAGATTTTCACTTTCCATAACCAAAATGGTTCGGTTTTTCAGATTTAGTTTCCACGGACGGTTCTAATTAAAATCAACTAATGTCAGCGAAAATAACCAAAAAAGCCGTAAATATGTTATACGATGGTTGATTTAGTCCTAAACTTTTTGATTTGATCAATTAAGTCCTAATTTTTTTGATAATTTGCCAATGGAATCCTTTTGGTCAATTTTTGTTGGAAGTTGCTAGTAAAGACGCTGGTCATTTTATATGGTACGACCATCGCAGACATAGACGATTTTTACAATTTTTTTTTTTTTAAAAGAAAAACTAAGTTACGTCACCTTAATGACATTAGAAGCTACGAGGTAGCTGGGGAACAGCACTGCGTGTTGGATCTCTCTCCAGACAATGAACTTTATATTTGAAAATGGAGAGAACTTCGATGGCCAAGCAAGCCAGAAGCTTCGTAAATATTAGTGAACGCTCTAACAAAGCAAGCATATAATAATATCCCAATTCGCGGTAGGTTCCACACAACACCTCTTTTATCAGGTCAACAGCTTATGCTAGAAAAGCTTCCCCATCACACTTATCCCGTCGCAGGAACTATAAAATGGCCTTGGCACACATCTTCTGCCATCAAATCTGATCAGCGTTTCTCCCTTTTTCTCTTCTTTCCGTTTCCGTTCCGAGTCCTTCTCATAGCGATGTTGGATCTCACCGCGGAGTCAGCAGCTCAGGGGGGGTCCAACTCTTTCGCCGTCTTCTGTTTATGCAATCTACTCATACTCATCATCCTCATGTCCTCAAAACCCAGCTCGAATTTTGAAGAGAGAAGCGAGTCTCATCTCGCACTTGTCACCCACGACAGTGTGATGGATGAGCACAGAATAGACATCGAGCGGCCACACGGAGATGAGGAGACGTTGCCGGTGGTTATGGAGTTATGCGTCTATGATAACTTAGAAAAGGAAGGGGGAAACTACGATAGCGAGGGTGAAGATAATAACGAAGATGGCGGCGAGAGTAATAATGATGACGACGACGAATTCAAAGGAAGGATTGAAGCTTTTATTGACAAGGTAACTAGTGAATGGAAGGCAGAGAAGTTGAGAACACAGTGTCTATGCGAGCAAGCGGATATTTGTGAGCCCTTTTTGTACTAAGTTAAAGAAAATCGATTGGGATTGATTCCAATCTCCGTAGCACGATAGTAATGATTGATGAGGCTACGTCCTCTACTAGTCACCCAAGACAACCTTGTAAAAAAATTAGTACCGCTCAAAACAAGAACGTTTCCCCAGGGTCAACTCTCTCTGTCTATAGGAAGTGTGGCTAATCTCGACGCAAGTACCTAATGAACAAACCAGATGATCAGCTGCACAAAATTCACCAAAATTTGGCATTTGCGGATAGGAAATCAACAATGGAAGCATTAGTGTCCTGAGCACATGACTAATTCTCTGAACCGATCAAAAGCAAGCTTTGTAAACATCGTCTCTGACGGTACTTTTAGCCAATCTTCAGTTTTCCAGTTAGAGTGCTAGAAAGGAAGAATGTCAGTATAAAGCAGTGCATCAATTAAGAAGGGGTAACGTGATATGAGGAGGTGAAAGAATCCACACGCATAGAGAAGGGAGAAAATCCGACAACTTTTTTAGATCAGGACACCAACACAGGTCAAAAGTTTGAACTTAACCGTTCATAAGACTTGTAGGGTATCTCATGGGCCTTCAGATAGCTGAGTCTCTACGCTCATATCCCTAAATTATAATGAAAAACGATATAACCAAAAGTTGTTTCCCAACTAAGTTTTACCACATGTACTATTCAATGCGAAATCCAACTAAACTTACGCCTCGCATGGAAATCAACATATAAAACCCAAAATGGTGTCAAAAGAGAGCGGTTTGGGAAATTGTTCAGTACCCTCTTCCTCCATGAGTTAATTGGTGGACGGGACAAACAAAGGGCATTGAATAGGGCCTTCCAACTGAACTACATCATCAGTGTTGTTTTTGCCGACCAATCCGGTGACTTTCACTTGTTCTGATTAATTCTTGATTGGACAACATCATGTGGGGGAGGGATGTCGCTATACCTTGGTGATGCTGATGTCAATAGATGGCGTAGCGATTGGTCGTCATATCCGTGTGCTTCTTCTCTTTTCATGGAGGAGATAAAAGTTGACTTAGACGGCTGACTTGGTATCCTTTATTTATTTTGCCGAATATTTACCTCCATGTCCGTTGGAGATGTTAAACGGTTGATTTAGTTTGCTCTTGACGTACTTTCAGCCAAAAACGAACAGACCAGTCTGAAATAAATCTCTAACTCAAATCGATACCGATTCAATAAAATCACAATTCAGACCAGACCAATAACAATTTCGTTTGATTTCACACCGTCAAAATCAAGCCAACCCAACCCGCAGATAAGAATTTTGATATTTACTTGGGCTATAAAACTTCCATGCATAATGGAAACCATTAAAAAGTAAAAAGCACTTTATAAAAGCAATAAAGCAAAGGAATTTAATTATGATAAAATCAAATTAAGTGTCCATAACATAGAGGGAAAATTATCCAAAAGGTCTTGAACCTATTACACTTTTGCAAATCTAATGATAAACCTTTAATTTTGTCAATTGAGTCTTGAAAATTTTCACATTTTACCAATTGAGTCCATCCAGTCAATTTTGGCCGGAAATTGCTAACATAGATAATTTTTAAAATTTATTTATTTATATTTCTTTTTCCTTCTTTACTTTATTATTATTATTATTATTGAGGATCGGAAGAGGGCCACGGCTAAGGCCCAGCGACCCCCGCCGGCCATTGGTTCAAGGCATGCTAGCCCTTGCTAGCCTCAAGTGAGGATCGTGAAGCCCTCACTCACAATTGAGCAAGGGCCACGAGCCCTCTGTCAGTGGCCAATAGGAGTTGTTACTCTCACATGCCGCCAACAAGGGCCACGACCCTTACCAACTACTGGCGCCAACAACCGATGAGGGCTTGCGGCCAACAAGGGTTCGTAGGCCTTTGCCCAGTGGCCAATAGGGGTCGTTAGCAGCCCTTTGCAAGCCCTTAACAATTAAAAAAACAAAAATAGAGATGGAAAAAGACAATGAAAGAAAAAAAAAAAAAAAAAAAAAAATAATAAATAATAAATAATATTTTAAATATTATTAAAATATTATTAATAATTGTCTAGATCAATGCTATCTGTACCACGTCGGATGGTTGACATTTACATTAGTAATTTCCTATCAAAATTGACCGAATAGAATCAATTGGCAAAAAGTGAAAAAAAAATAGAACTTAATTGGCAAAATTAAAAAAGGTTTTAAACTGAATTGATAAAAAGTGCATTAGGCTTAAGGTTTTTTGGACAATTTTCCCTAACATATGAGATACCTATTCCAACTAGCTAAAGTTAAGAACATGAAAAGGCACAATAACTTTTTGTGGTGATTATTCAAGATTTGACATATATATTAACAACCCCACTTTCAATCCAATTGTAAGAACATTATAGTCAATTAGACAAATGCATGATTAATCACATAATCGATTTGGTTCGATTTCATGGGTTTCAAACGAATAGCACTGAAACTAAAGCCACAAACTGATGACTAATTCTTCCCAATCGAAGCATAACCAATCTTGTCGGTTCGATTCGTTAGGTTTAGGTTTCAGTTTTTGGTTTCCATGGACGCTTCTAATCAAAAGGCAGCATTGCATGTGGGCTTTTCTCCAGTTGAGAGAGAGAGAGAGAGAGAGAGCAATAGTTATGTCCTCTGATGACATCAGAAGCTTTGAGGTCGTGCGAGAATCGCACTGCATGTGGGCTCTCTCTCTCTCTAGACATTGCGCAAGAAGCTTCACAGATGTACCAGCTAGCAAGAAGCTTCACAGATGTGTAGATGAATGCTCTAACAAACACAAGCATATAAATGTCCCAATTTACATTAGCTTTCACACCACACCTCTTTTGTCAGATCAACAGCTTAAGCTAGAAAAGCAACCCCATCACACTTGCACCACCACAGAAGTTATAAGAAGGCCTTGGCACACATCTTCTGCCGTCACATTCGATCAGCTTTTTTCCCACTTTCTCTCGTTCGTCTGTTCCAAGCTTTCTCGGAGCAATGTTGGATCTCACCGCGGACTTGGTAGCTCAGGTGGCATCCAACTCTTTCATCGTCTTCTGTTCCTGCAGCCTCCTCATCATAGTCATCATCCTCATGTCCCCAAAACCCAGCTCGAATTTCGAAGAGAGGAACCAGTTTCATCTTCCAATTGTCACCCGCAACGGTGTGATGGATGAGCACAGAATGGACATTGAGCAGCCTCCCAAAGATGAGGAGACGGCGCCAGAGGATATGGAGTTATGCGTCTGTGAAAACTTAGAAAAGGAAGGCGGAAGCTACGACAGTGGGGGTAAAGCTGATAATGAAGATGGCGGCCAAAGTAATAATGACAACAATGACGAATTCAGAAGAAGAATTGAGGCTTTTATTCATAAGGTAAATAGGGAAGGCAGAGAAATTAAGAACAGACTATCTATGTGAGCGAGTGGATTTTTGTGAGTCCTTTATGTACTATTTAAAGAAACGCAACTGAGATTTGATTCCCAATCTCTGTGGTCATTATGATATGAATGACTAATGAGGCTCCGTTGCGTATCATTCACCCAGAAAACCGGTGAAAAAAGTCAGTATCGCTTTAAACAAGAAAGTTCCTGCAGGGTCATCTCTCTCTGTCTATGGGAAGTGAGGCTAATCTCGGTGCAAGTAACTAATGAACAAACCAGATGAGAAGCTGCAAAAGATTCACCAGAATTTAGCGTTTGCAGAAGATATCAACAATAGAAGCATTGGTGTCCTGAACCGATCAAAAGCAATCTCTGTGAACATCGTGTTTGACGGTATTTTTAGCCAATTTTGAGTTTTCCAGTTAGGGTTTTGAAAGGGAGAATATCAGTATAAAGCAGTGCATCAATCAAGAAGGGGTAACGTGATATGAGGAGGTGAAAGAATCCACATGCATAGAGAAGGGAGAAAATATGAAAATCATTTTAGATTAGAATATTTATATGGTCAAAAGTTTAAACTTAATCAGTTTGTAAGACGTATAGGATATCTCATGAATCTCTAGATAGTCGAGTCTCCACGCTCGTACCTCTATATCGTAATAAAAAAAGATAAATTATACGTTTACCCAACTAAGTCTTAGCACGTGCTATTCAGTGTGAAGCCCTACCTAACTTATGCCTCGCGTGGAAGTCAACATATAGAACTCAAAATGGAGTCAACAGAGAGCGGTTGCATGAAATTATTTAGTACCCTCTTCCTCCACGCGTTAGTTGGTAGACTGGACAAGCAAAGGGCATTAAATAGGGCCTTCCCACTGAACCATTATCGGCGTTGTTTTCGCCGACCAATCCGGTGACTTTCACTCGTTCTGATTAATTCTTGATTGGACAACATCTTGTAGGAAGGGATCTCGCTATACCTTGGCGATGCTGATGTCAATCGATGACGTAGCGATTGGTCGTCATATCCGTGTGCTTCTCTTTTTCTTGGAGGTGATGGAGTTGACTTAGACGGCTGACTTGGTACTTTCATTTTACCTACGAGTCGATTGGAGATGCTAATGGTTGATCTAGAGGTTCTTTCAGTCCAAACTGAACAAGTTTTGGTGTGGAAAAACCTCACTCAAACCTGAACCAATTCTATAAGATTGCAATTCAAACCAAACCAATAACAATTTGGTTTGATTTCCCGCCATTAGAATCTAGCCGACCAACAAATAAGAAGTTTATCGGCAGAAGTTCAGCCCAAGTGCTAAAACTTAACATGGAAGGATACTTAAGTGTCAAAATTTCGAAATGTATACTTAAGTGTCAAAATCGGAGTAAAGTAGATCACTTAAGTGCTACTCCGGCCAAAATCCGGCCAAATTACTACAGTAGCAATTTTCTGGCTAGTTGGGTGTAAAACGGCGTCGTTTTACACGTTGACGTGACGACAAATTGCAAAAACGACGTCGTTTTGTGTCTGATGTGTAAATAATTAATATAAAAATTAATTAAATTAAATTTGAAATTAATTTTATTTAAAATATTCTATAAAAAAAAAAGAGGGGCCCAAAGGGCGGTGAGGGCCGAGGGCCGAGCCCTTGCCCTTGCCGTTGCCGCCGGGAAGGGCTGGCGATAGAGGGGGCAGGGTCGGCCAGGGTCGCCAACCCCTGGCCAAGGCCCGGCAACCCCGGCTGATGCTCCCCCCACCGTCGCCAGCCCTTCCTAGTGACGGCAGGGAGGCGGCGAGGGCACCAAGCCCTTGCCCAAATCTGGGGTGAGGGTTGCGGCCCTCACCCAGATCCAACGAGGGTCGTGGCCCTCGCCCAGATCCGGCAAGGGCTCACGGGCCCGCCACCGGCCCCTGGCCGGGGCCCCGACCCTCCCCCTCCGTCGCCGGCCCTTCCTAGCGGCGGCAAGGGCTCGGCCCTCAACCGCCCCTTCGGTCCCCCCTTTTTTTAGTTTTTTAATTTTTAGAATATTTTAAATAAAATTAAGTTTAAATTTAATTTAATTAATTTTTATATTAATTATTTACACATCAAACTCAAAACGACGTTTTTGCAATTTGTCGCCACGTCAGCGTGCAAAACGATGCCATTTTACACCAAACTCGCCAAAAAATTGCCACGTCAATAATTTGGTCGGATTTTGGTCGGAGTGACACTTAAGTGATCCATTTTACTTCGAAACTGGCACTTAAGTGTACATTTCTGAAGTTTTGGCACTTAAGTATCCCTTCATGCCAAGTTTTGGCACTTCAGGTGTCCCAAACTCGAAGTTTACCACTTACTTAGCCGTAGGACTTAATTGTAAAACAGAAATCATTAAAAAGCAAATGGTATTTTAATAAAAGCATTAAAGCAAAGAAGTTTAATCATGATAAAATCAAATTAGATATCAACAACACATGAGATGCATATTCTAACTAGTTAAAGTTAACAACATGAAAGGCACTATAACTTCTTCTTTTTTTGATGACCCGGGAATCCCGTACAGCCGGCAGTCGGCGAGGTAAACCCGAGGTGAACTGGGCTGCCATCATAGACCCAGCCACAGGTGAGTCGCACAATGGGAACGCGGGGTTTTGAACCCCTCCTTCCTCGATGGAGAAGAAAGCTCTAACCATCACGGCCACGGTGGTAAAGGCACTATAACTTTTTATGGTAATTATTCAAGATTTGACATATCTATTAGATAACAACCCACTTTCAATCCGGTAGTAGGAACATTATAGTCAATAAGACAAAAGCTTTACTAATTACACTTATCGATTTGGTTTGATTTTATCATTTTGAAACGAATAACACTGAAACCAAAGCAACAGACTGATGACTAATTCTTGCATCAAAGCATAACCACTCGTATCAGTTCGGTTCCTTCTATTCGGGTTTTAGTTTTGGGTTTCCATGGAAACTTCTAATCAAAGACAGCCAGTGTAATCCAATGAAATGGTTATGTCATCTGATGATATCAGAAGCCACGTCGCGGGAGTATCGCGCTGCATGTGGGCTCTCTCTCTCTCTCTCTCTCTCCAGACAATGTGCTTCGTACAAATAATCGAGACAACATCGATGGCCCAGCTAGCAAGGAGCTTCACAAATATTAGTAAATGCTCTAACAAAACAAGCATATAGAATCCCGATTCACATTAGCTTTCACACTACACCTCTATTATCAGGTTAACAGCTTATGCTAGAAAAGCTTTCCCCTCACACCTACTCCATCACAGAAGCTATAATAAGGCCTTGGCAGACGTCTTCTGCTATCACATTTAATTAGCGTTTTTCCCCTTTTCTCTCGTTCGTTTCTGTTCCAAACTTTTCTCGGAGCAATGTTGGATCTCAACCCGGAGTCGGTAGCCCAGGCAGCATCCAACACTTTCGTCGTCTTCTGTTTCTGCAATCTACTCATAGTCATCATCCTCATGTCCCCAAATCCCAGCTCGAGTTTCAAAGAGAGGAGCCAGTTTGATCTTCCAATTGTCACCCACAACAGCGTGATGGATGAGCACAGAATAGACATTGAGCAGCCACCCAAAGATAAGGAGACGACGCCAGAGGTAATGGAGTTATGCATCTGGGAAAACCTAGCAAAAGAAGGCAGGAACTACAACAGTGAGGGTGAAGCTGATAACGGAGATGACAGCGAAAGTAATAATGACAACAATGACGAATTCAGAAGAAGAATTGAAGCTTTTATTGACAAGGTAAATAGGGAATGGAAGGCAGAGAAATTGAGAACACGCTATCTATGTGAGCAAGTAGATTTCTGTGAGCCCTTTTTGTACTAATAAACTCAACTGGGATTTGATTCCCAATCTCTGTAATAATTATGATCTGAACGACTGATGAGGCTACGTTGTGTATCACAGTCACCCAAAAAACCAGTGAAAAAAATAGTATCGCTATAAGAAAGTTTCTCCGTGGTCAACTCTTTCTGTCTATGGGAAGTGACGCTTGTTATGATACAAGTAACTAATGAACAAACCAGATCATAAGCTGCAAAAGATTCACAAAAAGTTAGTGTTTGCAGAAGAAATCAACGGAAGCATTAGTGTCCTGCACGTATAACTAATCCTCTGAACCGATCAAAAAACTTTTTGAGCATCATCTCTCTTGTTTTTTTTAGCCAATCTTCAGTTCTCTATCTAGAGTGCTCGAAAGGGAGAATGTCAGTACAAAGCATTGCATCAATCAAGAAAGGGCAACGTAGTATGAGAAGGAAAAAGAATCCACACGCATAGAAAAGGGAAAAATCGAAAAACTTCTCTAGATGAGGACACCTATACGGGTCGTGAACTTAACTGGTTCATAGGATTTGTAGAGTGTTGCATAGGTCTCAAGACAGCCAAGTCTCCACACTCGTATCTCTAGATATAATAATAATAAAAATAACGTGCCCTAAAATTGATGAAATATTCATCAAAGATATGGACGGATGGGTATGAATCAACAAAAATTGCAAATGGTCCTTTACTGATTTTGGAGAAGAAAGTAATTATATGAATTAAAGATACGGTCACTAGGAACAACGGTTACTGATGATGTAAATTGTGGAAAGTAAAGATAAAAATGAATTTGTATAAGAACATTGAGTTATGTGAATTGAGGGTCTTCTTTGCAATTAATAGACTTGGGTAGTTACATGCAACTGTCACTGAATTTGAAAGAACAAATAACTTCCTAATCATATCCGTGGTTATCAGAATTTCCTTTGCAATTTCCTATTTCTAAGTAACACTTATCTACAATAAGTTACATATCAAAAAATATTAGTACTTGGCAATTACATGTTGACATTGATGACTGCATCCTCAATCTATTCTCGTCAATAGCTTATGTTTGATGTCGATAACTTTATCAGAGTTGCCGATTCTCTTCAACTTGTTGACTGTTCTAATCGAATTGTCTATATTGACTCAATTTGTTACCTATTGGTAATAACCAAAAGTTGTTGACTATTCTAACCAATCCTATGCCTTTTTCAAAGAATTAAGTGATTCATCGATCATTCGATTTTTTAAAATTAGATAATTAAGAGTCATCGTTTGCCCCCTTATCATTGACAAATTTGATTTTTCCCTACCAAATTGCCTCATGAATTGTTTTCCTACACACAATACGACTGACTATGTTATCACTCCATGAATAGTACCACTTGCAATATATTTTAATTAATATTTTTATTGGAATTACGTAACCTTTGCTTAATTTAATTAGGCTGTCTTTAAAAACTAAGCCGAAGATTTTGTCTGATTTATTAATATCGAACAAGTAAAATTGAGTGTTTTCAGCCCTATCCATGGTTATTTCTTCTATTTTAGCAAGTTATAAGTAGTGACAAACATAAGGCTTGTCAATCACCATTTTTGTCATGGCTATTTCAATATTTTTCCTGTTGGTTAGATTCATCATTTGACTCATACCTTTCCACTAAAGCCACATTTTGTATAGAGTTTTCATGTAGCCCTTCATCTCTATCTTTTATCAATTACTCATACTTAAATATTCTCATTGCCAATTGAAACAAATTGATAAAGAAATCTTTCTCGCAAGTTAAATTTAACCCATTGAAAGCCAAATTCATGACTTCTTTATTTGAGAGCGAAGTGAATCATCTATTTTTAGCCCTTTTTAAACCAAGTAATAAACTGATAGACCGACTCGTAGTTTTTTAAAAAGTCTAGCCAAATTAGCAACAGATATTTCTTGTATCATTTTATAATTGAGAATGGATGTGTATTTCTATCTCAACCTGGTTACCAATAGACTTGCATGGTACGTTAGTATACCAAGCGAAAGTAGTTTTTGCCAAAGAAAAATGAATTAACTTAAATTTTATAAACTCATTTGTCCTTGCTTCCCCACATTGGGCTACAAATCGAACAATGTGTTCGGTGGTCGATGTTTATCTTCGCCAGTAAAAATGGCAAAGTCAGGCATTTGAAGCTTGGAAAAGTTAATTATCAATATGTTCAGGATTTGGTTTCCCATAAATAGGTATGATAACACCCTTATCTAGCCCCAAATGTTGTTGACCTTCGTTTGCCCCTAGGCAATGATTCTAACATTGCCGAATTATCTATGTCAATCGACTAAATAGGCCCAATAGGAATTTTCATATAAAGTAGTACCAATGGAGCCAATAACTTCACATTTTCAATATTTGCAGTTGACCAGTTTATCAACCGGTTTGATTTGCCAAATTGTTATTGCTAATTTGATTATTTTAACCAACATTAGCGTAATTATTCCCATTATTCTCAACTTGATTAGAAGATTCACTTTTGCATAATTCTTATAAAGGGCCGACTATTCTAACTAACATCATTAACATCAATAGATGGAAAAGGACTAGGAACGTACTCATGGGATGATCATGACCTTGATAGGGCGTCATTCACAACATCAATGACAATCACTTGATTACATCAACATGTGACTCACAACGACCACATCATTTTGCTACTTTTCGAACAATCTTCTCATGGTTGACATCATTTTGGAATTTGGAGCAACATCTCTTAATTGCTCTTTAGTGTGATGCATCAAAGATCAACTTCCTTGCATCAATTATCTGACTAAAGCATTAGAATGCATGGTTGTCTCATTACCAATTTGTGGTAATGGGTTTTAGTTGTCAATAACATTGGTGGGACTCTTGTTGATTTTTGGATTTTGCCATCGTAGTCTCCTCAAATCAACAAGATGTGTCCCACTGGAGTGTAATAAAAAAAATTTGTTTCACCAAAAATGATAAAATATCCTTCAAGTAAATAGATCAACAAAGTTGGAACAGTCCTTTGTTGACTTTGGACGGAAAAATAAATGATAAAGAATTTAACTGGAAATAATCGTTGCCAATCAATGTAAATTATAGAAAAGTAAATATAAAAATAAATTTGCAGAAAAATGTTGAGTTGTATGATTAATTGGGCCTCTTCTTTCCAATAGATACATTTGGGGTATTTATGACCCTCTACCTATATCTAGTGGTTACGGAATTTGAAACAACAAATAACTTCCTAATAACAAGAAGTTACTCTATGATCTTCTATATAAGCAACACTTACCTACAATAAGTTATATATCTGAAAATATCACTACTTGGTAGTTACATGCTAGTGTCGATGACTTCATCCCCGGTAAAGGATCTTGTCGACAATTGATGTTAGATATTGATAACTTTATTGGAGAGCTATCGAATCTCTTCAAGTTGCCAACTGTTATTGTTAAATTATGTCTCGAGTTTGAGCGTTTGCAAAACACGATCCGCTTAGATAAAAAAAATTTATTATTTGATCATGAAGATATTTTTCTGATAAAGATAATATTCAAGATTATGCACAAGAAAAAAAATTCGAAATTCTTTTTGGGTCTTGGATGTCTTCGGAAGAAGATTCAAGTAAGGGTTTCAAACCTTACATGCAAAAGAAGCCTAGGTCACGTTGAAGATTTAAGTCGGTGGGCCCAAGTCAAATTTTTGACCATGGGCACACATATAAAAAGCAGAACAAGGGCTCGACACCCATCGCCGGCAACAAGCGAGGGCTTCACACCCATCACTGACAGCGAGCAAGGGCCATCGAGCCCTCGCTAGCCATGGGGGAGGGGGGCCGTCCAAATCAAGGCCCTACAAGAAGGTCCTCGAAGGCAAAAGGGATAGCCAAAGAAGTCGTCGATCTAGGAGCGGTGGTGGGAGGAAGGGATGAAGAAAGCGACGCAGGCATCCTAATCGTAGTCCTAGCAACAAGGTTGTTGATGGAGCAGCAGGCGGAGGTGGGGGAGGTCGCCCCTCACGACCATTAGCGCGGTCACCCCTCGCCGGCCCTAGGCAAGGGCTCGCCCACCTCACCGGCCACTGATAAGGGCCGACAAGGGCTTGCAAACCCTCATCGGTAGCCAACGAGGGCTTGACAGCCCTCGCCAGTCGCAACCGAGGCCACCCTCGTTAGATTTGGCGAGGGTCGGCCTACAAGCCCTCGCCCACGGTTAGTGAGGGCTTGGTGGCCCTCGCTTACTACTAACGATAGGCGTCCAACCCTCGCTGACCCTCACCAATAGCCAGCGCTCATTGGCCCTTCCCAAGTCCGATGTTCTTGAGAAGAAGACAAACAGATGACGAAGAAGATGATGGACAGTGCCACCATTGACCCAAAATAATAATAATAATAATAATAATAATAATAATAATAATAATAATAATAATAATAATAATAAAATAATAATAATAATAAAGAACAAGACAACTAAAAAAAAATTTAAAAAAATTGACAAAAATATCCATGATCAGGCTACCAGAATATGCATCGGAAATGCATTTATTCACTAGCTGGTAAATGAGGTTATTCTTTGAGACTAAATGATTACTTTGGGTCCTTATTTGAGACAGACTCCATTTCAGGTCCTCTTTCAAGAAAATGAAGGCACGTTGGGTCCTTATTTGAGACAAACTTCACTTCTGGTTCTCTTTTGAGAAAATGATGACACTATAGGTCCTTATTTGAAAATTTCCCTTGACACAACAAATAACTTCCTAATAACAAGAAGTTACTCTATGATCTTCTATATAAACAACACTTACCTACAAGAAGTTATATATCTGAAAATATCACTACTCGATAGTTAAATGCTAGTGTCGATGACTTCATCCCCGGTAAAGGGATCTCGTCGATAATTGATGTTAGATATTGATAACTTTATTGGAGAGTTATTGAATCTCTTCATGTTGCCAACTGTTATTGTTAAATTATGTCTCGAGTTTGAGCGTTTGCAAAACACGATCCGCTTAGATAAAAAAATTTATTATTTGATCATGAAAATATTTTTCTAATAAAGATAATATTCAAGATTACGCACAAGAAAAGAAATTCGAAATTCTTTTTAGGTCTTGGATGTCTTCGGTCAACAGAAGAAGATTCAAGTAAGGGTTTTAAGCCTTACATGCAAAAGAAGCCTAGGTCACGTTGAAGATTTAAGTCGGTGGGCCCAGGTCAAATTTTTGACCAGGGGCACACATATAAAAAGCAGAACAAGTCGCACGAGAAAGACGTCCAGAAAGAAGCCGTGCGAAGCGTTGAACAAGAATGCGAAGCCGTACCTACGCGAACCAAAGACGAACGCTGGAGTTCTTGATTTTGGCGTACATAGAACGTTTTTATTTTGAGCTTAAACGCGTGATGATTTTGTGCTGTAAGTTTATGTCCAAGTGAGTTATTTATTTATAAACACTTTGGGTTTGGGTTTAAATCTAGATATGGAAAATACTCGAGTGTGTGAGTGATTGTAAACTTTAATTCTCCTATTATAGTGGATTATTTGCTATTGGCTCTCCTCGTGGACGTGGGTATCGATACTTGGACCGAATCACGTACATTTCTGATGTCCTTATTACTTCACATTTATTTTTCTAGTGATTTTGCAATGACATAAATTGTAAGACCATGTCATTTTTACATATTATATTCCAACATTTCTGATGTCCTTATTCTTCTTGCCCAGATCAAGAACACCGGACTTGAGGAAAGGCTAGCGAGCGCTAGCCACTGGTAAGGGCCGGCAAGGGCTTGACACCCATCGTCGGCAGCGAGCGAGGGCTCCACACCCATCGCTAACAACGAGCAAGGGCCATCGAGCCCTCGCTAGCCATGGGGGAGGGGGGCCGTCCAAATCAAGGCCCTACAAGAAGGTCCTCGAGAGCAAAAGGGGTAGCCGAAGAAGTCGTCGATCTAGGAGCGATGGTGGGAGGAAGGGATGAAGAAAGCAACACAGGCATCCTAATCGTAGTCCTAGCAGAAGACAAGGTTGTTGATGGAGCAGCAGGCGGAGGTGGGGGAGGTCGCCCCTCACGGCCATTAGCGAGGTCACCCCTCACCAGCCCTAGGCAAGGGCTCGCCCAACTCATCGGCCACTGATAAGGGCCGACAAGGGCTTGCAAACCCTCATCGGCAGCCAACGAGGGCTTGATAGCCCTCGCCAGTCGCAACCGAGGCCACCCTCGTTAGATTTGGCGAGGGTCGGCCTACAAGCCCTCACCCACGGTTAGCGAGGGCTTGGTGGCCCTCACTTACTGCTAATGATAGGCGTCCAACTCTTGCCGACCCTCACTAACGGCCAACACTCGTTGGCCCTTCCCAAGTCCAATATTCTTGAGAAGAAGACAAACAGAGGACGAAGAAGATGATGGACAGTGCCACCATTGACCCAAAATAATAATAATAATAATAATAATAATAATAATAATAATAATAATAATAAAGAACAAGACAACTAAAAAAAATTTTAAAAAAAATTGACAAAAATATCCCTGATCATGCTACCAGAATATGCATCGGAAATGCATTTATTCACTAGCTGGTAAATGAGGTTATTCTTTGAGACTAAATGATCACTTTGGGTTCTTATTTGAGACAGACTCCACTTCATATCCTCTTTTGAGAAAATGAAGGCACTTTGGGTCCTTATTTGAGACAAACTTCACTTCTGGTTCTCTTTTGAGAAAATGATGACACTATAGGTCCTTATTTGAAAATTTCCCTTGAAACAACAAATAACTTCCTAATAACAAGAAGTTACTCTATGATCTTCTATATAAGCAACACTTACCTACAAGAAGTTATATATCTGAAAATATCACTACTTGACAGTTAAATGCTAGTGTCGATGACTTCATCCCCGGTAAAGGGATCTCGTCGACAATTGATGTTAGATATTGATAACTTTATTGGAGAGTTATTGAATCTCTTCAAGTTGCCAACTGTTATTGTTAAATTATGTCTCGAGTTTGAGCGTTTGCAAAACACGATCCGCTTAGATAAAAAAATTTATTATTTGATCATGAAAATATTTTTTTAATAAAGATAATATTCAAGATTACGCACAAGAAAAGAAATTCGAAATTCTTTTTGGGTCTTGGATGTCTTCGGTCAACAGAAGAAGATTCAAGTAAGGGTTTCAAACCTTTACCTGCAGAAGAAGCACGTTGAAGATTTAAGTCGGTGGGCCTAGGTCAAATTTTTGACCATGGGCACACATATAAAAAGTAGAACAAGTCGCACGAGAAAGATGTCCAGAAAGAAGCCGTGCTAAGTGTTGAACAAGAACGCGAAGCCGTACCTACGCGGACCAAAGACCAACGTTGGAGTTCTTGATTTTGGCGTACATAGAACGTTTTTGTTTTGAGCTTAAACGCGTGGTGATTTTGTGCTGTAAGTTTATATCCAAGTGAGTTATTTATTTATAAACACTTTGAGTTTGGGCTTAAATCTAGATGTGGAAAATACTCGAGTGTGTGAGTGATTATAAACTTTAATTCTCCTATTATATTGGATTATTTGCTATTGGCTCTTCCCCTGGACGTAGGTACCGATACTCGGACCAAACCACGTAAATTTCTGGTGTCCTTATTATTTCTCATTTATTTCTCTAATGATTTTACAATGACATAAATTGTAAGACCATGTTGTTTTTGTGTATTATATTCCAACAGTTATAACCAAATTGTTTTTATTGACTCAATTTATTACTTGCCAATAATAATCAAATGTCGATCATTTTTTTAATGTAAACACCTGGAAAGAGCAAAAATAGAGTCAATGGAGAGTGGTTGCATGAAATTACCCAGTACTATGTTACTTCGTGTGTTGGTTGGTGGAGAAGCAATGGGCAATAAAAAGAGCCTTCCAACTGAAGTACATTACCGTTGTTGTGTTTGCCAACCTATCCCGTGATTTTTCACTAGCCACAATCAATTCTTATTTATATAACATCGTGAATGTTAAAATATTTAAATAATAAATCACGCATTTATTTAATAACTTAAAATTTTAAAATAATTAACAGTGGTTTCACAAAATTTTACATGATATTAAAGTAGGAAGTTTTGACTTCAATTCTTTTTAGGCTTTTCTATAAAGGTGAGTATTTTAATTTTGACAAATATTATCTACAATTTTTTTTTCTGTCACAAATATTAGCTACAATGATTGCTATGTTAATTATCGATTTAGTTCGATCCCATGGTACTTGCAGCCCAAACCAAACAAATCGGTCTAGAAAAATCTCTAGCTCAAACCTATATCAAATCAATAAAATCACAATTCAGACTGAACCAATAATAATCTGGTTTGATTTCCCACCATCATAACCAAGCCGACCAACAAATAAGAAGTTCAATACTTACCAAGGCTATAAAACTTTTATGTAAAATGGATACCATTAAAAAGCAAACAGCATTTTATAAAAGCATTCAAGCAAAGGAGTTTAATCGCAAAAAAAAATCAAATTAAGTATCCTTAACATATAAGATACCTATCCATCTAGCTAAAGTTAAGAACACGAAAAGGCACAATAACTTTTTATGGTGATTATTCAAGATTCTACATATCTATTAGCAGCCCACATTTAATCCAATTGTAGAAAGACTATAAGTCAATAAGACAGGAGTTTTATTAATTTCATACATCGATTTGGTTTGAGCTTATTGATGTGAAATGTATAATGCTGAAACCAAAGCAATGGATTGGTACTTAATTCTCTCAAACTGAACATACCCAATCTCGTCAGTTCGGGTTTCAGTTTTCGGTTGCCATGGAGGCTTCTAATTAAAGACAACAAGTGTAGTCCAATGAAATTTCTCATCTTCTTTCTACGTCCGTTAGTTAGCATTTAATAACCGGAATTTCCGACACAAGGGCTTTCTCCACTTGCGCGAGAGAGAGAGAGAGATCAACCATTGCCCTCTCTCTCTCTCTCTCTCTCTCTCTATCTATCTTCTCCGGACAATGCGCTTCGTACTAGAGAATCGACAGAACTCCGATGGCCCAGCAGGCAAGAAGCTTCACCATCATTAGTAAATGCTCTACCGGACACAAGCATATGGTATTCCGATTCACATTAGATTTCACACTACACGTCTTCGGTCAGGTCAACAGCTTATGCTAAAAAAGCTTCCCCACCACACTTACTCCATCACAGAAGCTATAAAATGGCCTTGGCACCCATCTTCTGCTGTCACATTCGATCAGCCTTTTTTCCCTATTTCCCTCGTCCGTTTCCAAACTTTTTCTTGGAGCAATGTTGGATCTCGTCGTGGAGTCGGTAACTCAGGCGGCATCCAACCCTCTCGCCGTCTTCTGTTTCTGCAATCTACTCATAGTCATCATCCTCATGTCCCCGAACCCCAGCTCGGATTTCCACGAGACAAGCGAGTTTCATCTTCCAGTAGTCACCCACGACAGAGTGATGGATGAGCAGAGAATAGACATGGAGCAGCCGCCCGAAGATGAGGAGACGTCGCCGGAGGTTATGGAGTTGTGCGTCGATGGAAACTTAGAAAAGGAAGGGGGGAGCTACAACGGTGAGGGCCAAGACGGTGAGGTTATGGAGTTATGCGTCGATGGAAACTTAGAAAAGGAAGGGGGGAGCTACAACGGTGAGGGCCAAGACGGTGAGGTTATGGAGTTATGCGTCGATGGAAACTTAGAAAAGGAAGGCGGGAGCTACAACAGTGAGGGCCAAGACGGTGAGGTTATGGAGTTATGCGTCGATGGAAACTTAGAAAAGGAAGGCGGGAGCTACAACAGTGAGGGCCAAGACGGTGAGGTTAAGGAGTTATGCGTCTATGGAAACTTAGAAAAGGAAGGCGGGAGCTGCAACAGTGAGGGCGAAGCCGGTGACAAAGACGACGGCGAGAGTAATAATGAAGACGACGATGAATTCAGAAGAAGAATCGAAGCTTTTATAGACAAGGTCAATAGGGGGTGGAAGGCAGAGAAATTGAGAACGCTCTATCTACGTGAGCAAGAGCAAGGGGATTTGTTAGTTTCTTATTAAAAGCCTGCTTGTTTATGTTCTTGTTTTCCTAGACACTCTATAGTTGTTTCGAAATCAGCTAGATGCCTGATAGGGAAAGAGATGTCGATGCCTCGAATCTCTTACAGATGCTCCCGAGCTATCATGTAATGAATGATGGGGAGCATTCGAGATTTTATGTTGTAACTCTATACCTTTATACGACATTCAAATACAGTCTGACCAATTGTTGGCTGAAATCGCTCATGTTTAGGATTGTATTGAAAAAATTAAAAAGTTTGTAACTGAATTGGCATCCATACAATAAATTTATGATTGAATTAGAAATTTTCCCTATTTTTTTTCTTGTCCAAAATTTGCATGAATAGCACAATTTGTACCTTTTCCAATGTCTGATGAAGTACTCCAAGCTTGACTAACCTGCGCGAGCTTGAGTATAAGCCAAATAATATGTCCTAGTTTCGACAGTGGTGTACTCTTTCCTCTCTTTCATATTTCAAAGTTATTAACCTATCGATTTCGATTTCTTTAAAAGAATTTCACATCAATCCTATTCATTTTGCCCAACACCAAACATCAGTTTACAATAGAAGTGATCATACGGTGAGCTTGAAGTGGATGGGACCCTAAAATTAGGCCTAACTTGTTGTCCAAACTCGTCATCTTAATATAAATCTTTTGATTTTTGCCGGACTTTTATGAATGATCTTGTCAAAGATTGACGCAACATTACTCTTTGGGCTCATTTAGCTCTGGGGGCCGAGGGGCTTGGGGGCCATGAGCGCTAGGCCCAAGTTGGAAGTATCTGACAAATGGATGGGGTATGAGCGTATGAGTCCCAAGACGCGCAAATGAAATAGCTTGACCTCTACAAACTCATTCACGACCTCTTCGGGTGCATTTGGAAAAAGTTTTGGGAAAAGTCCTAAGACCTTTGAGTTAAAAGAGTTTTTCAAAATGTAAAGTGTGTTTGGTAAATCTATTTGTGAAAGTCCATTGTGAAGTATTTTTGTGCAAAATAGTGTTTGGGTAAATCAAATTTGCAAAAGACTTTATTATTAAAAAAAAAAAAAAATAAATAAAAAAGGAGAGTTGTTCGGCCAAGGGCTTCGCCGCTAGCAAAGGATAGGCGATCCAGCGAGAGGGAGGCGATGCGACGAAGGGCAGCATCCGGCTAGGGTCCCCGTGCAGAGGACACGGCGACCCTCACCGTGCCATCGTGCGACCCACCACGCCGCAGAGGTCGCTTGGGTCGCCGCAACCTCCGACGACCTCCGCGACCCAGATTTGGGCCGCAGCGAGGTCGTGGGTCACCGGAGGTCACAGCGATAGACCTCACCGCAACCCAGATCTGGGTTGCGACAACGTTGTGGGTGGCCTGGGTCGCCGCGGCCTTTGGTGACCTCCACAACCCAGAGGGTTGCGATGAGGTCGTGGGTTGCGAGAGGTCACGGCAACCGACCTCGCCGCGACCTAGGTGACCGACACGACCCAAATCTGGGTCATGCAACTGGTTGGCGACAGTCGCCGAGGTGCCACGACCACACCAACCTCTCTTCAACCCGTCGTTGACCCATCGCAACCTTGCTAGCCAACATCAGAGAATCTAACGAAGAGGAAGATAAACAATGCAACTGACCCTTCTGAAAATGCTGAAAGCCCAACAGCTTAGAATTTGCCTTGGACTTTCAGCCTTTGGAAGGCCTACATTTCTTCAATGCAAGTTTTAAAAATGCTCCCAAACACCCAATAATTGAGTAAATGGGCTTTGGACACCCAAAGGTACTTGGCAAAGTTGGTGCCAAACGCACCCGATCATCCCCAAATAATGTCATGAGCTTTTCCCTCACAATTGGTGCCGTTCGTTGAGGTGTCAGGGGATTGCCAGCACAAGAACTGGACGTCGCTCATTAGAATCTCATTAATTATGTGTAAAACTGCTTTAAGTCAAGATACTACACAAAGCAAAGTCTCAAACTTAACTGGTTAATGGAATTTGTAGGTTGTCCCACTCTAGATAGCCAAGTCTCCATGCTTTCGTCCCCCTAATTTATAATAAAAACATGACATGACCTAAAGTCTTCATTGACCCAAAGTTCTCCATTGACCCAACTAACTGTATTATTCCTCATTTACTATTCAATGTGAAACCCTGCTTTACTAATGCCTCACATAGAAGTCAACACATAGAATTCAAACTTCCCCAGAAAAAAATTAAAATAGAGTCAACAGAGTCGTTGCCTGAAATTACCCCGCACTCCGTTCCTCCATGTGTTAGTTGGTGGACAAGCAACGGGCTATGGAAGGGGTCTCCCAACTAAACTACATTACCATCATTGTTTTTGCTGACCATCCGGTCCGGTGATGTCAATCGTTGACGTAGCAATTGGTCGTCACATCGCGTGCTTCTCGTTTCTTGGAGGCTCACTTGGTACTTTCATTTTGACCTAAAAGTCGATTCGAGACGTTAATTTAAGGGCATGATTCGGTTTGTTCTAGAGAGACTTTCAGCCCGAACTGAACCAATCCTCGTGGAAAAGTCTCTAACCCAAACCTAAACCGTAATAGTTTTGTCATGTAACGACATTAGAAGCTACGAGGTGGTGGGAGATTGCATTGCCATCTGGGTCTCTCTCCAGACAATGCACTTGATACTCAAAAATCGAGAGAACTTCGATGGCCAACTTAGCAAGAGGCTTCACAAGTATTAATAAATGCTCTGACAAAACAAGCACATGATATCCCTTTCCTCAGTAGCTTTCACGCTACACCTCTTTAATCAGGTCAACAGCTTATGCTAAAAAGGCTTCTCCGTCACACTTCACCACAAATATAAAAGTGCTCAAACGAAACGAGCATATCATATCCCAATTCTCGTTTGCTTCAACACCACATCTCTTTTTATCAGGTCAACAGCTTATGCTAGAAAAGCTTCCCCAGCACACTTCTCTCTCACAGAAGCTATAAAAGGGCCTGGCAGCATATCTTCTGCTATCAAATTTGAAGCATTTTTCCTTTTTTTCTCGTTCCTTTCTGTTCCGAATTTTCGTCGGAGCAATGTTGGATCTCACCGCGGAATTGGTAGCTCAGGCAGCATCCAACTCTCTCGTCATCTTCTGTTTCTGCAATTTACTCATAGTCATCATCCTCATGGCCCCAAAACCCAGCTCGAATTCCAACGAAGGCAGTGAGTTTCATCTTCCAATTCTCACCCACGTCAGTGAGATAGACGAGAAGAGAATAGACATTGAGCAGCCACCCAAACATGAGGAGACATCGCCACAGGTTATGGAGTTATGCATCAGTGAAAACTTAGAAATGGAAGGCAGGAGCTACAACAATGAGTGTGAAGATGATCACGATGATGACGGCAAATGTAATAGTGACGACGATGATGAATTGAGAAGAAGAATTGAAGCTTTTATCGACAAGGTAAATAGGGAATGGAAGGCAGAGAAATTGAGAACACACTATCTATGTGAGCAAGTGGATTTGTGAGCCCTTTTTGTACTAAGTTAAAGAAACTCGTGCTGGAATTTGACTCCCAATCTTTGTCGTAATTATGATATGAATGACTAATGTCCAGTATCAGTCACCCAAAAAAGCTAGTGAAAAAATTATTGCTCAAAACAAGAAAGTTTTTCCACGGTCAACTCTCTGTCCATGGGAGGGAAGGCTAATCATGATGCAAGCAACTCATGAACAAAATAGACGGTAAGTGGCAAAAGATTCACAAGAACTTAGCGTTTGCAGAAGAAATTAACAGTGGAAATATTACTGTCCTGAATGCGTGATCCTCCCAACCGATCAAAAGCTAACTTTTTAAGCATCATCTCTGATGGTTTTTTAGACAAAATTTAGTTTTCCAGGTGTTTGAAAGGGAAAATGTCAGTAAAAAGACTTGCATCGACCGAGAGGGGTAACATAATATGAGGAGGAAAAAAAATTCCCATGCACATGAAAGGGAGAAAATCTGAAAAAGCAAATGTTATATTGAAAATATGCAGTCGATCATCATCCAAGATCCGACAATCTATTGGACTGCAAGCCACTGCCGCCATAGTATTGCTTCGTAGTTTCCCGTGAAAATTCAGCAAAAGTCATCCCATCTTTCAATCGTGAGAAAAGGGGAGGGACTGTTTTCTGGATTTCATCAATCAGTTTCATCCTGTTTTGCTCAGCAAGACAAGTGCTATCAGTAGCTACTTCAGGGTATGACAGTAACTGATCCATCGGATAATCAGATAGAGAGAAAGTTTTACTCCATGCAGGCTGCAAGAAAACAACAAAAGTTTCCCTGCTCACATTATCAACTTTTGGTGGTCTGCACACACAGTGAAGGGTTGAGCGTAGCTTGCCCCTGGACAAGACATCAGCTGCTTCCCCCACTTGAATTATGAAACTTTCAGGAGATGTCTTCACCATAAAGACATTATTTCTAATGGGATTGAGAATTTGCAAGTATGTCAGACCATCCGGGCAAGGACACTCTTTAACACTGGCTGCCGAAGCTTCAAGATCGGAATTTGGCTCTGGCGGACAAGCAGGTGAAAGAAACATAGGAGCTGTTAGAACAGTGAAAATGCCATAGTCATAATGCCACTGCTGCCATAGAGTGGAATTGGACCCACAAGACCTGGCTTCACCGCCAATTGTCTTCTTCTGAGGAATTAGTCGTGGTTCTCTTCCATTACAGAAAGCATGTTCATCTACCTTCTTTTGTTTAGCAATTCCTCGCTTGGATCTGAATCTTCTTCCATCCTGTTCAAGAACAAGGTTCTCTGCTCTTGAATGGTAGTGAATAAGACGCCCCTTAGCAGAGCACGATTCCACTAAGCTTTGTTCTAACTCATGGCCACCAATGGCCTCATCACATATTCGTGCAAGACCCAGCCCAAGTTCCATCATCAAGGAACCTAGCTTCTTGAAAACAAACCCAAGATGATCAAACTCTTTGTCCTGAAATTCCATTGTAACATTCATGTTAATATTGTCCATTTCTGAATCTAAACTATTTATGTTGCTACTTGCTTCGCTTTGAGCAAGCTCCACACCTTGTGCGTATCTCAATTGCATAGCAAAAGAGGAGACATTCCTATGGGGATCCTTCATGGGAACATCAGTCCCCAGCTGATGAACCTGATATAAAAAACAAGAGAATCAGATACCCAAACCCAAAAGGAAAAGATTAACAACTACATAAGAGATAACAAATACCAAGGTTCGTATAACGAGAAGGAATATGCACGAACAACACAGTACACAACATTGAGCATTTGGACTAAAGATAAAGCTCAACCAAACTTTCTGATAACAAATTCTATGTCATCATTGACCTTTGAAGTTTCGGAAGCTGATCCCTGTCCTCCCACTCGCTAACCTCATTCCTTCCACTCTCCTTCACAACTTGAATTTTTTAAGTTCCACCTGATTTTTCCTGATCTCTATGTTCTAGCAACCTAATCAAGATGCCAATATATCCTACAGGTTATATCCATGATCGATGAAATACAAATTCGCACAAGTTGCACTTCCACCAATTCGAGCATATTTCATACAATGTCTCCACTTCAGCTCCTCCAACACACCACAGAAGCATCCGCAATGCTGACAAATTGCCAACCATACAGGGCGAGAGACAAAGCAACACAGAGTCATTTCCGAACCCACATAAGTCATTAAGTATATCACGCGTACGGCACGAGATGATAAGCTCGCCAACAATCCAATCTCAAGTCTACAAACTACCATTTAGCGGCCGGCCTAACTTTTCCATTCTCTTCATCGAATACGAGTTGCGGAATTGGCGCCACATAATCACCGACCACTGCCGCGCAAGTACATATTCCTAGAAACAAAAGGAAGGCCAGTGATCGGCGAGGATACCTGGAGAACGCGCCGGCGACGCTCGGGATCGAGGAGAGCGAGGCGGCGAGCGAGGGGAAGGAGCTCCCGGCGGAGAGCGGGAGCCTCGGGGACGTCCCTCACGCACAGCAGGCCGGGGCCGCCGGGGCCGAGAGCCTCCATCAAGCTCCCCCGGATCGTGTCGAGCCGCCGGAGCTCCGGCGGCGGCGGCGGCGGACGGCGGCGAGGCGACGACAGGAGGACGAGGTCGGAGTAGGAGAGCTCGTAGGGCTGCATCACCGTCGCCGGCGCTGCTTCCGCTCGCTCCATCGCGTTCGTACGTATCTCGCCGTCCGCTGCCGGAGATACTGAAGTGACGACCGGGAAGCGATTCCGGCGGAGGGCGCGTTGCGAACTTTGGGTCTCTCGACGCCTCTGCTAATATTTACTTTCAATTTTCTTATTCTAGAAATTACTAAGTATTCAAAACCCTTCAAATTTAAAGAAAAAATATTAAAAGTCTCTAAACTCGAAGCAAAATGTACTTGAAATTATTTTCTGGCATTATTTGAAGTTTGGTGTGACACGTAATATTCGACACATATACCAATTTATGGCTTTCGTGGCATTAATCAAATTTAACCAAAACTAATCAAAAGTAAATTCGTCATAAATATATCAAAATAAAGAATATATCAATTTAAAATTATTGATAATTAAAAAATTAATTTTAAGTAAATTTGTAATATATGTATTGGATTTTTTATAATATTAACCTCACCATTTTTTATCATTTTTATGACAATTTTTACTATTTTATGCCCGATCAGAGAAAAAAATCAAAAACGAAACACGCTGGAATTGAATCGTTGATCGACACAGAATTTAATAGGAAATATGCCATTGCTCATGCTGGGTCCACAAAATTAGAGATGTAGCAAAGATCTGAAACCGAAACAAAGATTTTCTTCATGGACCCTTACGTCAATCTTCATGTACCATCTGGTTCTTTTCAAAAATTCAGGAATCATGATGAGTCGCCACCATGATCGACTCACAAAGCATGAACACAAGCATGAAGCTCGAGCCTCGCATGTTGCGTGGCAAGAAACAGTAGATCTCTGCATAGACACCGATGCTTGACGATTATTCAAGCTCCAAATCACGATTTACTAAATAGAATCGCTTCCGGGAAGATATCAACCCTTAGACGGATGAAGTTTAAAGATCACCCCCTTGATACATGGCCAGCAGTCTAGCATGACTGAACCTTCCATCTAGGAATGTCAAAAGGCAATCCAAGAACATCACATTCAATGGATACAGATATCCAAATACATCAAGACTCAAGAACCCACATCAACAAGACCACCCGAAGTAAGTTCCCAGCACATACCGGCGAATTTCTATTTCTCCACACTCCATACATACCGCATACTACCTCGTAATCTAAGACATGTAAACCTAAAGACGCCAAAGAGGTCATGTACAAGTATATTACCATTCACTCAAAACCAGCAGCTCACTTCACTGTGGTATCCTTGAAGCTCTTGGCCAACCAGATCGCAGTTTCTCTGGGCGAGACCTTCTCGGGTCCGAATGGCTTTAGCAACACGCCAAGCTCATCAAACCTCTGCTGCTGCAACAGCCGCGCACTGAATTCCAGCAACCCTTCCAATGCCTCAGCTCGCTGCTGGTACGACGAGGTGTCGAACCGGTGCTGCCCCAACTCGAAAGATGAATGGCTTGCAACATCAACTTCATGGTTATGCTTAGCATGGTGGGCCTTATCGAGAATCTGGACTGTGCACTTGTCCTTAGTGATTGAACGGACGGTCTCAGGTGAGGTGGATGAGCACTGAGGAGACGTTGAACGATTTCTTGGAATGGGTAAAAGGGAGTCTTCAGGAGATGTTAAAGGAAATTCTGCTATCTTGTCAATTCGTGGGGAATTGACAGAGACATCTGGAGACTGGATTCTGTGAAGGAAGCCTGCACTTGTCCTGTATGGAGTTGCAGAAGCCACGGATGTTGCTGATAATGGAAGAGAGACTCTGCGTGATGGTTGAGAAGTATTTCTTGGAGTGCGTGACTGCAGATGCAAAAAATTATTGGAACACATGAGATCCAAAAAGGAGAGTTAAATTTATGCACAAGCTATGAATACAGCAAACAAAAAAAGGAAATCAGCTATGCTTCCAACATGTCAAAGCAATTCTCTCTATCAAGTTAGAAAACTTATAAGATGCACTTCCCCTTCACTAAAAGCTTAGGTCTTGCATAATGTCATATGAATAACTATAGCAACAATGTGACAGATATAGACAAAGGCTGACAGCTGTCAAGTTTGACAAGGCACGCATGTAATACAACAGAAGCCGGGGAAAAAAAAAAACAAAAAAAGAATGCCCGTCAAGGAAATTTCCTGAAATAGCTACTAATTTATGAATTTGATGACTAGAGATGGATAGCCCTCAGAGGACACTGCATATGCAGAAGAAAATAGAATGAGTTCATTAGGTCTTCATCCTTCGTTTATAACTTACCACTTCGCGTTTTGGAGCCACGTGGGACGTCTTTGACAGAGTTGACTGCTTCCTGGGAGCAGCAGTAGTTTTTGCTGGGTTCATTCTTGGGCTTTTGGCTATGCTTGGAAGCTTTGCGAATTTAGAGTCGAAGGCCACATCTTCTTCTGAGGAATGGTCGACTGATAACTCCGCAAACTTATCAGTAATAATGGAGAAATTCCGTGCTCTTCGCATAGAGTAGAAAGAATCGTGTTCAGTTCCAGAAATGCTAGGATTCAAGGTCCGGTCATTACTGAACGACCACCTCTTTTCTCTATCTAATGAAATGGAAACAGGTTCTGGCTCCACAAATCTAATTTTCTTCATATAATTAGACTGACACCATTCCATAGGGTAAGTACTCCTTCTCGGACTATTCAATTTGAGATGAACCTCAAGAACATAAGGTTGAAGATGGGGATGATTGAGCAACTCCGCAGCCTGTGAAAGACAGCATGCTTCAACTTTGTGAGTTAATAGAACAAGATAGAGGTGAACAATGCCCCATGTCATCTGAAACAACCTAAAACTAAGCAATCAAATGGAAATAGAGAATAAAAATAGTGTACATTAAAAACATTATCTTCAAGACAAAGTCAACCTCAACAGGAACGCGTAAGACAACAACAAATGTAAGTTTGAGAGAAGCAGGAAGAGGGACGTACACTGGGCCTTAGCTCAGGATTTTTCCGCAGCATACTCTTGATGAGCCCTCGCCTGAAGAACAATAAACAGGATGAAAGACCAGATTAATACAGCATGACCAATTTAATAATTCAAAACATGCCAATAACTTCAAGTTACAAGCAATTTGAAGAGATAAGTAGCCATTGATGCATAATGGCATTCCACAATATGGACTGTAAGGGCAAGATATCTCAGGTACATAGAGAGAACTCACAGGGCACCAGTGTACATTGTTGGCAATGGAGCTATGATAGACTTATTTATCTTGTTAATGAGAGCTCGCATATCCTGTTCAGCAAAGGAGACAGTGGTAAATTTAAATGTTTGGACATGTATAAGTTTTGAAGAAAATTTAATGAATCCTTAAAACTTTGTAAAGCTCTCCATGCATCTTAAACTATTAATTGCAGTTCATGGTTTGAGCTCAACATGCACTTATTTAACTCTCTTCAGAAAATGAACAAGCAAACCAAACCATATACAATGTGGCTTCTCTGCATTCTGAAGCACTAAAATAATCTGAGAGCATGAGCTCCACTGCAATTCAGAGGAATAGGCCAAACAACACTAAGATCGGAAAGCACCGAGGAAATATTGCTCTGTCTATGCAGAAAACCTTACAACAATACAATTTTCAAAAAAAAAGAACTTCGCCAAGATTGAAAGGTTAACATAAGGACCACACAATTTGACAACTGATAGGGAGAACAGCTTTACTGAGGTTAGTTTAGTTCAAGAGGGACATAAGATAAGTTGTAACACAGAGAACTAACATAATATTATCAGAAACGATGTCTGAAAAGCAAAGCAAATTGAGAACCTATGTAAGCTTTTTGTCATCAAAAAAGAAAAACTTACAAAAGCTCTAAATGCAGGTTTGTGAGCAGTCATTTCATATATGCAGCATCCTGCAAAGAAAGTCTCACTGTAAAACCAGAAATTTAACTGAATGTGCAAGCGAGTGCTTGGATATTCACAAAGCGATACCTAGAGACCAAATATCTGATTTTGAACCATATGGTATATCTGCCAAAAGCTCTGGGCACATATAACTAGGAGTACCAACGACCTGCAATGGATAGAAACAACTAATTATAAAACCTCACAGGAAAGAAGAGAAAGTTAAGCTCCTCTACACCATCATACTCACCGAAGAAGCAAGATCATCAGAAGTCAACAGCTTGGCAAGACCAAAATCACCTGCACCAGCATGTACTTCATTTCGCATAATTGCAACACCATAATCACGGAATATAAACATACGCGGAACCAATTCATTTAGTGAGAATCTTCGAGCAAAAGAAAAGGAGTGCTGGCAAAAATGATTACTTACCTACGCGTATGTTCTGATCCTTTGTCAAAAATATATTCGAACACTGAAGCAAATTGGAAGATCTTTAGCTCATCGGACAAGTTGCAAATTGGGACATGAAACAAGTAATACCCTCTCACAAACTGCAGTAAAAGATGCCAAAATACCTTGACATCACGGTGGAGAATATGATTTGAATGCAAGTAATCAAGTGCCATGAGCAGTTGCACCAGCCACTTGCAAATTTTCTGCAAATCATTCAGGTTTCCAGTATGAGATTGAAATAGAGTACAACACTTAGATATCAGACAGATACCATGATCATGAATATGAGATTATAACGTAAAAACTAAGGTGGGAGTATCAACCTCTTCTGGAAAGTGGTTTCCGTTAGCCCTTTTTATAGCTTCTGCCCTAAATAACAAGTAGCAGTATGCTGATGTCACCAAAATTGTAAAAGGATTTATCAAGAAATGATCTTCTCAGTAAATAATGGGATGTGCTTACATATCTCCTCCCTCGCAGTAACCTATTATTATGCAAACATAGCAACCCTGAAAGTGCAATTAGGAGTCATTAATTATAGAACCAAACATTAGTTGCAATGTGACATACCAAGAGGAAACAGTAAGCTAAAAAAGCTATTCAAAAGGGGGAGGAGAAAAGAAACTAATAGAGACGTGGATTCATATTGATACAAGTAGCTTACCTTTTCTACCCAGGAATCTTTGTACTCCACAATAAAAGGATTACGTACTTTAGATATAAGCTCCATCTACATATTTAAGAACAAAAGAATGCATCAGAACCACTGTAAAAAATGCTAAGAACAGATCCACGAATTTAAGAGATGACTAACCTCTTGGTAAGCAGATCGACGGGCCCTATCAGTTTGGCGAGCAAGACGAATCTTTTTAAGGACATATCTGGAAGAAGAATGAAAAACCATAAGAGAATTAACATCTTCTGAATCATCAAAAGTAAGCATGTGAACCATTTTCTTCTGTATATGATGCACAAGTCAGGGGAACTCACTTCTTCTTTTCATGCTTATGCCTCACGAGAAGAGCAGACCCAAAGGAACCCTTTCCAATCTGCTCTAAAACTTCATACTGCTCCATTCCTTCTCCTTAGCTCTTCCACTAATGGGAACTACAGCTGATGCCTAGCATGTATTCAGCACATAGATCGATGCTCTCCCCAAAAAAACATATATTACAAGAAAGAGGAAAAGAATATGATGTCCTACTCCACTTGGTTCATTAAGAAGAGAAAAAAATTCGTGCGGGCATCTAATATTATACAAGAAACCAAATACACAATGAAATGAACCACTACCAAGCGACCTCCTTACTGGGAAATAAGAATGTCTGCAAACCGCAGCGTAATCATACCTTTAAAATAAATCTTATCTCAAACCCATCGACATTCGGTTGCACAGTGAACTGGCAGTTAAAAAGCCCAAAACCCTCCAACAGAAATTACTGAAATGCTAAATTCAAGCGCGAGTAAGAGAAGAGGGGATCAAATGAAGAACATGGCACTTAAGCTCCAATAACCGACTAAACATGTTCAGCACCCACGAGGGTAAAAAGGACAAGGACACTTAAATTTCTCGTTGAAGCGGCAAGAACCAACAAGAAGAAGCAAAACACCAGAGAAAAACATCGTAAGAATGTGCAGAAAAAAGGGGAAAAAAAACATACTTGAAGGTCGAGACGGTGGGATTACGAAGAACAGAGTGTCGGGTCTTTCAAGAAAACGGAGAACCCAGAACACAAGCCTGGCACTCAGCCGACAACTGCACTTCAACCATCAACGGGTCCATTTAGGTGGAAGTTCTCGTTCTGCGCAGCGTGCAAAGGTGAGGAAGACAGAGACGCGTAGCGGCAAAAAAGAACTGGAAAGAAAGCGAAAGCGGAACGCCGAGACGAGAATTCAAACGTTCAAAAACCCAAAAATTTTGGCACCCCAGAAGAAGGGTCAACTGGCACCATCCACCCGGACCACCCCCCCTTCCTTTTTTTTTTTGCCTTTTTCTTTCCCCTTTTTTTCCTCTCGTGTTCGGTTTGAATTTTGCTTGTCCTGTTCCTTTCCTCTTCCGTATTTACTTGAGAGATTCTTGAAAACGACGGCGGTGCACGGGCGGGTATGGGCAGCATCCATTCGGTAGGAAAGTAGGGCCGCCTCCGTGTCTGGCCCCCCTGCCGGAAAACGCGCTGCAGATTCTTGGCCTAAGAGCTCGTATTTTAAAAATATATTCTGATTCGATCGGATCGGATTGAATTGATAGAATGTTATTTTAAGAAAATCAAAAACATACTTAAAATTTCACTCTTTGGATTGAATTGATAGAATGTTATTTTAAGAAAATCAAAAACATACTTAAAATTTCACTCTTTCATAATTGAAGCTCTATTTATTTCATTAAAAATGTTTTTTATTATTTATTTATCGATAATACTTTATCTACGATAATTTGATGAATTATGAAAAGACTTGTTTTATTCATTTTTGTAAGTAATACGAGTAATTATTTTTAGGAAAAAGTTTTGAACCATTCATTTTATATGAAAAATGAATGCGATCTTAAATATCTTTCATATTTCAGGAAAAAACCGCAAAGGAAAAGCACAAAATTACCTCTCCCTTTGGGAAATCCTCAAACCTTCCATAGGAACTCGTCTCTTCTGTACCTGTATGGAGGTTGTCACTCAGCAGTTGAGCCACCATGAACGATGTTATGCAAATGAGCAGTTGATAATTAACAGAAACTATAAGAAAAAATTTAAAACAATGTCTTGAAGTGGTCTTATTTTTTTCAAATAAGAGCCTAAAGTAAACTTAACTTCAAATAAAGTCTTAAAGTACCATTGTTTTCTCAAATAAGGATTTAAAGTGACCGTAAAATCTCAAAGAAGATACATAAATCTTTTTTTTTTTTTTTGGTGACCCAGGAACCCCTGTGCGGGGCAAACCCGGGGTGACGCTAGCGGAGAACCCACCACCCTGACGTCACGCTTAAGATCCCGTGCGGCCAGCGGGATTCGAACTCCTCCTCTACGCAGCGGTCATGTGGGAGCCTTATCCAACCCAGGCGCACCACAGGGGCGGTGGTGAAGATACATAAATCTTTGCTAATGAGATATTATACAAGCATGTTGTTCGCACCAAAAATATTCAAAGTGGTGCATTTGATAGCCTAGCCGACAGGAGCTTGCTTCAATGAGAAAACAAACCGGAAATGGCCAAGCGTTGATGATTATCGGTCAGTAAAGTGTAACTAGTTGACAAAAATATCCAATTTTGACCGATAGAGATGTCATTGAGCTAAGTGCTAGGATGAAGAAGTCGATAAATTTAGTTAATGGAAGGACACCATTAAGGAAGTAGAGCCCATGCGACGGTCGAAGTAGCAGATGTGAGGATCCCAGAAGTTGTGACCATTTGTAAATAAGTATTGCTGAATCATAGGAGCCAACGTAGAAATTTTTTAGTTCTTACTAACCGTTAAATAAAAAGTACAAATATCCAACTTGTATTCTTTGCAATGCGTCAATCTATCCAAAAACCCACCTTATACATCTTTACTTTCAATTTATTTTTGCATTTGCAGTACTTTTACATGACTAATGATGATTCTTCTTAAATCAGTATCTTTTGATTCCTCGAAAAACACTAAAAAAGTTGTACGTTTATTGCATTGGTATTAATAAAATCTTAAACTTTTGATCGAAAATCACTAATGTGAACACTAGTCGTTTTACGTAACACGAATGACGATGATATGGCATTTTTTCATAATTTTTTTTCATTTTTTATTTTTTAATTTCTTTCTTTTCTTTCCATTTTCTCTTTATCAGTCGCCAACCACCAGCCACAAGTCATGGCCAGGATCGACTCATTAGATCTGGCAAGGGGGCCTCACCTAGTCGTAACTTGGCAAGGCCAACCCTCGCTTGTGGCTAGCAAGATAAGCGAGATTGGTGATTGGACTTGTAAAAAGAAAATGCAAAAAAAGGAAAAAAATTAATTAATAATACCCATATTAGTAGTAACCGTATCACGTAAGATGACCGACATCCACGTCAGCGATGCACGGCATAAATTGGTCAAATATATTGAATTGGTATCAATATGAAAAATTTTAAGATTAAATTAGTCCAATTAAAATGTTTATAATTAAATCGGTACTAACTCCATAGGTTTTAAAACTTTTTTAAATCAACAAAGAACAACCGTTCACAACCTTTGTCCATCCGCATCTGCCAAATCCACGTTTCGAAGGCATTTCCTAAGACTTTTCAGCGAAACACGCGGAATTTAGGGTCCAAACCTAAAAGCGAGGAGAACAAACGCTAACTACCCTCTTCAATAATGGCGTGCGTGCACAATTTCGCGTTTTTTATTGCAAAAAAGAATGCCCCCATTTTGTCCTAACGATTCCCTTTGGGGGGCTTTGACAAGCATTAATGGGCCATTCCCCGGATGCCCCCAGAGCAAAAGTCGCAACCCAATCCAATCACCGTCGTCATCATAATCGTATCGGCATGGCACAGCGATCGCAACCCCCCACCAACTCCCCCACACTAAATCCATTTCCAATCATCCCTAAATAATTGGGGCATGTGACCCTATGATCAATTGAAAATTCCCCTTAATGGTGGCCTTAATTAGTTCGCCCATGCGCATCCAATCCTTATCTACACTCGATTTGATTGCAAAGCAGATTAGACAGTGGAGGGTCCGTTGAGGTGAGCATCATTTGCCTAATCTTCCAAAGAACGATGCTGCTTTAACCGGTACAATTTCGAGTTTCGATTAGCTGCTATCCACCCCGTCCATCAATCAGAAGCTTCGCCACTAATCATGCAAGTACTTATTGCAATATTTTAAGCAATCGCAAAAAGGAACCTAATTAGATAAAGAAAGGGCGAGAAAAATTATGATGTCAAGTCTTCAACATGAAGTCGAGTACTTGATAAACCTTGTGAACATGAATTTCATAACCTCAATATACTATTTTTGATTGATTTGTTTATTGGATACCCATCTGGAAAACAAGAAGGGAATGTTGAATTATCTGATAAAGTATTTATTAATTTAGTTTCATTATGATGCTAAATCAATTTGATCTTGACAGAGATTTGGACATTTAATTTATGACTTGCATTTCGATTTGACAACTTCCTTTCATGAAATTTAATGGGTTGCAATGTAATGATTGAGAACTCTATGTTGTATCACACGTCGGTGCCGATAAATGATAAAAAATACAAGACGCTGTCTATAGAAAATGTATTGAACTCGATCATTTGTATCTCATTATTTGAACAAAATCGTATCCCTAATGTTGGCTAAGTGCATATGCCGAATTTAAAAAAATAAAATAAAAGGTCAAATAGATAGTTCCAGTACTTCGCAATTTGAAAAAAAAAAATATATATATAGAAAACTCAAAACATTTGTATCTGTACGTTGAAATACGCCCTTATTTATATTAATTAAATTACATGTTATTAGGAATTAGTTATTCATCATTTTATTGTACATATATATCCTTTTCAGTGGACATTCACTCATGATTGCTCGGCCAAGGAGACAAGCACAATTCGCGCATAGCCATCTCGAATTTGAACTTGGTCATTGAGGAATTGAACTAAACTTTCAACTAAAAAAATATGGCACTGAGGATATTCATGTTCTAAAATTAAAATAAAAACAGACAACTATGCTTTCAAACTCCTCTTTCCCAATTTTCCTATCACATATGTCCAATTTCATATGCAATCTCAATATGCGGTGCTACATCTTCACATAGTTATTGACATGCTATTCGATTCATGTCGTGAGCGAATCTCTAAACAACCGTGGTGTGTTGTGACCAGTAATGAGATTTCCTTCTCTGGTTTCAAATTCAAACTAGCAAGTTGAACTAAATTGATACCACATACAAAGCACTTGATTGATAATCCTATTTCAGATCAACACAACCAAGCAAGAATCAGCTCAAGCTTTTTGCTCAATGCACAATCCTTCAGGTCTTACGATGACGCGCCGAATAAACCGGGAGGACTCAGTTAATTCAAGGTTTCCTTTTTAAAACTCCTGTCTGGCCAATCAACTCCCTATAGAAGCGAAAGATATAGTCTCCAACCATGGATAATCTAGTGAGAGTATGCAACAATGAGGAAGAAAGAAAATATATGCAGAGAAACACCAGAGAGTAAAACATCACAGCAAGACACAATGAAAAAAGCAGCAACATTTGGTAGGATAGGGCCTTTCATGTACAAAAAGGATCTCTACACTGAAGAGACCTAGCCTCTTCTTGAAACACCAGCAAAATACGGATTTCGCGACTCTACCGTAGAAAGATTATAGACAGAAACTAGTTCTAGTAAAAACCGTGACTAACTCTATAAGAAAAGGCTCAGTCGCCTTTTGTCGGCGGCTGCATGCACGAACAGAAGGGCTTTTTCTTACCCTTCTGGTTGCTTCGGCCGTACAAATAGTCTCGCAGAAGAACACTTGTTTTCCGCTCCAGCATGCCGGTTTTCCCGCCTTTGCTTTCCTTATCCCCGTCCAGCTTCAACAAAAGCAGCTGTATTTTCTGCACCTCCAACTGTAGCCGCCCAATCCTCTCACAGCCTCGCCGAGCCTGTTCGGACATCCTCCTCCTACTGATGTTCCCGCTGTTGTCCGACTCTTTAGCAGATTTTGCATCGTAGTAATAGAAACTGTCCTCAACACTCTTCGAAAGTTTTTGATTAGTCTCCAACAAGTTAGCGATCTCTTGCTCAGCTTCTTCCAGCTGAACCTTCGCAACATCATATTCCGAGCCCTTCCCCCTTTTGGCCTTCTTGGTATTTTCCACCTTTTTCATCAAGTCCTCCACGGTTATCTGCAGGTTTGTCAGCTTTTGAGCATCCGAATCTAGCCTTTCCAGTACTTTCTTCTTGTTGCCTCCTTGAGTTTGGGACCCTCCGAAACTCCCGGAGACCTCAAGTTTGTCGACTCCCAGCTCCTTCTCAAGAAGTGACTCGGTAGAAGGATTCAGGCTCCGATGTTCCCCGTGGGCTTTGACTTCATTGAAGTCACTCGGCAAGACAGTTCCCTTTTGCGCTTTCCCGATTTTGACCTCGGGGCTCCCATTCTTTTCGGTGCTTTCCCACAACTGAAGCGTTTGATCATCAGCCTCCAAAGTTCCTCTCCTGCTCAAACCTTTTGACGAGCACTCAGAGATCTGGTCGAGCATGATGTCCTTAGTCAAAAGTTCGTTCTCCGCTTCAGTTATCTCAGTTTTGGGTTTTTGCAGCATCACACCATTTGCAATACCATTGTTAAGTCCACCAGGTCCATTATGGCTAAGTGAACTGTTTTCTTGATCCAAGCTGATTTTGGATTTTAACCTCTCAATCTCCTCCATCGCGGCCTCTAGTTCAGACTTAGTTTGCGATTTTTCTAGGGTCGCAGCCCTCTCCATTTCCAGAAGTGCCGTTTCGATGGTCTGGATTCTCCTATGCAAATCCTGGATTTCTGATGATCCGTCTGGTACAGTGGGTGTACTATCTTCAACAGCCTCTAGATCTTTACCAATCTCCAGGTCACCGGTCGCATTGGCATCCTGAAAATAGGTAGGAAAAAAAACCATGAATGACATCAACAATCACAAATAACTAGCACAAGAAAATATTTCAAAGCTCAAAAACTCTCAACAAAACCACAAGAAGGCAGATGTATGAACTCCATTGGGATCAAAGAAAGTAAGGAATGCTTGCTTAAACTTCCTAAAGCAAAATTGCATAGGATATTCACCAACAAAACAAAGGCTTTATCCCTATTAGAGGGAAAGCTCAGAGGTGCAACAAACATCCGATAGAGGAGAGGCCCATAAGTAACCAATGGTGACAGCCTAATTGGTAGAGGCGAGAAAATGAAGAGGTCATGCTAGAAATTTTCCTCATTCCCAAGTGAATTCTGTTAAAGGTGACCTATTAACCCATAAAAACGCAAAGCACATTACCGTAACATCGTGATCAGCAGGTTTCTTGAGTTGTTTTGACAGACCGGCAAGACTCTCCAAAGAAGATACAGAATTCCTCAAGTAACCAATATCTGACATACAACCAGAAAGCTTAGCATTTAGCCCTTCATTTTCCCCTTCCAAAGTGGAGACCCTATCCTTTAGCTGTTCAATCTCTGCAGATTTTGATTCACTTAAACTCCGGCAAGCCTCACTGAGTTCACAGATTTTCTCTTCAAGCAATGCCTCTCGCACATCCGAAAAGATTAGCTCACCTAGAAGTGCCATCGATTTGTCCCCCCACTGTACAATTTCATCCCTTTGCTTTTGCAGTTCAAGACTTAGGCTCTGTTCCCTGACTTTATAATTGTCGTGCTCTTTCTGTAACTTGGACAAATCCATCTCCAACTGCTGTTTTGATTCACACAGAATTTCGGCTTCCTTGCTTTGATGATCACAGTCTTGAGAGAGCTTGAGAATCTGCTGCAGACGATCTTCTCCCGTCGCCTGAACTTCAGCATATTCAGTCTTCAGATGGTCCAACTCATTTTGTAACCCTGTTTTCTCGGAGGCAACTGCATTTACCATCTGTTCTGCTTCCAGAAGCTTGTTTTCTGTCAGGCACAACATCTCCTTTTTACTTTCTATCTCGTCATTCAGATGGTCATTGACCGATCGAACAGATGTCAGCTCCTTCTCCAAAATCTCCACCGATAGCTCAAATTGCAACTTATCTGTTTGCATTTTCTCCAACATCTCCTTTTTACTTTCTATCTCGTCATTCAGACGGTCATTGACCGATCGAACAGATGTCAGCTCCTTCTCCAAAATCTCCACCGATAGCTCAAATTGCAACTTATCTGTTTGCATTTTCTCCAAATTGTGCTCCGCAAGTTCTAGCTTCTCCTTCAGTTCCATGTTGACCAAGTGAAGTTCTGACAACGCTATATTCAATTCCTTCAGTTCTGAAAACTTTTGAAGGACAATACTCTTGTATACGAGACAAGTGGTAGCTTCACTTATGGTTTGGTCAGAAATAATGCTATTTTCCTCTTCCAGTTTACGTGTTTCTCCACTCAAGTGCGAGACTTGATCAATCAAAGATCTTCTCTCGCCATGCACTGTGTGGTTATCTTCCTTTAGACATTGGAAAGCCCCTCGCACATCTGACAGCTGTACATGCAAAACCTTCATTTCAGTTTTCAGCACTTCCTCTCTGCAGAGTCCCTCTAACACCTTCAGTACCAGATCTTCGCTAAATTCCGTCAGTTCTTGGGTCTCCCTGTGCAATGAAAGGAATTGCTCAGACTGAACCCTGTGCTCGTCATCAAGGCTAGTCATCTTAGCCACAAGATTAGCCACCTCCAGCTCCCTCAGCCTCAGCACTGTGTCAAGGACTGATTTTTCGGTGAACATCCGAAGATTCTCCTCCTCAGTTTCAGTGAGCAAACCCTGCAAATTTTGGACCTTCTGCATGATAGGATCTAGAAGAGGTTGATCTTCCTTGAGATCATCTTGGAAGCCAGATTTTGCACCAGTTTCAAGCATCTTGGATATCTGGTACAGCCCCAAGTACAGTACATTAATGTGATCAGAGATAGACTTTAGCTCCATTTGTTGAGCAGAATTTTCATGCTCCAACTGAGCAGCTCGTTCTTCTGAGGATTTGGATGCTTCCATGAGTTTTTGACAATTTAACGTGAGGAAAGAATTTCTATCCTTCAAATCCCGTATGAACTTATGCAAGACAAAGATTTCAATCTGGAAACGCATAGTTTTATCCAATTCCTCATGGTGTTCATTTTTCTTGGACTGCAATTCCTTTTGGAGGAGAAGGATCTGAGCGACTAAATCAGCCAACTGCGCTTTACTCAGGTCCTCAAAACGGGAACGCTCCTGCCTTTCTGCATCCAAAATATCCTTCAGTTTCGAGATTTCATTCAAGACAGACGCTCTCTCATTCTCTAAAAGCAAACTTTGCTCATGCAGCCCTTTGTTTCTTCTCTCCAAGTCCTCCGTTCTCTGCTGAATAGAATCCAGTTCTGACACCAAAGTTTCCTTCTCTGTGATCAGAACCGACTTTTCATTCCCAAGCGACAGGCGAGACTCCTCTAACATCTTTGATTTTTCCCTCAACTTTTCAAGCTCTGTATTTGCATCATGAAGTGTAATTTCCAGCAGCTTGTTCTTCTCTGAAAGTTCCTGGCAAGTCTCCATTGTGGCCTGTAATGTAGAAGTCAGCATGTCCTTCTCAGCAACCAAATTTGATTTCTCTTGCAAGAGAGATTCACAGGATTCTTCCAATGAGTTCACTTTCTCTCTCACCCCTTCTAACTCTACGTTCAAGTCTGAAAGGGAATTTTCTAAGAGAACATTCTTCTCAAGAAGCCTATCCATGACTGCCAATTTCTGCAGAAGAACTGCCTTCGCACTCGCATCTTGTTCACGCAGTCCCTTCAGCTCCGAGTTCTCATCCTGCAACTCTTTCACAGATTGCCCAAAGGAGTCCGAGTCAAGGCCAACTGCATCCACCTGATCAAGTACAAAGCGATGCTTCTTGTTCAGGTCATTTAGTTCCTCTTTCAAACAGTAGATTTCTTGCTGAAGAGCATTACGTTCGTCCACACGAAGTTCAATCTCCGCCTCAAGTTTCTGTATCATCTCCCTCAGGCTTAAAATCTCCTCCTGCAAGTTCTTAATCGACAGAGATGAAGACAAATTAAGCTCGCCAAGGTTCCTGTTCTCCTCTTGAATCTTCTGAATTTCATCCCGTAAACCCCGATCACGGACTTCCATGTCATTAAGAAGTTGGTTTCTGTTTTGAAGCTGTGCAGCGAGAGACCTGAGTTCTTCCTGAGATTGGGAGTGAAGATGTTGCAGAGTCTGGAATGCAGTTTCTGCCTCCACGAATCTTAAGCGCTCTTCTTGTATGCACGTCCAAAGTTTCCCAAGCTCCTGCTGCTTTTCCGAAAGCTCCTGTGCTTGACTGGCCGTTTTCTGCGCCAAAGATTCGAGCTCTGAGTGAAAAGTCTGATTTGACCTCTCCAACAGAAGACACCTTTCTTCTGCACCTCTTAACTTTTCGACCCCATCCCCTATCTCAGAATTCAGCCTCTGGGTCTCCTCTTGGGCAATAGATAATTTATGCTCCAAATCAGAAATCGTCTTTAGGCACTGATTGCACCTTATAGCCACATCTTCCTTCTCTGCAGCTAATTTTGCAATCTCTTCCATCAAAGCTTCAACTTCTCTTTCGGCTTTATCAGCTCTCTCAACAATCTTTCTGGTGTCTTCCTCAGCTTGCATCAACTTATCCTCTATATTAGATATCCTCTCCATACACTGTTTACACTGAACAAGTGCAGCTTCCTTTTCAGCTTCTACCTTAAGAAGGTCTTGTTTAAGGGTTTCAGATTCACTTTCAGCTCGACAAGCACGTTCATTGAGTTCTTGAGCATCCTTCTGTGCAGAAGAAACACTGTTCTCGAGGTTACTCATTTTCTCCAGACACTGTTCATACTGAATAAGATTTGCCTTCCTTTCAATGTCTAATTTCACAAGGGCTTCGTTCAAAGATTCCACTTCACCCTCAGCTTGTCTTGCTTGTTCTTTAAGTTTCTCGCAGTCCTCCTGTGCACGAGATAATTCTAATTCCAGATTAGACGATCTCTCCGAGCTCTGCTGGTACTGAACTTGGCCAGCTTCTTTTTCAGCTTCTAATTCTGCAATTGCTTTCCTCAAGCTTTGGATTTCAGCTTTGGAACTTCTACCACCACCACTACTCTGCTCCTGGAAGTTGAGACCCTGCCGCACTCTTCCTTCTGCAGAGCCAAACATGTCATTAAACTGTTTCGAGCTCTTCCCACCAGTCATGGAATCAGACTCTTCCGTGAAAGCTCCATTCCTTCTTTGTAGATTGGAAGCAGGGTCTCCAGAGTCCTTACTGAAATCCTCCGAATCAAAAAGTGACCGCCCGGTGAATGACATTTCGGGTGTACGAGGATCAGACTCAGAAGCAGGCGAATCATCTGAGAGCATCTGTGGGACCTGGTTCGGGAATGCTTCAGCCATGGTTTTTTGAGCCTGGCGAAGTACACCGGTTGCATGATCATATCTCTCTGCTAATGCACGGTAGGCTCGATAGAACTCCTCAACCAGTTTCATAAGCTCTGGCCTCTTTTTGTAGTACATCTCTGCCCTCCTAGCGAAAGAATCGGCATCTTCTTCAATGAGCTTAATCATTTGGTTAACTTTTACGTCCATATCTGTTCAAGGCGATGAGACACATGCAATGTCAATCTCATGGAAGAGCAAGGAGAGAGAGGAGGTGGAAGGCATAAGAAAGCACAAAGTGCATGACATGGCATTCATAATCAAATATATAAACATAAATAAGCGCCAGAGTGTTCTCATCTAATAAGGGTCCAGTCTTGACAGAAAAGGCAAATAAACCACACTGGTAGGAGTGTTCTCATATTCATTTTTATAGATCACTGTCAGGGATGCTACTCTTTTGTGGAATAAAGAAAGAAAGTGTCATTATGCACCAAATGCAATGATGAAATTAATGAGGAAAAATCCTAGGATCAAACAAAGACATTAGTTCCAATCATTTTAAATGATGGCCGAAGCACCACCTGCATCAGTTTTCTGTTTCACCTGCTGAGCATCAACTGATGTCCAGCAAAATTAAAAGAGGAATCTCGTTGCTGCCAACGTGAGCTTTTTTGTGAAGGGAGAGGGGTGCTGAAGCATCATGCTGCCCACAAAACATTTTAGGAATAAGCTATAATAACCAACTTTGACTTGATCGTGCCGGCCGCTTCTACCTCACTTGAAGTTGTTAATGCCCATATACTTCCAACAACTGGAAATGACGCAAGCTAATCGAAGTTGGTTTTTGCAGATCAAACAATCCAAAGGTACGTGAATGTCGAAAGAGTTGTATCCTAGTTTGGCACATTTGCATCGCAATATTCAGCAATTATGTTGGAAAAGAAATAGTTTAATTTAGAATATCCCCATTTCCATTCTAAGCTAGTTGTTCAGCAGGAATGAGTGAGCAACCATTTGTTTGGTCTCAAGAATCAGAATCAGCGAAAAGAGCATTTCAGGAGCTAAATAGTGGATACACAAGTCATCACATGGCCTTCTCTCACACATCTCTTTCAGAGAATTCAGAAACATATGTTTCTGAAATGCTTAAACAATAGAAAAGCCGTGTGCATATAACATCAATACAGAAAACTCGCAATAAAGCAATTCAAGCAGTGATCACAGCATCATTAAACTCTTCCGATCCAGAAAAGAAACTAAATAGTACCTGTAAGATTTTCATGAAGCCATTTGGAATTTTTCGGGCTAATGTGGCTGTTCCACCACCAAGAGTACATGCCCTTAGAATTTGCAAGAGCCGCCGCCGCCGCCATATCTCTACCGAACAACAACTCTCCTTTCAGGTTCCTTTTCTTTTCTCTTCTTCCCGGAAAAAGTGCACTCTGAGTCTTGAACCAGTGAAAATATGCTGAGCTATATTACCAGCATGCGAAAGAATTGGTTCAATGTCAGACCGACTTATTCCTATATACAGGGCTAATAGCCTTATATCTCAATCTTCTTGTACCTGGCCACCAAAACGTCGACCAAATAGAACACCTCAATCCAGTTTCAGATGAATGAAGATCAGATTTTCAAGCGCAAAGAAAGCAAAAAAAAAAGACAAAGATCAAATTCCACATGATGAGTGATACCTGATCGATAAAAACACAGGCCCGAGAATCATGTAGAGATTGGAACTTCTCTTACGCAACCGAACTACCTATCAGAATCCACCCAATAGTCATAATCAGAACCGCAGAATAGATACGAGCGAATTTGGTAAAAGGAAACAGAACTTCACACGCTTCCAAGAGGTTCACAATTAAGAAAAATCAATCGCAGGCCATAATTGGAAAACAATATCCAAGAAAGCCCGCAGAAACTGCAACTTAAACTCAGGAGCAGATTTGCAACCTTTTTAGCTCCATGAAATGACAGAGAAATCAAGAAAGCACGTTTCCGAATCCAAAAAAAAAGACAAAAGAATCAGCCACCAAAAGAGCTAAGCATCGAAATTAAATTCTGGGTAGCCCATAAAGATCGATATTTGATCCTACTTCCATATTCGGAAACCAAAAAAGCAAAAAAAAAAAAAAAAAAAAGACAGACAACGCAACTCCAAAGAAGCTCACCAAAACTGAAATCAAGAACCGAAATTTTTCTTCTTTTTTTTTTTTTATGCTTTGGGCTTTTGCTCTGGAATTCGATGAGCAGCTGAAACGGAAATAACTCTCAGCTGCCTTTGCTTCCCCTTGAAGTCTGCCCCACTTCAACCCATCTCGTCTTTTCTTTTGCTTTCGCTTTGCTTTTTCTGTCGCTTCAGATCTCTCTGCTTCTTCTCTCCGAAGACAAAACTAGCTGTTGCTGCTTGCGTCTCCGGAGGAGCCTCCGTTGATGGTGATGACGAGGACAGAGGAAAGAAGACAGGGAAAAAGGAGGAGGAAGAAGGGTTTGGCAGGGACAAGCGAACAAGCGCATGAATCATATCGGGTTTGGAAACTAAAATATTCAACTTTGGTAACTGTACAGACTCTCATTCATTGTAGGGAAAAAAATTTTGGGACAGTTCACTTGCTGTCTTTGGCATTGTTATGCGATGGGAAGGATCCGGAAATGACAACCTTGTCCTTTTCCTTGGGGAATCCAACGATGTTTTTTCTTGTGTCTCCCGAATAGTTCTCTCTTTGTAATAATTGGCCTCAGTGGGGAGAAAGAAATTGAGTCTAGTTTAATTTGTCAACTTGCAAAAGAATGCCCCAAAAAAAAAAAAAAAAAATGGCATTAATTTTTTTTACTTAATTGCTAATTATTTAATTAGAGAACATTTGGTAACGTTTCCATTTCTCTATTTTTCTTTTTTTCCAACGGAATAAAAATCTGTTTGTGTAAGCTTTTATTTTTGAAAGTAGATTTTTAAATAGAATCATAAAGGAAAAAAATGTTACTTCTTTGTTCTCTGAAACAACTAAATAACTAAGCTCAAACTATTTTATTTTTTCTCTTTTCTTTCTTTTTTTCCCTTCCCCTCTCTTCCCCTAACTGGTCGTCGGAGCCTTACCAACCACGATAAGGTTGCCTCAAGCCTCATTGACCACTGGCAAGGCTCAATCCCCTCCAACCACCGCAAGGTCTGCGTTGCCTAGTCGGATGAGGCTGAACTCATTGACGAGAGGAAGAAGAAGAAAAAGAAAAGACAAAATTATAATAAAATTATTTAAAAATAAAAAGAATTTTTAAAGTCAAAAAAATTTGGCAGTCATATCAAACGTATTTCTCTTTTGAACTATTTTGTATAATTATCAAACACGTTCTTCGTTTAAAAACTTGATAGAAACAAATTAGAAAAATTATTTCCAAACATAAATTATTTTTAGAAATAGAAATGTTACTATACACACCCTTAATTAATGAATAGAATCTATTGAAACAACATAAAGATGTTGTACGTGCATATGAAGAAAATACAAATATTTCAAAATTATAAACTTCTTTAGATTCAAAGTGAAGAGTTAAAATGGATGAAAAATAAAATAGTAATATGAATTTACATACAAAATAGAATAATTGATGATTTTTTTTGAAAGAAAAAGGATAGGATGTTTTCTTTACTTTATATAATTGTATAGGTAATATTGTTAGCATATGAGGAGTGTCTCGGACATTTCTTAACAATCAAATAAAATCATTATAATCTAGAATGCGTTTTTCCGTGCTATGAGTCATCGTTATTATAAATATCAAAATATTCATATAAAATAATAAATGTACGAATTAAACAGATTTTCATTTATTTTTTTTATTTTTTTTATTTTTTGGGGAGATATGATGAGTGGTGGCCAGTTGATGCGCGTGCGTATAGAAAGGTCAAGAGAGATCTCATGATCTCTTGCTCATTCCTTAGTTGTCAAGTTGATAAACTAGATTAAGGCAAGGGTGGGGTGCGTGTGAAGATGGGTGATTCTCAAGTACAACTCGTTGATTAATCATTGATTTGATTGGCTAATTTCATTCTGTTCAGACCCAAAAACAAATTTAATTAGCGTTAAAAACTAGATTATTACAGCAATAATATATTTGTTTTAGGATCCTATCCACCACATGGCCTTCAACGTGGATGATTCAAAAGCAAGCTAGAGGAGGCAGTGCACATTCCAAATAAGATAGAAGTCTTCATCTCTGACCATGACCTTCGAGAATGTTCTTTTTCTTGACTAACATTTGGTTTCATGCTAATTGACTAAGATAAAGTATGTTATTTCACCCTCTCCTTCTTTGGATCCAAGCGGCCTTGCAAAATAATATTGATTTCTTAGTATTACCAAAGTATGAATGAACTTAATTGATTGATCTTCACAGCATCATCTTAAGGTTGTATAGTATACAAATGATGGACTCCTTTTGATAATTTAACCCATGCAAAATGGGTCGGATCGATATTTATGATTTTTTATATGTTCTTTAATTCAACATTTGCCTAGATGAGTGTGTATGTTGTTATATCAATATAACCCCTTTTTTTTTCATGCCGAATTGTGTACTTGTTCTTATTGTGACCGTAACCTTTATTTACCAAGAAAAAAAAAATCTCTCTTGCATGATCTCCCTTCAAATTATCATTAGGTTTTGTTGCTCCTTGAATTCCTCAATTTGGCCAAGAAAACATTCTCTAGTTTCGTTCCATTTTTCGAGTATTTATGCTTAACCAAAAACCGTCCGTCGAGTCGAAATTTACCGAATCAATTCATTGATCAATCCTAATTTATCCATTCGCTTCACAGAATCACGAAATCTTTTAAGTCATCGAAAATACGCATAGAGACATTAACCGAGAATGAAAAGTTAAGATTTTCATGTAATTCTTCCCTGCCTAAAAGGGGGAATACATAATTTCATCCAAAAGATCCATAAATAAATTTATAAAAAAAAAAAAAGGGAGAGGAAAGGGGAAGGGTAAATTCGTAATTGCACGAGGAGAATATCGAATAGTTGAGCGTCGATGTATATGCCACGGTGTCACTGCCTTTAATTAAAGGGGGAAAAATCAGGGGTAATGGGCCGGTGGGTGTGACAAGGACGGTCTTGAGTCGTCGCCCCAGTTTCGTCGTTCCGCTGCTCAACTGCGACCACGTGCACCGCATTCTTTCTATTTATTTTATTAATCATTTTTTTTCCTTTTTACCCTTTTGGCCCGATTTCTTCGGTTTCCCTGCATTTCCCCTTTTCTGGATAAATTAAAAAAAACGAGAAAACCCTCCTCGACTTCAAGTTCCTATCTAACTACTCTTTCGGTCGTCCTTTTAATTCTCATGATCCTATCTATACCTTACATCTTGATCTTTTCAAGAAAACTATATCTTACTTCTCAAAAAGTCACGGTCAATCACCAAAAAAATCGCGACATGGAAAACATAATCTGTTGAAAAGAAATGATGCAAAATATACATTGGATAATATTGAAAATAAGTACTCGGTAGTATAATTATTTCTCCTTTTTATCTATTTAGAAATTTGATCAAGCATCTTCCTTTTTCTTTTATATTACTATTAGTTAATTGTCGCAAACCCAATTATTTGATTAATTTCGTATCTCTAATCTTGATAATGATGCACCGTCCTTGCAAGGATTATAAGATTTTTCAAATACATTCTTATTGTTTCTCTGGACATTGGAAAACAGATCCCTAACCTTTCAATGGTCCTCAAATTAAAAAGGGAGTAAAATGTCGCCCATTAATCATAAACTTTTCACATTTTTGTGTGTTACCACATCCCACATAGGAGTTACAGAATAATGCAAGAAATTATAATAATTTACGACCGGAGGATCCGTTCCCCTAAAGACTATTGAATTGCCCTCCAAAAATTAGGTGGTCGATATCTAAAATCGCAAAGAATCTATTTTTTCAAAAGAAGACAACAAGAGTACTACTTCACGAATTCATTTTTTCAAAAGTGCATCCACTTTGAAAAAAAAGTGCATCCACTTTTTAGGAGAGTGACAATAGTATCACTATTCAAGAGTTTACATTTCAAGTTATCAGCCACTCGCAAAGAAAATGACATAGACGGTTCAACAATTACATAGTCAAGACAATGAGGCTCTATTAGTTTAACGGAAAATTAGTGATAGAGAAAAAAATTTCCTAAAAAAGATCACACGTGTCATTGATAAAAATAAATGAACAAAAAAAAATTTCAACATTCATTAAAAACATGCATATAAAAAAAACATATTGTATTAATTATTTATTTTAAGTGATATGAATAATTATTTTTAAGAAAATATTTTAAAATCGTTGAATTTTCGCAAAATAGTCGAACCTAAAGCTCACGACAATTTCAAATCCACACGACTTCAGAGGAATTCAAGCCGCACCGCACTAAAAAAAAAGAGGGACAAGATTGGGTTAGAATTACGAAGTGAATTAAGCCCTTTCAAATTAAGCATGATTACAAAATCAGGTGAGGGGGGTTTAATTTCGACTGTTCTTGAAATCATGTCGCTTTTGACTTCTGAGTTTTTTACCTCATTATTTCTACCCACGTTTGCTCTCATCAAACGTCATTAATATGACATCAATAGTGAAAAAGAGTAGCCCCAACTCCAATCCTGATTACAAAAGCCCACCCACATCGACCTCCAAAACTTACATGTAGAATCCAATTATTCGAATTAAATAACAAAAAATATGAGGAAAAAAAGGAAAAAAAAAAAAAACCCAAAATCGAAAGAAAAAAGGGGGGAGAGCGTGTTGATGCTAAGGGGTCCAGTCCAATAATGGCCATGGTTTGGAGTCTGAAAAAGCTGATGTGCCCTACCTTTATAAACTGTTATAATTGATGCATGTGGCTCCTAATAATGAATTTGCTCCTTACCTAATTTGTGAAAAAGAATACCTGCTAATAATTATCCCACCGAACAACAAAACCACAGGCTTTTAAGCTAGAAAAGAAAAATGATGATAATCAAATTGATGAATTTTTAAAATTCCTAGCAACCATGAAATTGCCTACATGCATGCAGCATGTCCAGCGGCATATCATCAAAGTTGAGCCAAATTTTATTCAAATTCGACTAATGATGCCTCATGAATAGCTCCATTTCATTCATTTGGACACAATCCATTACCAATGATTGTACCTCTAAGTAAATCATAAAAAGGTCACCTTTTCGAAAAGCAATCGCAAATTTGCTTTTCACAGCCCTTTTAACTAGCTTTTCTATTTAAATGTTACCTCTAGTACCAACAAGTAACTCTCCGAATCACTATTTACTTAAATCAAATAAATTGGAGTGGAATCTAACTCCGATATTATATTAAAATATTTAATTCGAAAATTTAATTTTATAAATGAAGGGAGACTATGAGTATATAAAGAATATATGTAACCAATTACATCAAAATATGACAAAGCTTAGGAATTTAATTTGCAATAGCAGTACTAAAAGTAACCGCAACACGAAATAGATCCAAAACGATTATGTCAACCAATAGAGAGGCACTAATGGTATGAAGTGATATGATAGGAAAAAAAAGGTGAGGCAAGAGATTATAAGAGGTCATATCATAGGCCATGTTCATGTCCTTTTTTACTTAAGTAAGGACAAGGGGAGATTATCATGAAATGTTTTGAAAGTTAGGCCCTGGATTTAAAAGTCTATGTATGCAGCCGGCGTTGTGAATTGGACTTATGTTCATGGAAAGGGACGTCTTTTGTTGGATTATTGGCGAGAAGATGAGCAAAATTTTTTTGGACTTTTCTTTGGTTTGGTGGAGCAAACGCACGAATCTATCAAATCAATTGAAAAAAAAAAAAAAAGGTTAAAAAACGAAAAAAACAGGAGAGGCAATTTCATTTTTACTTTTTTGTTAACGATTTTTTTTTTTTTGCTGGGTTGATATATGGAGGACGTGACAAGGATGGGCATGTCATAGACTTGTGAAAATCATTTTCATGTAGAATTGGCTCAGGCTGGATCAGGCGTGCATCCACCCTTGTATCCACGCTTAATGAAATAAATAGATGGATGTCGACGTGCCACGTCGCTCCATTTTGGGAAAAATCGAAAGATTCACGTGGACCACGCCACATGAACTTTATAATCTGCACTGAATCGAGGAGATTAACAAGATATTTTGTAGATTTAAAATTTACCTACTTTAGATGCACTTATTAGTCGAAAATATAAGGAAAAAAGTATAAAAAAAAGTTTTAAACTTATTACAAATGTATCAATTCAGTTATGGACTTTTTAATTTGATTACTTTAGTCTTAAACATTTTCCCATTAATATAAATTCAATAAAAACGGTCAATTTAAGCAGGAAATTGTTGATGTAAATACCGACCGTCTAACGTGGCGTAAGTTACAAGACTTTGGCGTAAGATGTATTTTTTAATGATAATTTAATTAATTTATTTTTTAAATAATTTAATGATTTCTTTTTTTTTTTCTTTTTTTGATGGTAATAGTCATGGTCATGGCCAGCAAGGGCTGGCCTCACCTGGGCGAGCCGCAGCCCCCCTAATAGAAATTAACAATTAAAACTGCGATCCTTCCTCATCTGACTTCATCACCTCTACATCTGGCTAGAGAGCTTGAGCAAAAAAAAAAAAAAAAATCTGGCTAGAGAGTAGTTCGTGAGTTTAGTTTAATAATGTCTCCCCGTCAGTTTACACCTGCAACTATGGCCCCCACCAATATTATTACTTTTTGCTTCACTTATGCTCCTCGCAACAGTAGGTACCACATAATTGGTCTAAAACTTACGTTATCCCATAAATGAGAATGAAATAGTAGGTATATATATATATATATATTCTTTATGGGAAGCTTGTTCAGTCGAACTGAGTTCACAAAAGAACCACATCTTTGCCATCGCATCTTTCATCGTCTTACTGTCTTTGGGCCCATCCACATAATTCGTGCGGGCCTGACCGAAATCGATATTATAACATACGAGAGATCATATAAAATTGTTACCTTCGCATTACCATGGATTCATTCAATGTTTGTAAAATAAAATATGCTTGCAAATAAAAAATTACATAGAGTCGACATGTCGTCACATGCGCATGATTATTTCAATTAAAGCCAAAGACGAGATCTATGATTATAAGTGTGCACAAAAGAAAATCCAAACTTGTTTCGGTATGGGTTAAAAATCTCCCGGGAAAATTTCTAAATTTCCGTGAGAGATAATTAAGAGAAATCTAACTTCTGAAATAAAATAACAAAAAAGGAGAGATAATTAGCTCGGTAACCTGAGCATGTACCCGATTGGGGCATCAAGCTGGTGGAATGTTCTTGATCGCGTTGGGAAGATAGAGCTAGAAGAAAGGAGAAAACTACATCTTTCAGATATCAGATTCTCGTGCTTTGTGTTGCTGGACAAGTGGGGCACTTAAAGCCCAGCTTCTTCTCTGTCCAAGGCCAAGCCCTCCTGGAGTAACTTTCCTGATTTTGGGCCCACAATATGTGGTGGGCTGGTTGGCCGAATTGGGCTTTTTACACCCAAGAGTCCGTGTAGGAGGAGTGCGTCAAAAGGGGCCTTCTTGAGGAAAAGGGTACTTTTATGCATCCGGTTCCTTTGTAAGGATGGTGAGGCGCAGTCGACCGATCACATTGCTACATTACTTGATTCTTAGCATACCAATTAAATTAGATGTTTGGATTTTGTAACTCGAGTTTTTAATTGGCCGGTTGCACCATGTGCCAATGGCACGTGGTGCAACCATCACATTTGTTGCTCTTGCATTTCCCTTTCTAAGATGCGTTTGGGAATGATTTTCCCAAGCCACTTTGAGCATCCAAAGTCCCTTGGGCTAAATTATAGGTGTTTGGCAAATTTTTTTGAAACTCTATTATGAAAAGGCCGGCCTTCAGAAGATAGAAAGCCCAAGGTAGCGGTTGCCTTAGGCTTTCAACTTTTTCAGCATACCTTCACTTAGGGTTAGTAAAAAAGTTTCTTTCAAAACAATCTTCCAAAACAATCCTCACTAACTTTTTGTTTTTTGGGCTTTGCCCTCGATGGTTGTTCACCTTCTTCTCCAATTTTGCCCTCGATGATTGTACATCTTCTTTTCGTTGAGGTCAATCGAAATGGCTATGAGGGGTCGACGTGGTCATGGTGACATAAGTGACTATTGTAGGGGGGTCATGTGACCTCCGTGCGAGGTTGTGTGATCTGGGTCACCGTGACCTTTGTGAGGGGCATGCAATTTGAGTCATGGCGACCTTTGTGAGGGGTGGAGCCACCCTTGCAAGGGGTCACCCGACCTTAGGTGGCCATTGTCGATAGTCTCCGAACGCCACCTGAGTTCTCGCAACCTCAAATAACGGCCGCCACTTGTTCTTGGCCAACCAACTCTTTTTTTTTTAATAACAAAAGCCTTTTGTAAATATAACTTTCAAACACTTTTTACAGTTTTTACTTGAAAGTACTTCATAGTGGATTTTTATAATACAATTCATCAAACATAATTTGCATTTTGAAAAAAAAGTTATTTACATTTTCTCAAAGGGTTTTCCTAAAAGTTTAATCAAACGTAACCTTACTAAGGAGTCGGGCTAGTCTCAGTGGAGTCGTGTAAGGGCGACATTATATTAATCCATGCATGAAAAAAGCGGTCAAATTGCTTCCGTGGTTGGTAATTGCTATAAAGGTTTGGAAGTTCACGAGACCAACAAAATGTTTGTTTGGTAACTAGTTAGTGACCCACCAACTTTTACATCAAATTGCCAGCATTTATTAATTGTTCCCCATTTCGAACTTTGCCTACTTTTGTTCGGGACTAACCAACCATAGTACACACTTATCGGCCTCTAATTAATTGACCAACTGGCTTTTCTCCGATTGAGTAATTAATTATATTTGCATTAATATCCTGTATTGGAGTGATTTTCCATTTATTGAAATCAATCAACTAAACTAATACAAAAAATCATCTCTATTTTATTTATTTGAAACTATAAATCGTAATCTGAATGCCTTACCATGTTGATTTTGATTAAATTACCAAATAGTTTTTGGTTACCAAATCTTATTTAAATGACTTGCCAACAATTTGTTGATGGCAAATGCTTTTATTGGTGTAACTTATTAGAAGTTATCAATTCTCACATCAATTTGTCAACCTTAATTTGAATGCCTTACCAACTTTTCTTCAATTAAAATACTTACTAGATTTAGGTTATCGACTCTTATTTACGTGAATTACAAACTTTTATTCGATTATTCCTAAATTATCAGCTTTCATTTGCGTATTATAAAATATTCTTTAACCATAGCTTAAAACTAGACATTATGTAGCGGGTGCGAAAGGAGGCCGCCCCAAAAAAATTATGGTCGCCAGCGCAAAATCGATTAAGTAGAGGGGCTTCTTTGCAAAGCTCGTGAAAAATGAAAAGAGAAAAAAAAGAAAAAAAAGGAAAAAAAGAAATCTCTAGATCAGGTTCACCATTTGCCCATAATCGTTTCGTCGTCTCGTGCTGCCTACCACGAACGAACCAAAGCCGAAGCCGAAGGCCACCGCCCCCGCAAAACCCCCCAGCCGTCGACCGCCACCCTTCGGCTCCGGCGACGAGGACGGCGACGGCGACGGCGACGAGGACGGCGACAAGGCACGCCTCTCCCTCCCTCTCTCTCTCTCTCTCTCTCTCTCTCTCTCTGTGCTGTTCAGTCTGGAGAGCCGTTTGGCTGAGTGTCGATTGGCGTGGTTGTCCTTCGGTTGGCTCAGAACTGGTGTTTTCGATTTCTAAGTCGCTCGACACGAACGTAGACATGCTCCACGGCCGTTCCTGCGCGCCATTCAATCGCCAAGCTTCGAACTTTCGATGTTTTCGAGTTCTTCTTTTAGGTCACGCCCGGTCTGTAATTGAAGTGGGCGGAAAAAAGAGGTTTTGGGTGCTGCAATTGTTGTCTCTGTCGTGGAAATGTCGCGGGTTTCTGCCTAGCTTCTACGTCTCTTTATTATGCCTGTTCTGGTCTACTTTTATGGGGAATTGGTGGAGTGTTATTCGTTTCGGAGTGGATACTGATTGTGTTGCAGTCCAGGTTTTAGAAGGGCACCTCAAAGAACCACAATTCAAGTTCTGTAAGTTTCCAGAGTTTATCTGATGGCTGTTATACCTTCTGGAAATACGTGCTTCGTTCAATGGGGTATTCGTCCTCAGCTCATGCTCAGGCCTTACTCTGCGAATAGGGCACCTTCATCGCATTTTGGGTGAGCATTGGTTTCATAAAGCACTCATTTGTCACATGGTGTTTCGGAGATTTATTTATGTATTTTTTGGCAATTTTACTAGGGATGTGCGGCGACTGGCGGCTCAGTCATCGAGCTTGTTCTCTCGAGGCACATTGCCCTTGTCCTTTTACATGGGGTCATGTGGACGGTCACCTCATCGTCGGGGAGCAAGATTAGTTGTTAGAGCTGATTCTGTGAGTTAACCATAAAAATCATGTTTTGTGGCACTGTCATTTACTTTAAGCTAGTGCTAGTATGCTTTCTTCTGTAAATCCTATTGCTAGCATTGATGCAGAGGAACTAACATCTCACCTTCTTTTTTTTTCACACTTTCAGGACTATTATTCTGTTCTTGGCGTGTCAAGAAATGCCAGCAAATCCGAAATCAAGAGTGGTATGTCTACATCTTTCATTCTTCTTCCATCTCATGGCTTTCAACTTGGGTTCTAACTCTTCTAGTGAATCTTATTCTTAAAATTTGAATTCTCTGCATTGTTGCTCTTCTTTTCCCCTCCTTTTATCTTCTTCATTTCCATGGTATATCTTCTTCATGTGATTCGTCCAAGACGTAACAGTACTATTGTTGGAAATAACCCGCCGTGGAAAATATGTCAAATTCTGGACAACCATGTGACAATTCGGATAGCCCATTTGTTTAGGGAGCACAACAAATTTGCTGAATTTTTCAATAATTTTGCTTTACATCTTTTAGAGAGAATTGGGAGTTTGGTTTCTGCCCACCAAAACACTTGGTAACTTTTCTTTTGGGTGATCAAGTCAATTCTTTTGTACATTTGGAAAGTTATGATATAATAAATTAGGCTGAGGCCTTTTTTTAACCAAAAAGAAAGGTGGGGGGGAGGAAGCGGTTTGTGTTTTTGGGTTTTCTATTAAAAAGAAGATACTAATTACGGAACCCCCAGAAATAAAATACGAATCAATTTGTTTATTTGGATGTCCTTCAAGTGATTTCAGTATCTGATGATAAAGTATATGTTACTTCCGAAGCATCCCTTTGAAGTTTGAACTAGGCGATGGAAAGAGAGAGTCTAAAGAGTGGAACCATGACATGTTCCTCAGTGTTTGCTCCATTACGCAATTCCTGCGTGCCATATCTTGTAATTTTGGTTTCTGCAGAGAGTTAGGTGTATTGCCGACATGGAATGATAGGACATTGTTTTCTAAATCAAACAAAAGATTGTATATGATACTGAAGCTCTAGAATAATACATCCCTCCAGGAAGGGAATAAACTGTGTGCGTAGTCACAATATCCGGTCAGTTTTGGTTTGGTGGTTCTATAAGTCTTCCTTTCTTCTGCTTATTTATTAAGTTCAACCTTTTTTATATCTCCTCAGTTATGCATGAGGAATGCTTGGTCTTGTCAGCATCTCTATTATGCAAGACCGATTTTGGGTTGTTATGAGACATTCTTTGCCAGTTGATTATGTGACAACAAGTATCTTTGACTGGCATCCTTCTCTGTATTTTGTTGTTAGATAAGAATTTGATTTATTTTCTCAGTTTATCTAATACTTTGGAGTTCATTAGCCAGCTTAAATCCCAAATTGTTTTTTATGGTTACTGTGTCTTTGCCCAAAAACAGGATCTCCATATGTGATTTGATTTGATCAGATTTTCCTAGATCAACTATTTTCGCTTCTTCGTTTGTTAAGCAAGGTTAGACCTTCATAACAACCGCCAAAGACTTTTCCACAAAATGTGGTTGGTGACAATGACTTTCTCATGTGGTTGCAATCTGAAATGCACCGCTCAGTATCTCCGGATCTGGTTCAGTTTGATCAGATTGTCCTAGATCAACTGTTTTCACTTCTTCTTTTTTAAGCAAGGTTTAGACTTTTAAAACAGCCGCCAAAGACTTTGTCACTAAATATGGTAGGTGAGAATGACTTTCTTATGTGGTGCAATCTGAAAAGTACCATTTTCTCCTGAAGGTGTATAAACTCCCTATGCTACATGGTTTTCCTGCATGTCTCTTGGGGAAATTCTTCATTTGAATTGTTATTTTACCTCACTGTCACAGTTTTCACCGATCATTCTTTGATCCTCTTCTACATCTTCAAATCACCCTAAGTGGTTCCACTCAATCAAACCTATAACAAGTCCACTCCAACTCATTTTGGAGTGTGTTTCCTTTGGATGCCCACATCCAGCAAAGGACCCTTACCTAGACTAAAATCACTTTTTGATCATAGAACTTACTTGGTCTACCACTTTCCAATCTATCCTTAAGATTGAGCCAAATCTATGATTTACCATGTCCAATATGAACCATTGTTTCTCATGCAATCCATTTAGTCTTTAAGTTGCATGCCATTCCATTCTATTTACTCCTTCAATCGACTAAAGAAACTGAAATCTTTTCTCTTTTTGGGTACACTTTGCTTTCAATCCATAGTGTTGCTCCATTTTTACCTTGGATCTTTATTAGTACAGCAAAGGTCAAAACCATGTCAGTGTGGGATGGGCTAAAATGGACAATATTTTGAGTTACTTAATTTAGGGACATCACATCCATTGTGCGACTCCTGAGTTTAATTTCTTTGTAAGAATAACTATTCCCTTTATTATAGGATCTTAAGATTCCAGCTTTTATGCTACAAATTTCTCTGATCATGTGGAAGTGTTTGTTAAACTCAGCAATGTGCATTGAATTCTATACAATATAATTCTGGAATGCTGTGAGGCCTGAGCCCTGTCTACTTAAGAGTCAGACGTGAAAGTATATCGGTTTGTATATCCGGCATCTTGAGATATACTTCAGATCTGCTGATATTATTCATTTTGAATGGCAACTTCATTATAGCTCCTACTCGTAAGAAACTTTGTTTCTTAAAAATGAACATTTGTGTCAATCAGGAGACTGTAATGACTAATTTGGGGCTCCTACTTTGGATACAGCTATTGGGTTTTCTTTTTTCGTCCGTGCTAGTACGATACAACCTCTGGGTTTAGATTCCGTGATGGACAAAAGAATAAATTATGAAATTATGAAAACTTGGTGCATTTTCTTTTGCAAAATCTCTCCCTCCCTCCCTCTCTCTCCTTCTCTCCCTCTCTCTGTGACACAGGCATTTATTGGTTCTTTCATGTCTATTCTGAAACATGATGGGGGCTTCTTTCATTGAACTGAACTCGCTTTCTGAAGATTGAATAAGCTAAATCCTTCCTTCCTTTCATTGTCCTGCAGCGTACCGGAAGCTTGCTCGGAATTATCATCCAGATGTGAACAAGTGAGTTGGTTTTTAATTTCCCTTTTATGCTTTTCCCAGTTCCTTCAATTCTTCAGTCAATGCCATATGTTGTTTTGTAACTTTTGCTGGGACGAGGAATCATTTCTAATGTCGTGCCTTGCTGTTACATATTGTCTACTATCAAAAAGTTGACTGTGGTACAATAGTTCCACAATTGTTAGACTTGGAATTTCTTGCTGTGGTTTGTTTACTTGCTAAAAGTTGCACCAAATATCCAGCACCTGTAGTGTCTTGTCTGTGCTCTGTCCCTCTTTCTCTAGCACACACACATGTACACACACCATGCATGCGCACAACTAAAAAAAAAGGAAGAAGAATAGTTGCATTAATCATTTTAACAATTTTAATGCTTTGTGACTAGTTGCATTTCTGCATTCAGTTCAGTCATCCTCACATAATTTTTATGTATGATTATCTTATCATTATCTATTGGAATTAGTTTCCAGGGAAAAATGATTTTTAAAGTAAATATTACTGAAAGCGGCCATTTTCAATCTTTGGGTTTTTTAATATGCATGTCCATACTCATGTGCTTTCCTATCTCTATTAGTGAGTTTAATTCTGGGGATGCACGGGCAGATGATGAATTGATTTCGAGACCCATGATATAAATCTACCTGCTAGCTTTAGATTACGGGCCTTAATCTTGTTCTTTCAAGTTTTTGGAGGTCCTCTTTAGCTATTGAGTGAGATGGTGAATATGCAGTGGATTCCTAATATTTGTTACTTCTATCCCTTTTATCTGCCTTGCTGGCTCAATAATATTGATATTATTTTTATTGCTGCAGAGAGCCTGGAGCAGAACAGAAGTTCAAGGATATTAGCAATGCTTACGAGGTAAACAAACGCATTTTGTTTTAAAATCCTTTTGGGTTCAGTGGAAGTTCACTGATGGGCACGGAGGGATAACCGCATGTTACATTCTGGAAGCCCTTAGATAAAACGGACTTCAACATATGCACAGAATATCTATGCTCTTTAACACAATATTTACATCTAAAGAGAGTTTTTAGCTAACCGAAGTGGGAAGCAATATCCAAGATAGGTATCATGTGTAAATTCTTCCTTCAAAAGGTAGATGGGTATGATATGAAAATCGTCTCTTTGGGGAGCCATTACAAAAAGCTCAGTTGCTTATATTGTTGGGTTTGATTCCATTGCTCCTTTATAAGGCATTCAACTTCTTGTCATGTATACACTATGTTTCATCTCTTTTCTGGCAAATTCTCGTTTGGTGACTGTCCTTTATTTGCAAATATGCTACAGCAATTTTGCTGGCAAATTGTAACTGAGCAACTGCTCTTTGTTTAGGTCTTAGCAGATGATGAGAAACGGTCTCTTTATGACAAATATGGAGAAGCTGGACTTAAAGGTGCTGGAATGGGAATGGGGGTAAGTTTTCTGGTCGTGATTGAAGCTCGTGTAGATTCATTAATTTTTTTTTTTTTGTTTTTGCTCCAACGTTTGCATTTTTATAGTGGTTATCATTCGTTGCTGCCAGGATTTCACCAATCCTATGGATATATTTGAGTCTCTCTTTGAGGGCATGGGCATGGGTGGGATGGGTGGAATGGGCATGGGAGGCAGAGGTTCCAGGAACAGACCCGCTGATGGCCAGGATGAATATTATAATCTCGTTTTGAATTTCAAGGAAGCTGTCTTTGGTGTTGAAAAAGAGATAGAAATAACCCGCCTCGAGAACTGCAGCACTTGCAATGGCTCTGGTGCAAAACCGGGCACCACTCCATCCAGATGCACCACCTGTGGTGGCCAAGGCCAAGTTGTGTCATCAGCTAGGACTCCATTGGGTGTCTTCCAGCAAGTAATGACATGTTCATCCTGCGGTGGTACTGGCGAGATATCTACCCCTTGCAACACGTGCTCGGGTGATGGTCGGGTTCGGAGGACCAAAAGGATAAGTCTGAAGGTGCCCCCTGGGGTGGACTCTGGTAGTCGCCTGAGGGTTCGATCAGAAGGTAATGCAGGAAGGCGAGGTGGGTCCCCTGGCGACCTCTTTGTTGTGATTGACGTGATTTCGGACCCAGTCCTCAAGCGCGACGACACAAACATCTTGTACACCTGCAAGGTATCATACATTGATGCGATCTTAGGGACCACGATCAAGGTACCGACTGTGGATGGCATGGTTGATCTAAAGATCCCTGCCGGGACACAGCCAAACACGACTCTTGTGATGGCGAAGAAGGGAGTTCCTTACTTAAACAAAAGCAACATGAGAGGTGATCAGTTGGTCCGGGTGCAAGTGGAAATCCCGAAAAGATTGAGCAGCGAAGAGAGGAAACTCGTTGAGCAGCTCGCCGATCTAAGTAAAGGCAAAGCGACAGCCAGCAGAAGATAGTGGCTTTATCGGTCCATTTTCCATTTTCCATTTTCCATTTCTTTTTCCCCTCAAATTTAAGGTGTCATAGATGTGTCAACTATAAAAGTTAGTACAAGATGTATAAGGTTCATTAAGTTATTCGAGGGGGCGAGCCATGTATGGCAATTGTTTACTGATTCAAATTTTGTGAATCCCCCTGTTTTGACCTGAACTGCTCTATGATGGAACACACAGCTTGAAATGATTTCTTCCACCCTTCTTGTTGTAAACATTTTTGCCATCTCCGTCTGTCGAGACAACAAAAGAATGAAAGATCAAACGACTTTTTCAGGCCCTACACCCAGTTGTAACGGAGAAAGTGCGATCTTAGCTTATTACACTTGATTGGGGGGTCCTCCTTGGTGTCGAGGGACATGTCTGTTGGGTAGTCTCTTTCCTTTTTATCTTTTTTTAGCACAAGATGAGCAATCTAATTTCAGCTCGATCGATAATCATGGATGCTGCATATTCTGCCCTCTGTATATATTGGATAATCTCCATCCTCAGGATAGGGCATGATCCTATATCGTTTTGAGCGTGGAATGTAATTGTAGTACGTCTCACCAAAGCGTTCCATCATTTAGCCAACCCCTGTTTGATCATATGACCCAAGTATAGAAGAGAATGCTATTAAGAGAAAGAGCCGGTCCAATTGCTTACAGTAATCATTTTTACTCTTTGTGAGTGTACTACTTTTAAATCACAATCCAGTGGAATGCTGGCCCCTATATATTGGTCATTTATCAGCTGTATTTACCATGTATCTTGAAAAAGAACATTATGGAAGAAAATTTACACCCCAAGCGAACTTGATAGAACAATTTTTTATAATAGATGAACGAAGATCCAATTTTAAGGCACAAAATACCTGATCTGGGTATGCAAAACATATCTTTGCCGCACAAACTAGGGTGAGCAATTCAAGATTTCAAGTTTCTAGATTCCGTACAGGTTTCACTTGGAACTTGAAATCTATTTGTCGAAATAAAGTTTTTTTATTTTAAAACTCGAAACCTATTCTGCATATCTTGAAACCTGAAATCTACTTTGTCAAAGGTTCTAAGGTTGTGTTCTATTGGAACCTCCTGGAGTTCCTCCTAACATTATTAATTGAATAATTGTAATGAATTATCACTTTTAATAATCCTGACTTGCTGTTGCAATTTACTTATTATAATTTACATTTAGACATAAGAAGAATATGAAATATTAACAAAGTAAAATAAAATGGAAGCTCAAACTAATGATTCCAAAGGGAGAAGTATTAAAAAAGTCATAAACTTTTTGCATTTGTGCCAATTTAGTCTTAAATCTTTTTTTTTTTTTGTGTCAATTTAGTCATAAACTTTTTTACTTTGTGCCAATTCAGTCATTTCTGGTTAATTTTGATAAGATTTTGCTTGACTGGACATCGGTTGGTTGACGTGGTCTATTGACGCTAATATAAACAACTTTTTATTTTTTAAATTTTTAATTAATTAATTTTTTTCTTTTTTTTTTTCTTTCTCCTCCTCCTTCCTCCAGTCAGTTGTCGGACCTTGGTCTCGCACCTTGGCCTCACTAGCCACCTTGCTAGTGGCCGCAACCTCATGCTGGGTGGTGAGGCCAGCTCAAGGCTGCTTAGATCGCGAGGGTGGCCTTGCGGTCAACCTTGCTGGTCGGAGGAAGGAGGAGAGAAGAAGAGAAGAAAAAAAAAAAAAAAGAAAAAGAAAATTTAAAAATATTAAAATATTATTAAGAATTATCCGCTGATTGGGCCACGTCAGCTCGTTGGTGCTCAGTCAGCAAAATTTGACCAAAATTGGCTAGAAATGACCAAATTGACACCAAGTAAAAATGTTTAAGACTAAATTAGTACAAATACAAAAAAGTTTAAGACTTTTTTAACACTTCTTCCGATTCCAAATTATACACTTATCATTGAGTGTTATGGAAAACTACAAGATCTCGTGAGACATAAACCAAGATACAAAAAAATTTGTTTCACTACTCATCAAAACAAATTCATTAATTTGTGGAATTTGTAAACTACCTACATATCTTAGAATCAAAGAACCGAATCAATCTAGAACTAGATAGGTTCCCACCGATTCGGTTCTTTGATTCTAGATTAAACTGGAACCATGCTCTCTCCTAGCACAAACTCCTTCAACCATTAACCTTAGAAATGGTTGCGTTATTCTCACTCATACCAACTCAACAGCAAAGTGAAAACCACGATGGTTAATCACTTCACCCCACCCTTGCTACTAAGTATGAATGAGTGTGCTTTCTTCTGTTACATTTCAGATAACATTCCAAAGGAAGTACAGGCCAACAGTTTGAAGTTGATCAGCAAATCCATATGTCAAAATTACATCATTTTGGATCGAGATCAAGGTTCATGAATCGAAGCCAGAATAAACACCACTATCTCTCAATAGCCTCTTCTCCTCTTCAACATAATTCTTCCCCCTGCTGGCCTGACCAAGATCTCTCTTCTTCTTTTCCTTCTGCGAGAAGGAAAGATTCTTCTTCTCTTTCCGGGTTTGAACATCGGCCAATTGCTCTCCAGATGCTAGTGCAGCTCTTGTTCTTTGCCGCTCTTTGTATGATTCATCAGCATCCTCAGTCTTACGACCTTCCCTCCCAGTGGACCATGACCAGTCTTTCTGGGCATCATCTTCTTTTGGAGGGGGCACTCCTAAGACAGATAACCCGCCCTTGAAACCGTGTTGCTTCAATGCTTCAAAACTCATTCCACTACTCTTCTGCTTTCCAGATTTCCCTGAATTTAAGCATCTAAACCAATGTTAAATTTTCTGGTGGAAGTTAACACTTTTGAACTTTGGACAAGCCACAAATGGAGTAAAATCCAAAATCAATAGGACCCACAATATGATGATGGTGCAAAATAATGACAATTACTTCATCAATCTGTTTTCATATGCAGATAAACTATATTCACCACTAATCAAATACATTTTCTATATATACCTCTGAAACGGCTATATCATCTCACTAAGTACGCAATAAGTAAATATATGACATGATAATATAACTTTTTGTTTTCTCCCCCCAGTAGAGATATGCTTAGCTCATTGACTGAGGTGAACATATCTGGTTTGGAGGGTCAAAAATGTTGGAGATAAGCCAATGCCATCACATGAACACGATAAAAAGATTCACCACAGAGTATGGATTAAATGCAAAATTAGATACTTTACCATAAAATGGACAGGAATAAAGGAACACCTACAAATTATAAATGTGTTGGCACAAACTAAAGGCATGTAATTGACACGCTGATACATCTTGTCACCTTATGTAAGCTACTAAAGATGAACTCATCATACAAGCTAGCTTAACATATGTAAATGGCGAAAGTAACACAAAATTAATACCTTTGGAAGATTGTTCACTCCTAGATTTATTCTTTTCTTTCTTCTTCCCAACACCATCATCAGATTCATTATCTGAATGGGATGATGATTCCTCAGATGAGTCCTCTTCCTCGTCACTCCAAGGCATTGCCCTCTTCATATTTGAGCTCTGAAGAAGAACAGAAAGGTATAAGAACCATGTAGCAAAAATCAAAATGTCAAATAAAGTGAAAGAACACATAAGTCCAAACAAGTATGCCATATTCAACAAAATCGAATTTTTCCACCGCCCCTATCATTTTGAATACAAACTGTAGACGGACTAATACACGAAATCTATTTAAGCCATTTCTGGTCTAATACACTTCATTTACAACACCAAAACACAAAAGACGACAATCTGAAACGCGACCAGCGAACTTCTTGACAAGTAATTCAGCAATTTGACATTTAGTAGCCATCCATCCATCAACCGCCCCTAAGCAGTACTGGGATTCGCAATACGATTAACACAGATTCGATTCCTTTATTCCGCCAAGAAAGTTGTTACAGCTGATAAGAAATTTGAAAACGAATGAATTAAAAGGACACTCTTTTGCTATATTACCACTTCATTCACCACGCTTACGCTGGCGATTTACAGGAAAGATTCAATTTTTTTTCTCAATATTCAGGAAGATATGTCAAAATCACATGCACTATCCGAGCAAAATCAAATCCAACAAATGATCGCCAAAAGAAGATAAAGAGAAATCAAACCAGAAATGAGCTAAACGCTTTGCGATCAAGCGCGTAATCGAGACGCGAATTCTGCTGGGGACGAGAGGAATTGCAGTTTCGAAGCGTGCAAGAATCTGAGGAAAAATCAATTTACCGGATTAGGGTTCGCCGGCGAGGGCGATTCCACCCACGGCAGCGAGCCAAGATTGGATTAGGGCTTCGGGAAGCAACGGCCGAGACGAAGGACGATGGCGTGGCTTGTTATTTCTGTTGACTGCCGCGGCGCGGCGCGACATGTCGTTTTGACCCTCTCAAGTCTCAAGCCAAGCCTAAACGACAGTAGGAACGGCTGAGTACCGAGTAGTCTTTTTTTTTTTTTTTTTTTTTTTTTTCGGGTGGATCGACCTCCCAGCCCGAAAGTTTGCCCGGAGCTTCGGCCCGGCCACGAGGCCATTATGGTGTCGGGTCTGCCTGCCGGGGCAGCCCAGGATGGCCGGCAGGGGTGGCTACAGCTTGATTTGGTCGATAGCTAGCAGAGGTGAAAGTATTTCGAGTTTACAAGTAAATTTTTTATTGACATTAAAAATATTTTCGATCGTTAATTTTTTCTCAACAAGACTCCATAGCAATAAATGAGGGAAATGAGTTTATGATCTATGTTAACAAAACACTCATTCATAGTTTTCCGCAGGATTATGTGATTTTCATTGATACTTCCATCTCTCGTGCATTTAGTGAATTTAATGATAGTCGTTTTTTAAAAGAAACGAATTACACATATGCTTGTCATGTTACACTTCGGGGAAATACTTTGATTTTTAACTAATTGCAAATCTTATCACTAATCAATTAATAATGTGACATTGAAATTACCATTCATGTAATAAAGTCGTAATTATACCATCACATAATCACACAAAAGAATATGTACTCTTTTGATTTCCAATTTGATTGTGCAATGTATGATAGTATGGAAACCCGATAACTTAATACATCTTGTAATTCCTATTTTTACATGTGAGTTTCTCTTATGCATATAACACAATTGAAGTAAAACTCACTAAGATACCTTTTCTAGATCATATTAAATAACGCCAAACTCGATTACCTCACGTAGTTTTACTATTAATTGCAAATAGATCTTCCACGTAGACACAATTATGAGCATAGTGGCCTGTTGGCCCGCCGTGGCTTAGCCACTAAGCTTGAAGCATAATATCAAGCAAAAACTTGTATAAAGCTTATCCTTTTTTCCACTCAGCCGGACCCATCCGCTTAGGTTCGATTAGCACCTTTTAAGTCCATATTTTATATTTTTGTTGGCCTTGAGCATCGAGCAAAAACTTAGATAAGCATATCCTTTTTCTTTTTTTCACTCGGCTAGACCCATTCACTTAGGCTCAATTAGGACCTTTCAAGTCCATGTTTTATATTTTTGTTGGTCTTGAGCTTGAGCAATGATTAGCACTTTCGAGTTCATTACCCGACCCGACCCGACCCGTCCATTGTCGAGGCCTAGCTTAAGGTAAAGGCTCATGAGATTGACAATAAGGTGACTCAAAGAACGGGTGGAAGCTGTTGTAAGACAAAGGGGATTGACGAAGTCTCAAGTCAATGTCGAAAGAGGATCTCTTAATCTTTGATAGAGAGGGGCCTTTCCCTGTCTGATGGCCGGGCCGACTGGGCTATGCGTATTGTCATGTTATGAACAAAATTCAAGCCGTCAAAACGTGAATTCCACTGTTCACATTCCTTCATTTTGAAGACAAGCCACAAAACCAACCACGAATGGAATACCAACACGGCTACAATGATTTGAGCAATTCTAACCATCCGACTTATAATGAACAATGATCGTCATTCCCACGCGAAGGCGTAACCGCGTTTAGTACCTTTTGAGATCAGATTTCTTTTTTACATTTTAGAAATTTTTGTGGTTGACATGAAACTATAGATCCCAACACGAATCTCTTATGTGCTTCATTGATTATCTTTTTTCGCATGAGTCATGATATTGATTTGTCTGACGGGGATTAGTCAAGCGATCGAAAATTCTCAAATATCCGGTCGGCGAAAAATGCGATGCCCAAATAAAGGAGGATGGAGATGCTTGGTTTGAATAGAAGCAGGCTCGCATATTGAACGGTTGAGATGAAACTCAAACAATGGCATGATCTAGCAAGGGGATAAGGCACAAATTGAAGCATTACCGACTCATGGTGCCTCTCCATTTACATCGGTCATGTGGCCACTTCCTTAGAACCTTAGGATCCATTGTTTATATGCTAGCATTTGCATTCTCTCAACTGTCCAAACGCATACTAACCTTGTTCGGATGGTGTTTTTTAATTTTGATTGAGCAACATCGGAGAATCGCATTGACCCACGGAAGCATAGAGAGGCCCCGTAAGGTAGAACACAACCTTCAAATCGTTTCTCAGGGCATCGACCATGAGATCATGCTCTTTATTTGAACGGTTGTCATCCCATTCTTTTGGTTGCAGCGAAGGTAGATAGTGGCGGTGATGGCAAGAGGAGGAGGCTATTGTCATTGGAGGAGTGGTGGCTTTGGCGTTGAAGCTTTGACAAAGCCCAAGGGAGAATTGTCAAAGTTTGTGGGATTCTTTCGAGGTGTGACCTTAGTCCAAATTAATTAAACGTATAGTGAAATATGATGGAAGATCCATGTACCCCCAATTTCTTGCTTAGTAAATAAAAAAATTGCCTCTTGAAATCGGGCCGTGCAAACACGAAAACCTTGTAATGTGATTCTTATTATTTCAAATCCGATATTAAGATGAACTTAATGGCGTCTAAAGAAGTATCATGCCTAATCACTTTGTTCTCTCTCTCTCCCTCCTTCCGCATTAAAGATATTTTTCTTGAATAGTACCGATGAATGTGACCACATACATCATAATTGTTACATCATATAGGCTTCAAATAAGGAAAATTCTCCTTTGGATCTAGGGCCATGGACCGCATGCTATCACATCCGTTGATCTTGCAGCACTCCATAAATGGGGTAATGTCTACTATTCTTGGGTCCATATCAAAAGTTCCTCCTTATGGACCCATATGATCCGATAATTATGGCAAATTGGATGGGCATGTACGCTCGTTTAATCTTCAAGCGGTAAAAGTTAACAATCGTGGCATGTTTGCCTTTTCAATTATTGGTGGCATATTTATTAACCCCGGTAATAATTAGGAAACAAATTGACACTATGATTGAAGAAGAAGTTCATGCAAAAGCAGCACATTCTCTCTCTCTCTCTCTCTCTACACAGGGGAAGATTATTTACGAAGAAAATGTCAGGCCACATGTATTTCTGACCTTTTTTTTTTTTTTTTTGGTGACCGAGGAACCGCCGGAGATCACCCTTCGGGATCACACGACCCTCTAGTACCCGATGGCACCGTCGGGCCTCGCCGCAAGCCGCTATTTAGACGTAAACCTCGGGGGAGGCTGCCCAGGGCCACCGTGACCCCCTCTTAAGACACTTTAGCAACAAGAGGGTTCGAACCCTCGACCTTTGCGATGAGGGAGAGAACTCACACCAACTGCGCTGCCCGTGGTTGGGTGTATTTCTGACCTTGTTGATTGAATAATAACATGTAGATAGCAAAAATGGATCTATCTATAACATTTGATGCGATGACTATTGAAATGGGCTATCATTCTACTAGTGGAAGCTTCACTCTAAGAGTAGTGATTTGCTTGCCCTATCAATAGGGTTCATTAGGGATTCCCAATTTGTAAATTTTGTAGATTAGGGCTTTCTTTGGACAGCTTTGCTGTCTCTTCCTACTAATTAAAACTCAATTCTCGGACTTATAAACAAATAATCTACTTGATTGCCAAGAGCTTTGAAATATGAAAAAAAGAGAAGGAAAAAAATTAGTTTAGGGGAACCGGACACAGTCTCCCACATGCAGCATGTGTGGATTAATATTAGTCAATTGGGACAGCGAGCCTGGAAGCAAAATCCAAGAAATTGCTTTGGCCTCATAAGCTAATGAATATGCATATATTGGGTTAAAGGAAATAAAAAAATACTTACTTTCTCCAATACCCAAGAAGATTGCAGTGGCCTTGAACTCCAAATGCCCTAGCAAGATCCTATTTCTATGTGGTTAAGCACTTTTTCCCATCAGGGAGGGGTTGCGGCTTCCTGTGCACAGAAACTCCCCCAGTAATTCATGCACTTTCTCATGTTGCTGGTTGCAAAATCCTAATGGAGTTTGCATAGAACCAAAAAAGATGGGACCATTGTCTTGGTTCTCTAGGACACATGTCTAGATTGGGTCGAAAGAGGCTCAAAATTCCATAGCATACATGGAATTTGTTCTGCTTGGAAGCAACAGATAATGTTCTTTTTGTTTTTTTTTTTGTCTGAACTATAAACAAAAGAAACAAATGCATAGAAGGTGAAGTTGGACAGGAGACCGCTAGGAGTTCTGAATCTCTCTCACAGAGCACAAGCATGTAGCTGATATGTCTTCTTCTCTGGTCTGGTTCAACCATTCACAGCTCAAACCCCAAAAATTCTATTCTCTCAAGAAACTTCCGAGACATTACCATGGACACTGTCCTCAACATTCCCCTGCAATTTTGCAAGCGAAGCCAACATTCTCCTTAAAAAGTGACATCAAAAGACTAAACTTTGCAATCTAATTTCTAATCTCAAAGAGGTATTTAAGCAACAAGATGAAATCTTTTAGGTACTTTATTACTTCTTCTTTCACCTTGTGCCATGGTGAATGAAGCTAGCCCTACTTGATTTGCCGATCAAAGCGAGAAAAAGAGAGTGAAAAGAATATATTCATCTAGTTAAAGATAGCGAGGTATATCTAGATTGTAAAAATATTTTTAAAAAGTACATAAAAGAGTTGACTTGATGGATCCGATCTATCACGAATTTGTTTCACAAGATTAAGTGAATCATATATTAGTAATTTAGTTACTTCTTACATCATAAGATTCATTAAACGAGTAGACTTGATATTTCTGTCAAATACTTTGTATATACGTGTCCTGGTTTGAGCTGCAGTCAAGCCATTTTAAATATCAAAATTAGTAAAAAAAGAAAAAGAAAAGGGAAATTGTTTTGTCCCCTATATATTTTCTTTTGACTGAAAAAAAAAAAAACAAGAACAAAAGGGAAAAAAGACCATTGTCTCTTCCCAAGTCCCCAAGCTTGGGCCAGTTCTTGGATTGGAACTTAGAGCGTGCATGGAAACGTTTCTTAGAAACGTTTCCGGAACACTTCTGTACGGAAAGTGTTCCCGAGAACAAAAAAAAGAACAGAAACGCGTTTGGTTGCGTTTCTGTTCTTTTTTTGTTTTTTTGTTTCTGAAACGAAAAAAGAACAGAAACAAGAAACAACAAATTGTTGTTTCTTTAACAGGAACAAAAACGAAGAAACATTTTTCTCTCTCTTCTTCTTCTCTTCTTCTTTTCTTCTTCTTTTTTTTCTTCTTTTTTCTTTCGCCGGTCGCCGGCCTCGGCCATGGCCGGCGACCGGCCGTCGAGGCTC